>JBCFXI010000019.1:0-565126 GCA_038496175.1 Ampulex compressa | reverse complement strand
TATATATACATAAAAAAAAAGAAGGGAAACGTCGATATCGATACGACGATCTGCGTAATGCAAAAATTGTCCGGATTCATCCATCGTACGCAAGAATATCTTAGCGCGCAAGGACTCTTTCGGCTCGTCATAAGCAGAGGGGCCTGGGTGCTCTCCGCGGATCCCATTATTAACCCGAAGACAGGAAATTTCGCATTATCGGGCAAAATTCCAATCTCGGCCTGGTAGTCGAACACCGGCGGCGGAAATTTTTCCAGCTATAGAACCCGGCGTACCATCCACGGCTTCCGCCCATAATTTGCTTTCAATGATTTACCACGGGCTAATTGCAGAATGCAGCGAGCGGTAATATCGCTTTGCAGGGTTACGTCCGGGAGCTGGCTATACTTTAGTTTGCAATTTAAACTTTACTTCCTCCGGAATTGATTAGCTTTTAGTAATTAAGCAAGCAACGCCTTGGACCTCCCCTACCGCCCCGTACCGCTTACCCGGCCCCTCCCCTGCCGCGACCGCCATCTCCTCATCCTCCGCTCGCCTCTACTCCTTCTTCGCCTCCTGGTCGTTTCCCTCTTCCTGTTCCCTCTCACGAGCGGCCACACTACCCCGTTTTGCCCTCCGCGCTTGCGTCCCAAAGACCGAACACGCGCAACCCTCGCGAATACGTGCACGCTCACCCAGACGCTTCCGCCCACGCACCCACTCGCTTACACGCGCGCTAGAGCTCGCCCAAAGTTCCTCCATCGTCACCCCTCCGCCGTGGCAACCCTACCCTCCCTCTTTCTCTGTCTTTTCCTCTTTCTCCCTCCGTTTCCACGCCGCACGAGCGGGTTTTAATCAACGCTTTACGAGTGCGAGACAGAGGAAGTCGGGCAGAGGGACGGAGAAGGAAACAGAAGTAGTCGACCCTATATATACCGGCATACGTGTATGGCCCTCCGCCTCGGTATGCGCGTGTCCGCCGCACGCGGACTGCCGGCCTAGCCGAGTATTTTTTGAAGCGCGAAAACGTAACCTCAAACCCGAGGCCTTGTGTGTTTTCCGTCGAATCGAGTGCGAAGCAATTTCGGCAAGGAATGCGTTTCCCTCGATACCTCGTATACGGGTATAGCTTGCCCAGACGGGACAAGCTCAACCAATTTCAACTTCCATTATACACCCTTACCCGATTCCGCCGACGTATTTCCAAAGTATGCAAAGCGACCGGCCTCTATCTCTCCCTATCGACGTTTCCACGGACTTTTTCCCGCACCTTCTTGCCTACGATATTGTGCCGGCGTTTGTTTTCATCCTCGTTTAAACTCACGATGCCTTTGATTCGATAGTATCGTTAACCCCTGGTCCCCGGCTGTGATTACGATCGTGAGATTAAAACCTTTTCGTTCTCCTTCGACGACCGTGCCGTTGAATAAAGTTCCTCAAACGCGTGCATGGATGAACGATGCGACTATGGACGTTGTTGTTAATGTCCCTAGGAATTATCAGCACGGATGCGCCGATTTTATCCGCGAGGCTGAATTAAACGGCGGCCGTGGTAACTGCCGTATCGACGAATCGTTTAGCTCGATAAAGGTTTCGGAAATTCGCGCGGACTTACGACGCGCCCCTACTCCGGCGGAATTTAAAAACGCAATTCACGGAGGATAGTGCGGCGGTCGGAGTTCCGTAATATCCTTGGCACGGCGAATGTTCTATGTCCAACGCGTAGCGGGTTAAACAACGTTTGGTTCCGATAGCATCGCAGAGGGACGGGCGGAAGAAAACGGCGCGTATACCGGGGGATGAAAACTCGTACCCGGTTTTTGGATGACCCCGTTCCACAACGTCGTAAAAATGTTGTTTTTTAATTTAGGGACGCCGCCAGGTTAATATACGGCTTTAATTCCGGGATTTCATTTAGGGGCTGGCCGCGTTCGCCTCCACGTTCAGGCAGATGGGCCAGGGAGGCTGCGGAAGGGGGGAGAAAGAACGCGAGAGATAGGAAGGCTGCGAGGAAAGGCAAAAGAGGAAGAGCGCGAGCGCTCGCGGCCGATGCCAAACCCGGATGCGTTAAGGACGATATCGATAGTTCAAAGGACCAGCGCTCGCCATCGAAACGAATACTCGGGGCCGCGCTTAAAACGGTACGCGGATACACAAATATCGTTCATCGTTTTCGACCAGACGAACCTTTCCCAGGTGGAGGCCTGGAAAAATCATCGAACACAATGCCAGACGGTGTTGCGCATAAAAGAAACATTGGAGAATTTCGAGCGTACGGGCGGTTCAAAATAAACTTCCCGGTGTGCGCGTATATTACCGTAGATCCAAATAAGAAAAACCCACGCGCGCCGATATCGCGCACCGGACGTTGCACGGCGGCTCGAATTATAAATTTAAACACAATTTCGAGAGGCGCATAAGTTCGCCGCCTTAATCGCGATATTACGGCGATCGATAAATTTACTCGGTTAGCTAGCATTAATACGACCTTGCGCGACCCTCTTCACCTTAACTTTAGCGGCAGGCAATCGCAACGGTCGTCGCTCGCGCCGAGGCAATTAAGGCTCCACCCAATTAATGCCTCGGCAAGCCTCGGAACGGTGAACGTTGAGAGGGCCGCGGTTCTCCCACAAACAACGTCTTCTTGCGTAGGTTGCTCGCAAATTCCATTCGACTATTGAAACGTAAATCTACAGCGCGGCGTGAATTTCATTCGCCGCCCCCCGCCCTTCCTCCTGCCCCGCAGTTCTGCGGATTGTCCGATAATGCTCGTTTTATACCGCAGCTCGATTCAAAACGCCGCTGTTATATCTCGTGTGCGTTGCGTTACACCTCGCGTTGCTCGTAACCGGAGCCCGAATTTATTTCGCGGAACGGAAAGCTCGTCAAAAGCTCGATCGCGATTCGTCTACGATCTGCCATGAGGAAGAAACGGAGAGCGCGGAAAACGAAAAAAAAAAAACCTCGACGAACCGTGAGCAGACTTGGAGCTTCGATTCGATCAATTTTCACGGCAGAATAATTTAGTAGCCATTATTAAAGCGATCTTGCTGCGAAAGCCTGTATAGCTGATTTTTAAGTCTAAACAGTAGCGCGCACTCCAAATCCCATTTTGTACCCTTTAATATATAAAGCTAAACCATGCGTATTCGGCACGAACCGGAACGAAAAGTTTAAAGTGCAATGCGGAAAGCACGCACGGCGTGCAATAACGCAATAGTATTTGAAGCAACGCTCAAGTAACGTAACGTGACTTGCGAGATCGGGCGACCGTCATTGTCTAAAGGTTCCTTCGGTGAGGTCTTCATCGCGCGCTATCTACAACCGCATAATTAAAGACTATCCCGAGCCATCGGATATTACCCATCTCAGAGGCGAGTTCCCTCGCGGAGCACGTAAAGCTAAGAAATCAAATCGCTCGAGGGTAACCGAATCTCCCTGCGGCCTCTATTACGTTTCTCTCATTGGTACCGGTATCAATGTCAATCCGACCACCACCGACACCGGAACCGATATTCAAAACTCGTCGATAACGAAGTCTTCGTAACGAGATCCCACGTTTGCGCGCGGATCGTCCAAAAAACCGTGGGAGAAAAGAAGAGAGCAACTCACCAGTAGGAAAGCGGGGAAGGTCTCGAAAATCCTTTGCAGCCTCGGCTCGGCGGGATGAACGCTGCTTCCAGGATCCTGGCGTCGGTATCTCGCGGCGGCACTCATAAAACTGACACTGGTCGTCGGAGGTTCCTCGCGCAAAGAGGCGTAGGATGGCCGCGAGAGAGTTACCCGATATCCGGCACACTTGGACTCACGTTGTGCGACATCGATCGATCAGGCGTACGCGTGGTGGCGAGCCGTGCCGCGGAATAATTCAATTCGCTCGCGTTAAGACTCGCGTACACGCGGTGGTGTGCACCGGTGATGCCGGTGTCCCAGTCGCTGCGCGCCACCGCAGCCCGGAGAGCAGCACTAGGAGGGCTCGCCGGTCAGTCCGCAACGGCAGCTCACTTCGGAATGAGGAGGAGCGCGACCCGCCAACCGCCCGGCGCACTCTCACCTCGACTCTCCTCGCGTTCCGCCGCCCCTCTCGCCCCGCGCCCCCAGCCGGGGGAGTCCTGGCGCGCGCGCATGCGCGACACCCCTGGGCGCGTGTCGCCAGACGCTCGCACGCACACGCTCGCGCGCCTCCCTCTACCCCCCTCGGCCACTCGCCGGAATCTCGGCTGCATCGGAAACCGGATGTAAGCGCGAACGGTCGGTTCCTCGGACGTACGCCTTTGCCAGACTCTCCCTGAATTCGTATCATAACAGTTTGTGTTACACGGGGATCCGCGCTACTCGGATTTGACGTTGAATCGATACCGATACGCGAAAGGCGATGAGAGATCGAACATTTTTTTTATCAAATTTCTGGAAGGACCACGGACGTTTGGAGGATTGAGAATTGGCTATCGATGGTCTATGGCCCAAAGTAGCTCGTATAAGTAGGTAGGATACGGTACGTATTATTCTAAAATAATGCGATTATGGGACAAGAGCGAGTGTATGGAACAAAAGCGCAGAGGAGTACGTAATGCGAAAACGTCGCAAAAGCTTATCGTGCGGCTGTAATTAACCGTGATACCGTGGAATTGTCATCGATGATTTGCGTGAAATGGATGTTTGTACGTTTACATTTTTGGCGAGTGCATGCGGCGCTCGAAAAGCCGCGCGCTAATTCCTCCATCGGCGGTAAAACGCGCATTACCACTTTTACCGCATCGCAGTTGAAAATATCCCGATCGTGCTCGTGGGCACGGAGACTGCGATAATTACTGTTAATGTAAATGTTCGTTAATGGGTGTCATTAAATGCAACGCGGCAGGATAGTCACCACCGCGGCGTACATGCCTCCATCCACGCCCACTGGTGGGTCCAATTATATTAATTAAATAAACATTATAATTAGCTAATTAAATCAAAAGCAACGCGTACACGCCGGCCGTCCCGATCGCCGTCCTGATTTTTGTTCGCGCGTGCAGTGCTTTGCGGCCGGCAATAAAGGGTTTACAATGACACGGGTAAGCGATTTCGTTCTATCGGAATTTCCGCAATTTTACTCCGGGCCATTTCGTCCGCTGTACAATTATACGATGATCAAATTTTCTGGCCCCGCGGAAAATTTTCCATGCGCTCGACTTAACGACCGACCGCAGAGTTAAAACGATGTATCCTCGAACGAGCGAACCATCCGTACGAATCGGCATTTCCACGGGAAACGTCTTGCGCGATATCGGATGACCAGATTTTTTAATTAATCCATTGCCCGCTCGATCATTGTACCCGCATCTGAACGAACCGGGCCATTAACGGAGAGCATAATTATGAGAATCTTGCCGGAGGCCGACGAGCTGTCTCGATGAAACAAAAAAGTACTTACGTTTGGAAGACGTTACGATTTTTAAGCAAATCGGAGATCGCGCGAACGCGTAATCGGTTTGCAACTTCTGCATCTCCGTCGGCCTCTCGTCGAATTCTTAGGACGTTCTACTTAACGAAGGATCGTTCCGCGAAATCCGATTGTGCCATGAATCATCGTCGAAAATGACTGCGGATGCACTTTGGAAAAACAGAAGGCTGCGAACGGTGCATTCCTCTGGCGTTCCCGGGCTAAGTCAGGGTCGTCAGCGGGTATAAATCGAGAGCCAACTCGTACGTTTCTCTGTGTCTAAAAACCGATCGGTGACAGAGAGGCAGTCCAGTTATTTTAATGGACGGTAAGCGGTCGATGTCACTTATGTGTCCGAAGCGATCCGAGACGCAAGAACGCCGGACAACCATCCCGATCGCGAGATCTCTAATGGCAAATAATTATAAGTAAACCTCCGGCTTACGTGTGTATTCGAGTAGGTGTGTGCGAGCGGCGAGGGGTACAGCTACGTACAGCTACGTACAGCTACGTACAGCCACGTACACCTACGCACAGCCACGTACACCTACGGTGCGCCGTGTAGGCCAGGCGGTTACGCCGGCTCTTGAAAAGCACCTCGTGTCATTAGTATGTTAATTGGTAACGGTCTGCCTGGCTACCCGACTGGCTGCCACGTCGCGTTTCGAATACATATACGTCGGCGGAGCCCACCGTGTTTATACGTTAAGATGTTTAATCGCTTCTGTAATTATACTGTCCCTCAAAGGGTTAATTGTCCTATAAACCCATGAATACGTTAACGAGCGCGCCATGCGACCCGCGAACATCGCCAAAGAACAAGAAGCCCTGGTGAGGTATCAAGGGAAAGAGCCGAGATGGCGAAGGAGCGGAGAGGCGCGGGTATTCTCGTATACATATGCAGCGGAGAAACGAAAGGGCCGAGGAAGCGGTGGTTACGCGACATGCTAATCATGTCTGGAGAGAGGAAAAAGTGGCCAGGCGCAAAACGCGCGAGCGTCCCCTTGATTAAACGAACATTTCGACGGCCCAAAGTGGGCACATTATTCTTCGGGTCGGGAATATCGCGGTCGATGTGTGCGATATCATGATTGACGCTCGGTATCGTGGCCTTTATTACGGGGGAAAGTGGGGATGGCGGGAGGGGCGGGAAGGGGAGGGGAGAGGAAGGAGGAGGGGTTGCATTGTCGCTCCATTATAATTAAGAAGATAGACTTTAAATCCAGAATGCAAAGCGATGGGAGGCCGCCGGGCGGAGAGCCTTGAGTCGTTGCGGGTTAAACGAGTGGTAAAGGCCGGTCTTCGAGACGCGGGAAGTGGTACGGCGGAACGGGGGAGGAAAGTCGGATGGAAATTAATTCATTACTCTAATGCGTTGAGCGGGAGAATGGGCCGGGCGTTGAGGCGTCGAGTGCCAAGTATTTCGCCAAAGATGGATGTCTCGTTTTCATTTCGAAAATTAACACTCTCCGTTACTCGCCAACCTGGCAACGGTTTTTTTTATTCCACCTTCTTCGTGGCTCTTCTTGCTCAAATTCCACTCGTTCCACGCTGTCTGCTCCGCTCCCTCCTCGCGCCCGCGACATTGTCCTTGTTTTTCTATCGTTCAATCAACTCCGGCCTTTTCTACCCTAATTTTATTCCAAATCCGAGTGCAAAAAATATGGGGGAAAGAGATCCGCTAATGCACCTTGAAATACGCTCGATTTCGATGCCGAGTTCGAAAGCCTACCGGAATATCACCCCTTGGCCTTAGCGTGGATCGTGAAAGAAGATTCGTCCACCGATGGCAACCGCGATAATGATACCGTAACGACCGCGAGCGAACGATTCCTCCATTTTCCGTTTAATATACATCGCCGGCGAAATCCACCGCGTGGAATCGAGTTTTATTCGGCGTTTGCCGCTTTTGCATTTCCCATTATAAATGTTCCCGCCGAGTCACAGGACCAGCGGCGGACCAAATATCAAACGCGGTCTCGCTGAACGTAAACGCGTCACGAGGCTGACCTAAAGAGTACCAATTTGTACCAACTTGAACGTAGACTCGGCTCTCTACCGTACGCTATTATCGACTCCAAACCGAAATGACCCTCGAATTTGAATTAACTCTAGGCAATCTGGACGCTAGGGCCGATCAAATAACCGTCACAGCCACGTGTAATTAGAATTAATGCGTTACCTACGGCTCTACGGATGACCTAAATCGTCGGATATGTCCTACCTCCGTCCGCCCTTCCTCCTACATTTCCTTTGTCTCCACCACCCTCGAGTGGTTTGCTCGTGTCGTAGGTTGTGCCAGACATCGCCATGCCTCGCAGGCTGGCCATCGCGTTTACGGCTTCGCGAAACAGATCCGCGTATCGGTATTTCGCCAAAGATACACCCGAATTTGATCTCGTTACGAAACTGCAGAAACGCGACGTTCGACGGTGACGGGAACGCGTGAAATGTACGCATCGATGGCGGTGGACGAGGATCGAGAAGGAGGAGTCTCGATGAAGAAATTAAAACTCAAATTGCGTACTATTGGAATTCGGCGAGCAATTAACGGTTAATGGAAAACACTTCCTTTATATACATGGGATAATTCGTTCGGTCGGAAGAGCTCTTTACCCTGGGCCGCGAAACGCCGAATAGAAATTTCGACGGGCCACGGACAGAGGCGCTTTCGGATTCGATTATATCCGAGTATTTCAGCCGAAAAGCTACGCCGGTTCGTTCGTTTCGCGAAATCTCCGAATGGCACGTCGGAAGGAAGGGCCACGCCGTGCCCTCGTCGCTCGTTGGTGATTGCGGATGCCTTCTTCACGGCCCCCGATGTAATTTTCTGAATGACTGCGTAATTAAAACTCTAATTTCCTGCGCTTAATTGACCGGAGTCTTGGTTCCCTCCTTGCTTGGTTTCTCTCGCTCCCTACCACGGCCGACGCGCGCACCGCTCGCTCGCCCCGGCCTCCCCTTACGGCCGCGCCAACTAAGAAACGAAGAAACCAGGATGCCATCCTTTCGCGCCCTCACCTCGGGATTTCTTTCTGCGGAGGAAAAATCGCCCGCCGGACTGCGGCGTAACAGCGTCGGATTATCGACGCACGCACCGGAGGAGAAGCCAAATGCTTTCAACGCCGCTTCTCGGCACGCCACTTTTTCTACCCAATATACTTTCCTCCCCGCCATCCCCCGTACGCCGTATATCTGGGTTAAAAATCGAGATCGGAGATAGAATGCTGCACTTTGGAGAATTATCCGTACGATACGCGTACAGTAGCTCCGGTGGATCTCGGATCCACCCGAGGACGATAGGTCCAAGGAGTAATGGGAATGCCGTCGATCGAGAAACGAGGAAAGAAAAGCTAAACTATCCAATCTCGCAAACGACGGGAGATTTGTTGCAAGGCGAGATTAAAAGCGCCGAAAAGCCACGACAAGCGAAACCTTCACGGTGGTCCGCAGCGCGAGGAAAGAAAAAAAGTCGCGCAAAGGCGCGGCCAAAAGAACGGCAGATGAACCGCGGTGAAAACACGGTATTTCCATTGGGAATCTTTCCGGCACTTTCAAAGTCCGCAACCTCGAAGACGCGTCGCTCATTCAGGAGGGCTTCTTTTTAACGTCCAACGCAATTTATCCCGGCATTGCACGTAGCACGTTCCTCCTCCGTATCGGCGTCTATGCCCGGCGTTCGCACGCGTAGCGCAACTACGAGTTTTTGGATAATTACAGCCGTCTCCGCCGGCCGGAGGCAATTATAATTGCCGACTCCTTTCGCAATTATAAGTTTCTGCGAGACTTGCCGCGGCATAGCGTGGCACGGTGCGCTGAAACAGGGGAGGCCGGCTGCTGAGGGTACGAATGCCGGCGCACGGGGCGTAGGGGCTCGGCGAGGAGGAGAGGACGGGAGGCCGAGGGCGTGGGGACGAGTACGCTGTACGTGGAAACGTTAATTGGGGTGACCTGCTCAGAAACTAGTTACGGAAGGGCTGCACTGATATTCCGTGGACCTTGCACAGCGCCGCTGGATACTCGGGGAGGTTGACGCTCCGCGTCGCACTGCGCGCAGTGCTCCAAGGTCCGCCTAAGATTCTCCATCGCGGGATCCTCGCTGAAACGATCCCCGCTGAAAATCTTGGAGGAATTCGAGCGGCGGTACGCGGACGATCGATGCGTCAACATCGTACCGCCGCTCGGCTCCATCGCGAGATTACCGATCGAAGAATAACGCAAAATGCGGCAAGAGTTTCCACGGTTCTCCAAAGCGTTACCACGCTCGGCGGAAAAAGCGGCCGTAAGAGAAATCGGGGCTGCGTACTTGACCAATTACTGGCCTCGGATCCGATTCGGATAACTCGGGTAATCCGAACATCCCGGATACTCAGAAGCGCGGATCAGCATGCGACCATTACTTTGGCGCGATGCTGGGCGGGAAATGGAGGAAATTACAGCGCGTAGTTAACTTTCCAATCGGTTGGGTAAAGCCAGGTTTAAAAGCAAATGAGAGAATAGGAGAGATCCCGGAGTGCGCTCGAGGCCGGGATAAGTATATCCGGTATCGGCGGCCTCGCCCGATAGACTCTCGCGTCGCTAAGCACTCGCCGTGAATCGCAGGGCCGATTCGCTTGCCGAGGCGCGCACGCGTTTTGACGACTCCGAATTACGGGGAAAATGGTTTTCTCGGGCAAATGGCCGGGCCAAATAACGGGCCGGGGCGAGCGCCGGTATCGATAGCCGATAAACCGCGGCTCGATTGAAGGCTTAGCGTATTAATCCCTCGGCAATATCGCGAATTAATTCCCACGTCACCTTTGTCGTCCTTTCTTGCAGCTCGGCCACCGGCACGCTCCGCGTCCTCTGAGAACCGCTGTGACGAGGTGCCAGCCGTGGAAGGAAGTGGAATTGCGAATAAAAAGTCGACGGAAGCAGCGCGTAAAGTATAAGGTAAACCAAAGTAGAAGGAGCGACTAGATGGTAGGGGATAGAAATGGATGTTACTTACTTAGACTTCGGAGGATCTCTATCCCTCCGCTTCCATCTCGCTCCTTCGCTCGCTGTCTCGTGCACCCTACCCCGGCACCACTCTCGTGCCGCCATCCCATTCCACCCCTCCCTCCCTCTACCACTTTCTCTCACTCCTCCCCCCTCCGCTCTCCCTCCTGCGAGGACCTCTCTCGGAGCTTCGCGTGTATCCTTCACGCTGGAAGAGCTTTTCTTCTCGCCGCAGTCGTGTCTGCCATGCGAGACGGGCCACTATCCTACGTCCCGTAAAATCCTCCCCGAACCCTGAAGCACGGCTTCCGCGGTTCTTTCCACTTCGTTCAACCACCCCAAAGAAGTTGGGAGGTGTTACGGCTCGCATCGCGAGGAAACTCCTCCGAGGCTAATGATCATTCGCAAAGGCCTCGTGCCGCATAAATTTCCACCATTGTGGCAATGAGCCGTTACGACGTTGCAAGGAGGTCGAGGCCCGATTGCGAACCGAATTTTAATTTCCTGAGCTAAATGGCATGCGGCGGTCGGGGCGTAAAAATTTAAAATAAGGTCAGAGATCGATGAGGGGCCGCGAGGGGGGAGGGGGAGGGGGAGGGGGAGGGGGAGGGAGGCTCGTCGCATAGTCAATAGCCCCGGAGAACTTTGTATTTGCATCGCACGCGCAGGAGCCCGTAACCTTTTTGACTTTCGGCAGAACCGAAACTTTTGCCGCCCCGTCCCCATTTCTCCTTTGTAACTACCTCTCTTTTTCGTGGACGCCGATGGAAACGGTGGCTTCGTGGCACGGAGAAGTTAATTATAAGCGATACCAATCTCTCGGGGTTGTTGGGCGGTTGGTAGGACTGGGAAGCCATGACAGCCAATTACCACCCCGTGCCGACCCTCGCGCACGAGCCGCCGCTCTCCCTCTCTCCTTTCCACCCTGCATCTTTCCCCATCTCCATCCCTCTCCCACGCTCTAACCTTTCTCCCGCCCCCTCCCCTATCCGCCCTTCATCCGCTACACACACCCCAACACACGCGAGAACACCCGCGCTCGCACGTACACGCGCGCGCGCGTCCATCGTCTACGCTTACACTCTCCCCGGTATAGGAAATTAAAAGACTGGGCGATGATTGCGCGCTGCCCAGCCCTCGCCCCTCTCAACCCCTCTCAACCTCTCTCAGCCCCTCTCAGCCCCTCTCAGCCCCTCTCAACCCCCGACCGCCAAAGGCCGATTCGCCGGCAGCCTTCGCCGAGGAAAGGAAAAGAAGGAGAGAGCGAGCGAGCGAGCGAGAGAGAGAGAGAGAGAGAGAGAGAGAGAGAGAGGAGGGGAGGCATTCGTTCTGCTTAGCGAAAATTACGGAATTGCTTGGGAAAAGTGATTGGGATTGGCCCCTTTTACCGCGCTTTTCCCGCTGGCTCGTTTCGCCTCGTTAAAGCAACCGGTCAAAGCGGACACCATGTTTGGCCTCCCTTACGCGGGGCGCCTGACCGCGGGCCCAGGAAATGGATACCAGCGCTATAGACCCCTGGCACGAGATGCCGAGGGAGGAAAAGAAACGAAGCCGAGGTTCTTGCAACCGCCCTGAATATTCTCGCGATTCGCCCTTGTCGGGCTTTGCTAACTATCCGGCGGCTTGGAAAAAAAACTATCTCGCGTATGTTTGCGTTGTGCAACGTGGGGCCAAACCGGTGGACTAAATCGAATCCATTGCACGGGGTCTCGGCCGTTCGCTGCGTGGATCGGTTCCATCCATTAGGGGCTTATGTCACCCGACAATGGGGATTAACCTTCGGTTGGACGCGACAAGAAAGCTGCCGTGACAGTGGTCGTACAGGATGTCGTTTTCAAGCCGGCTCCTAACACGATTCCTTTGCGATTCGTGTGAGAACCCGGACTCGAAAACATTTCCAACGGTTCTCTATGCTGTTCGATGATAAATGTCCGGCCGGAGGAACGACCGAGCCACGTGTTTTTCACGATTTACGATCGACCTCTCGTCGAACCGCGGCGACGATCTTTTCCATCGACTTTCTTCCGGGCGAATGTAAATATCTTGCTCTAGCTTCTCGGCGAAGATCGTTTGAAATATACTTTTGACCGTAAGACTGCGCGTTCCTCGATCGAAGGATGATTTTATTTCTGAAATTGACCGACGACAATAGCCTATCGGATGCGCGCTTGCACGCGGGCAGGACACCTCGCAGCTCCTCGAGGACTAACGACTAAGGACGCCAGGAATCTCGGCGCTGCCGCCGATGTTCGATACTCATGAAGCGAAACGCACAGTTGCGGCCCGGCGCAGTTAGCGGGCTTGGCTTGTTCACCGGTTGGCCCAAGTTAATTATAACCGATGGTTATCAACCGGTTAACTCCGACACGCCATTACGTACCTCGCCTTGCCTCGCCCCGTCCTTCCCGTCTCGCCTCCGCCGTCGTCTCGGCCACGTTTCTCCAGGGGCGCCACTCCACGCTCCTGGCATACCTGCCCGATATCCTCAACCGCCGAGCTGACCGCCTCGAACCTCCCTCGTCGATCGGGGATTTCTTATTGAACCCTCTCGCACTGCCAACTTTCTTCCACGACGTGACATTTGTGAGCGAAGGGCTCGTGATCGCACTCCCTTCGAGTACGTGTTTCTGTATTCTCGATGTACGATCGTACATTTTTCGAGCGCGTATATGTACGGTCCACGTACGCATCGCACATTTTTCGATACATCTTCAAAGCGAAAGGGTTAAATCTCGAGGCCAAGAGCCGACGGAGTCGTGAAGGATTCGCTAAGAGCGCTACTTTCCCATCCTCGTTGGGTAGGGGAGGAGAGAGGAGGGTTGGATCGAGGAGAGCGGCCAAGGGAAGCGCCCCTTATCGCGGTCGCATCTTGCGTGAAGACCCCCGCATCGGTCTCCCTCTAATCTTGAGCAATCATCTAAACGCGCGCGTTGCGCGTGCACCGTATTCCCCGGATTTCTGTGGTGTCACGAGATAAGCGAGCCCGACAGTCCATCGGCTCGTCCACGCTGGTAGCCAGGAATTTTCAGTCCTGCCGATTTTCGGAGCACGCGAATTTCGGATTCCGTTAGTCCCTCGATCGGAGCGACCAAGCTCTGAAAGGACGACGTGTCCGGATCGCGAATTTATAACGTACGTCTCCACGGATCTTAGACCGATCGGTGGTACGTCGTCGAGTAATCGACAACGAGATTTCTTTAAATTCATCGACGAATTTCCGAAAATAAGGATCGCTCGAATTTTGAAGTGGATCGGAGAGGAGCGCGAGAAGGCTCCTTCGAGTTCCAGGAGACGTTGCTTTACCTACCGAGGCGCGGTATCGAAGATAACGGTCGAAGCGTTTCTCCAGAAATCAATCGGAGAATGGCCTCGTTAATCTGGCGGGGTGGTTTCCGGATGCTCGGATGCTCTTACATCACGTAATAGTATCGGGCCATCCCCCGTGGCCTCACCCCTCCGCTCGGCCACCCCTCGCGCCCCTCGCACCCCTCCGTGCCCCGGCTAAGTCTGCGAGTGACTGAGTGGTTATTTAGGTAAGAGCCAGCCTCCCCGCGCAGAAGCTGCCCGCGACTAAGTAATGGTCCCGCAACATATTGTGCAAAGAAAAACCCGCTCGCTTATTTACGCTACTCTCGAGCCCCGAGAGAAGAGCGAAGAAGATCGTGGTTTTCGGTTCTTCCCACGTCCCTATCGGCCCGGCCGAGTATCCGATTAACCCCGCGTAACGATACGAATGAAAAATAAAAACGTGCCGCCGGTCCCGCGCCGGTCCCGCGACGCCTGACGGACGTTAAAAATGGCGAAGCGGAAATTTTTGAAAATAAAACCAATGATTCTTAATCGATACCCGGAGTAATGTAACGCGATTAAAGCCTCGATGCCCGAGATGATGGAATGAACGTGATTGAGAAGATCGGATAAACGAAGGTTATTTCGACCGCGCGAGCATTTTGGTATCGTCTCTGTCAAAATCGACTCTCATCAGAATCCGCGTCGATGAATCGACGAAAATACGGCGGTAAAAGGGGATACGGTTGGGGAAAGTTCCGCGAATAATTTCCGAGAACCGTCTACGATCGTAAACGTTAAGGAGCACTGCCAAAGTACGTACACGGCCCCTGGTTTTTTTTTTTCGTTCGAAGAGCGTTACGTGATCCTCCTACTAATATGCCGCTCTCTTCGTACAAATAGCTGCTTCTCGGGTGGCATAATTACGGATTAGATCAACGACGGATAACCGTTAACCGAGGGGCGAAAAGGGTGGCCAGGGATCGCGGAGTGACCGTTAGCGCCTGAGATCAATCGGCGAGGCACGCAGACGCGTGCCGCTTAAAACCGAGTTGGCCAGCGATACCTCGCATCTCGTCCTTTCCCGTAGCCAAACGAGCCGGCACGTGTCTCGGTGTTCGGCACACGTGCGGGTGCCTCTTGAAAATCGATAGTCTTCTGTGCGAGCACAATGCCTCCGAGCTCGTATATATTATTTTAACGCGCTTTAGCCCCGGCCGTGGCCTACCGACCATTCGGAAGAACGTCGGATGCGCAAATTTGTCGATCCTCTCGAAGCGTTCATTCTCATGACTCGTGCTCTCGATATCAGCTCTCCCCTTCTGGAGTGAACATTTTAACGAGATATAACTGAAAGAAAATCCAAAGACTCGCCGTGGTCTTTGGCATTTTTAGTTTCTTTCGGCCTTCCTTTTTAGTCTCATTTCTCCGTCTTTTCTCAGTATACCTTAGCGCTAGATGTTTTGGATAAACGTCGGGATAGAGCGAATAAATCTTGGGACAGAAAGTTTGCCATTCTCACGATAAGGCTTTGTATAAAAATCCGCTTAAGTAATAAATAAAGTGGTCCGGAGCCGTGCTAAAGAGCGCCGGTGGTACGGCAGCCAACGGTAGCGTGGAGCCAGGGGTAGAGATGATCTGATTACGACCGCATCATGGGAAAGTCAACTCGCAAACCGGGGGTAGAAGCGCGATTCATCCTATCGTAACCTATTGTGCGAGCACTGTCACCGATGCGTATAATTCGAAGGGATCCACGCGCATCCACGCGCTTCGACATTAATTCCGAATACAAAAAGGCGCCGTGCCACACCGCGACGCATCGCATCATCTCCCCCGAATTCGATCGTTATTCACGGACTCCAGAGATATTACCAGCGTCCAGATTTTTCGAACGTCATCGACCTCGCGCACGACACACGCTACCGCCTACGTAGACTTCGAAATTTGATCCGATGATTAAATGGATTTGTATCCGTCGCGGGGAAGCGGGCAGAGCGCGTCCTCTCGAACGGCGTAAATTCCCAAATCCGGACGTTTTAACGCGGCCTTCTCCATCCGTGAACGACAAGGAAATCTAAAGTGACGTTCGAGAGGAAACGGGTCTGTCGACGGGAAGAAACCATGAAGAAAAGGCGGCCCACAATGGGCCGTTTATCAGAAGTCGTGATACCGCGCTGGCCGCGCCTTTCCACCGCGGTCCATCAATAAAACCAAGTGATTTAGCGAGTCCCTAGCGACGAACGGGAAGAGTAAAGTGCCGGGGCACGAATTTCCAAGATAAAGGGGTCAACAATGGACGGCAACCAATGGTTGGTATTCGGCCAGTGTCGAAACGGCGCCTTCCAATCACTCGCCGATAACAATGCCCTCGGTCTGGTTTATAAATCCGCGCATTGTTGCCAACTTAAAAGCTCTTGCGACGAGAGAGAGGCGGATAGGAGGGGGAGGGGGCGAGAACCTACTCAAGATCTTGGCGTTGAAAGCACCGCCGGTAAGGTGGAAGAGGAGGACGCGAGGTGGAAGGTAGGGAGGGCGAAAGAGAAACGGAGTCGGGTGCCCGGCCGTTTAAAGAGTGGGAGCGAGAAAGCGGTGGCAGAGCTCGAGAGCCGTGTAAAAGCATTGAGAGCACTTTAATGAATACGATTAGGGGCGTTAACTGTGAAGGATTGCCAGCCCGAAGAAAGCACAGCGCCGGGGGGCGCGGCGCGCAGTGCCGATCGACCCCCTCGGCTGCTCGTATTTTTGGTCGCCAATCTTTCGACTCGATGCGAGAAGCGCATTATCCTTCTTCATCGAGCGCATCGATCGCTCCTCGTCTTTCCGTGGCGCGAGCGTCGGCCGCGGGAGAGACGCGTGGGCGATCTCGAAAAATCCCCCCTAGGAACCGGCGCGATTTTTACGCCGGATTAATAACGATACGAATATTGTTATTGAGGATGCAAAGCGACACCGCAATTCTATACATTGCAAATTTGCTCCAGCCGTTATTTTCGCTCGCGCGCTTTGCCCCGACGCCCGATAGCGGATTTATCGGATATCCGTACCTTTGTTTAGCCTTTGAGGTAGGAAAAAAAAACTTAGCACTAACGAATTCCGCAATTAAATTTCAGGGGATTTAAATTAATACCCGAGGTAAAGACCGCGCCGCCTCTATTCCGGCCACAGTTTAAAAACATTATCCCGAGGACGATATCTCCGGCAGATGCAATTATCTGCCGAGTTGAATACGATGTCGCGCTATCGCCATGCGAACGACAAAACCACTTCCTATGCACATTCTTGTTCTTTCTTGTCAGTCCGGACCGCCGAGAATAATCTGCCTCATTAGCGAACCGATAGAAGCCGCCTGCCTACGCAAACTAAATCGCGCGTGTAACGACGCCGAGGCGACCGTACGCCCGTTTCTGTCTCACGCACGAAGGCTTAATCGTAATAACCGAAACTTTTCGCCGCTCCAATTAGGCTCGATATCGACGATTATTGCCAGAACCTCCGCCGCTGCCGGCCGTCTTTATTGCCCGCGTTCGCTCCACCAACCGTGGAAGATTAAAAATACCCGGGATTTATCCTCAAATTCGCGGCGTGCGCTTTGCATATTTCGCCCCTTCGTCGGACGATGCGCTCGAGGGCATCGATCCGGTCCCTCGAGCGGATCTTGCCGATAAACCACGTTAGCGACGAATGTCGGACACGAGGTTTCCGGCGATGTTACCGGGACGTGCCTCGAGCTCTCCACGCAACGCGAAGGCACGGAAGCATAGGCGCGAGCCGCCAGAGGTACGCAAATGCGGGCAAGTGTGAACGACGTGTCGCCTCTCGACTCGACCGCCCTGCCCGACTCCGCGCAATTATAGATCCCTAATTACGGCCCCGCTCAGCCCGCCCCTCGATCTGCCCCGACCGAGCGCCGTACTCTTCCTCCAGGCCGCCACTGTTTCTACCCGCATCTCGATCCCTCCCTGCCTCACCCCCCCCCCCCACCTTCGACGCCGCGCCCAGCTCTCCGTGTGCCGCGGGAGGAGGCCGCTTTCATCCCTTCCTCCCGTCTTACCCTCGTCTACCTTCTCACTTCGGTTCGGTTAATTAACTCCTACCTCATTAACGGACACAGCCGTGCGGCGTTCTCCTTCTCCGAGTAAATGATTCGCCATGCGCCATACATCTGCCCCCTCCCTCCCTCCCTCCCGCCCTCGATACGAACATCGCGAAGTGTTGTTAATAATTGTTTTTAGATTACTCCGATAGGCAATCGTGGACCGCGCACGGCCACTGGAGTTTGTTCGTTCGGCCTGGATCGAAGTGTTTTATTGCGTAATTAAAAGTTAGATCTCGTTTAAAATGCTTGCCTCTCGAGCGGGGATCTTTTTATTTGGTGGAAATCCTAATTAAACTGGCCGAGGGAAAAAGAGCGAAAAAAAGAGGAGAAAAGCGAGCCGAGTTACTATAGATGGGGCGCCCCCTCTCGCGGGGGGTCTATCCTTCCCCGTTTGCAAATTGACAAGCATGATAATAGCATTGTCGGTAGAGGCACGCTAATTAAACGATAGAACTCGACGATAAGGTATAACGACCCGATGTGCTACGTAAGCAGCTGGATCGACGTAAGGGATGCGTGCTGTGAACGATCGGATACGATCGCGAAGGAGGATAAATATTGGGCCGTTCGTATCGTCGAAACGCTCTGTAATTCGATGGCTCGCTGGGGCAAAGGTTGCCTCCGTGCTCTCTCCTCGAGGACGGTATAACTGGACTAGGAGCCAGCGGCCGAAAATGGGTGAAAAATGTCCGAGGAGTTTTAGTAAAATTACTTAGAGCCAACTAAGCCGAGTTTACCTTAGAGCGTAGGATTGGCTGGGCTGACGTATCAGAGAGGGGCGGCGGAGCGAGCAAGAGGCAATGAGCGAAAAAGAGAACGCGAGACAAAGAGAGGGAGACGGGATGGAGAGGGGATGGGAGTTCAGCTTCCCCCTGCTAAGAGGGTTTGCTTGTATCCCCCGAGATGCGCATACGTCATCCGATTAAAATTAGTAATTAGCTAATTAACTTAAGCACGCAGCACTCCGGGCTAAGTAAGTTGACCGTCTGATTATGATGCATTGCTTTGAGTTCGAATACGCGTAAAAAAAAAATGCGAAAAAGGGAATAGAAAAAAATGCGGGAGATGAAGAAGGAACGGCAAGTACTCCCGGCCACCTCAAGAATTATTCTCCGCGATTTATCTTCACCGTTATCCGCCGAGCCTGCGTCGTGGATAGTTCAGCATCGTTTCGAAAGAAATATCACGACCAAAATGGAGCGCGTAAAATCTCGTCGCGGAGCGTGACAAATAATTGCACGAACGCGTCGATCTTGAAATATCGATCCGAACGATAATCTACGACGCAAATTATGATCCTACGAATACGGCAAGTACCTATATTCGAACTATCGGGACGGAACGAATCTCCAACGCAAACCGAAATAAATGACAAAACCGTGCAAGCTTCCACGATAATGCGATTTGCAGAGGATCTCTATCCAAAATCGGTCTCTAATTCCAGTGTCTGAAAACCGCGGTGGGCAAATAGAATTTTCAATGTACACCACGGTATCTCGGTGACGTGAGTGGAAAATTGATGTATTATATGCAGGGTGTGATATCTAGTGGAAAAGTCCACGATATCGTGCTATCCGAAGTAGCACGAGTGAAGGGACGCACGTCGACGAGAGTGATTCAGAAGTGCTTTCTCGTGTTCCTTAACTAACCGTTCGTCGGTCCTGCGGACGCGCCGCGTCCTGACGCCCGCGCTCGCCCGGTACGACGACGACGACGACGACGACGACGACAAGGACGAAACTAAGGGTCCTCCTTCTCTCTCTTTCTCTTTCTCTCTCTCTCTCTCTCTCTCTCTCTCTCTCTCTCTCTGTCTCCCTTCGCTCGCCACTCTCGAACCCTTTATCCTCTCTCGACACCAACGGCCCTTTCCTCTAGCTTCGATCGGACGATACTACGATCCCATCACGGGTATCTTTACGTTATTTTACAAGGCGGCATTCCCATAACCTCGAAGAACGATTCGACCCCTACGATATACGAACTTTATTAATCCACTGGCCAATGATACGGGCCTTTGTAATTTAGCGATGATCATATCCTTTAAGATGAATCATACGAGAAACTTAGTTATAACCTTGAAGTTAAATCGCTACCTCCGTCATTTAAGTGACAGTAGCGTAGCTAGAATTGTAAAGGATACACGTGGGTCTGCTTTTTTTGGTTTATTTCTGCTATACGTACTCCCCATCACTTTTCAAAGCGAAGGTCCGTATCGCAGCTTTGAAATTTTTCCGAAGCTCGTAATTTAAGACGTCGCTTTGACAAACGATAATGATCGTATTTCAGATGAAGTTATCATCGCCAATATAAATATTGTACTTTAATTTAGGAGCTGCATTCTGATAGGACGATAAATAAGGATAAGGATCGGGGTATTATAGAAACCTTCGGCAGAAGTGGCAACGAGAGTCTAGGCTCTCAATTGAATAGTGGCGCCCTTGCGTAATAGGACCCGTATGTGTAATTTCCTGCGAGGGCCAGCCACGTACACGAATACACACGCGCACAATGGCATACACAGGCGTATCTTGATTAGAATTTCTTTGAACCCCTATATACCGTTCATACGTCCGTGTGTTCGCTTCTCTTGCCCTGAATTCTCATCAAACGATGCGGGCTCCTGCAGGACAACGACGCCGCGACCCGCGTAACAAATCATTAACATTAAATCCAGACGAAGCATGAAACGAGCCCACATTTCAGATCTTACGAAAAACTCCTCGGCTACAGTCCCTAATGCTCCCTTTCCCACGAGATTACCGGCGAGATTTCTTTGATCGAGTTATCTCTTCGAAGCTGCTTCGACAAAGTCAAGGTAAACCGGTGCAAGACATACACGAGGGAAAGTACGGAGAAGCCGATGTCGTATATACAGTATTCCCCTTCAACGATGCGAGAGATATATCAAAATCGAATTGCAGAGTTCTCCTTCCAACTTCGTCCAAAATCGATGTGCCATTTCTATTGTCTGGCAGGCTTTTGAATAGGTCCATGGACTTCAAAATCTCCCGATCGGATAGCCGGCATTATAGCCGGCTATAATTAGTGTACGAAACAGGGGGCAGCATACGTGTAATACTCACGTTAATTACCTGACATGTTTAGCATGCATTACATCCACGTATACGAGGCAGTGGGTACCTACCCTCGTAGCCTGTCTACCTTCTCGCCTGTTACGGTCTACCTACGGCCCGCTCTACACTCGCATGGGGCCACGCGGCAGGTAATGAGCGAAACAAGGAAATTTTCGGTAAGTTCCAAGCACAAACTTGAAGCTCGAAGGAACCCGCCGGGTGTTATTAAGGCGACCACACATCGCTCGTTATTGCTCGCTACTGCTCGCTAGTCTTCGTTATTGCCACGCCAATCTGACGCTTTGCTCGTGCGCACTAATTAGGGAGCGATCGCACGACTCGGCGACGTCCCAAGTAATTACCCGATCGATCCCAATAAATTATTATTCCTATTCGCGCCGTCGAGCCGGCAGAGCTCCTAATTAATTCCGTATTCATCGACTTTGATCTGTTTATTCTTATCTCGATAAGTACGGACTACGTCCAAGGGCCTGAGCGTTTGAAACTCGGAGTCACTCGCATTGTAGCGATAAATATTTTCCGATCGCCAAAGCGTATCTCGGAGTGGGTACGCCATTAAATGATCGCTATTATCGACCAAAATGCAACTTCTTAAAGGCAGACCTCGCGATCGCCCTTTTCTTTCGCGAATGTTTCTTCGATGATCCTTTAACGATGAATCCTTCCCGATGCGTAACTTTACCCACGATAAAGAACCTTCGCGGGAATATTTACTCTCCGACATAGCTCGCGCTAAAACTGAGATATTTAAACTTTTATGCCCAAATTTCGTATTCAATGTGAGAGAGAAGCGGAGCATTAAGAGCAGTGGACATGCCGCTGCGTGGTGCACCATCGACTATCCGAAATAATGCATGGAACGTGGAGAGCACGTAACGGATTAACAATTTCCTACTGCATTAATTAGGGGTCGACGAGGCGTGAAATCGAGGTTTACGAACCGTCAACCAGTTTTACACATCGCGACGGAATAATAACGTCGCGACACTATGCGACACGACTAGAATCCTGAATATATTATCCACATAACCGAGGCGCATCGATGCCACGGCTGAGTGAAATAGAGCAAAGAGGACGCGGCCGTAATAGGAAATAAATAAACTATTAAGGGGCACCGAGACTAATTAAAGAAGCCAGTCTTCCTCGCGATAGTGGAACGAGGTAAACGATGAGGAATCAACGCGGGTCCCCACTCTAAGATAAATCAATTACCGTGCTTTGGTCCGAGTAGACTCTATCCGCTCGTTAGAAAACCCCGGCAATATATCCGCGTATCAAAGGGAAAGCGCATTAACTAAGTCGTAGGTGCAATAACTTTGACTCGACAGCCGAAGGCTCGTTCGTGAAATCGGCGCGTTTAATTGCGATCAACCGTGTAATGGCCGGCAGCGGTCAATTAACACTTTTAAGGACGGGAGTATCCGTATGCACGGATACACGGATATTCTATGCCCGTCCGCGTACATACACACGTCGGAGCTTGCACGTGACGTAGGCGGCTGGAATTGGCGTTTTTGTTTCCCGATATCAATTTCGGGGCGACGATGAAGGGCTTTTAATTGGTGACGGCGGCGGCGAAACAGTTTCCCGGCCGTAATGGAACGCGGTAAACGCGAATAAATCCAAGTGCATAAAAATTCCATTAAACCAGCCGTTTGCGTCTTAACGGCTGCTTTTCATTTCGGGAAATATATCTGCCGTGGCGCGTCGGGATACCGCATGAAGATGATATTGATGTAGCACGTCGGATTTCCCCTTGGTCGTTGCAACGATCGACCGAATATTATTTCGGTCAAGGAACGTTCTTTTTCCGCAAGACAGGCGCATTGCCAGCGCTCGCCAACGGGCTGATATTTTTCGAATCGTTAGAAGGATATTATTTTTAGTATCGTATATAACATTAGTACGAATGAGCGAAAACTAATGTCCGTGAACTCGTGGAAATTTGTCCATTTCGTGCCACACCGCAAACAATCAGTGTTTGTCACGCTGATCGCTATATGGACGATAGAGTTTCACGTGCTACTGAAATCATGTGCGTATCACCGAAGAGAAATTCTAACGGCGTGAAATGCATAGATAAATATAAAACCGTCGCGCAAGAAGCAGAGTGTGCAGAGGTTATTGGATTAAGCCCGATAAACGAGAAACGTGCCGCGAGAAATCTAAGATCGCGAATCGGTACGGAAATTTCTAATTAACAAAACAGGATTATACCGATTCGTTAGCCCGGCAGTGTGGCGCGCGTTGGCGGTTGAAACTAAACTAAAAAAGGGATACGGTCGATGAAAGCGATTTTGCCATTACAAAACGCTGAGCGTTTTGTTTTGTTTTAACGAGTGCCTGCACCGCGCTGGCGTTCGTCTAAGCTCGTCAGGTAACGAGTTGCAATCCGCTTAATAGTTAGCACTCGCATACACTCGCCCGGACGCGTCGCGCGTTCGCGCCAGAAACAAACTCCCCGACGACTTAATTCGATTTTGCACACGAAAATGGGGAAACGTCACCGTCCAAATTGAGTAGAGAACTTTTACACGGTGCAAACTCGATGCCGTCAAAACAGCGGGCTCATTTGTCTAGTAGAGCCGAAAACGCTTTTTTTGCGCTGCTTTGGGCGTAGAAATAGCAAAGACGATCGGCATGCACGGACGACACGCGTTTTTGTCGAGTGATCACGTTTGGCGAAATAATGGTGAACTTACGGTCGATGATGTGAAACGCCTAAAAGATTCGTGGAGCTCGCCCGTAAATCACGAGGTCTTCGTCGTTCGGCGGGAACGATGCCGACGCTTGATCCAGATTTTGCAGTTGTATCCTTGCCAGCGAATATACTCGCATACTTGCACGTAAATTAATAATCTAATATCTTCGCGGAACGTTGGTAAGATCGAATCAATTTTGACGCGCGAAAATAAAAAAAAACTGTGAGGAAACCCTCGGCCGCCACTTTGACGTACAAATCCTAATTTTTGTATCCTACCAATAATTTGCACGACTGGCCAAAGATCCTGTTACACAATCACCGGAATATCGAGCACGCGCGATATCCACAATACGAAGCTACTTTGCACACAACTCGTTCGCACTTTGCGCAACGATCATCAATCCGTAAAATCGGCCATTTATCAACGGGCACTACAGAGGAAAGCACTTTTGTTTAAAATCCTTTTTGCGAAAAAAGAAAAAAGAATAAAAACAGCAAGGAGGCAAAGGCAAAAGCGCACGCTTCGAAATGCGTATTTTACGTACGATTTCGATGATAAACGATCGAGCGCTCGAGGCAAATTGATTAAAATCAAACTCCGGTACGCGGTAACAAAGGAGAGCCGGCGTGTGCGCTCGCGCGCGGAAAGGGTGACGAGTATGGCTCTGGATATGGAGATGGAGCGGAGAATGGGGAATGGGCAAACAGAGCGCAATTAACGTGCGACCATTAAATATGTACGCGGGTTGCTGCGCCGCGATACGTGTGTGGCGCGCGGCGCAAATGCATCGGGTATCGAACACTCTCCTGGCAGTACCCACCTCTTCTTGCAGCTTGTTGGCACAGCCGCTTGATTAGCTCCGCCATATTTACATATCATTAGCCGAATGTTTGTCCGAGCTGGGGATTCCGTCCTTCCCCCGTGTCACCGCCACCCGTTAATATGCGAAATAAAACTTATTCCGATAGCGTTTCGAACGGTACACGGACGGGGAACGGCCAGGAGATACCAGGTGCGATATCGGCCGGGCAATTAAAGCCCGAAAAAGATCGAACGTAGGGGGCACGTTTTAAAAGCCTCCTTTAGAGCTTTTTTCCCCGCCCCATCCGCCGGGCTAATTCGAGTATACCGTTCACGCTAATTTCGACTCCCCCGGCATACAATGCCCGCGGCTTCTCCTTCTTTCCTTCCCCCTTTTCACCGCCCGTTCGTCGTTCTTAACGGGTCGCCGGTAAATACTTTGGGTCAGAGCTTGCATTGTATTTCAGTGACTTTATTCATAAAAATACGAATTTTGATCTCAATCTCGTTGCCTACAGTGCATAACAATTGTTTGTTACTTTTTATACACTAGTTAAATGTATCGGATAAGCTTTCGACGGTGGGTCGCTAAAGGAAAACGAAAACGGAATAAATAGATCAACGAATTCGACCTCCTAATCACGCACAATTCAGTCGGACGAGACACGGTTGCAACTTTGATCCGTCATCGTATATTCGGCGTACGATCGTAATGTTTCGTACCGTTGGCCGCTCGGTCGTGTGAAAAAAAGTTAACGTAAGAAACATCACGGCGCCGATATGTCGGAGAAAAGGCTTATGGACGAATGATATGCTAAAAAGGAAAACGGTACTAACAGCGCTTATCGTCAAAGAACAGTCCTCCGTGGCGGACGTCGAGTAAAAAAAAAAGTCAAGCCGCATCTTGATCGTCGCGATTTTTCTTCGATTCGAAAATCGAGATAATACTACCTTCCCCGACGTTTTTCTTACGTATTTATCCACACGTCCTTAGTATCTACTTTTTTCGATTACGGTAACGCATTTTGATTATCCTTTCCATTGCCCGTATCGTCGCATCCGTCGACCGTGTCCTGTAGCATGTCTAGTCGGGCTCGCCCATAGAAATCATCGGTAAAAAGTACCATCGTTAAATCACTATTAAGGCAGTATGGTAATATGACTCGATTTTATATAATTAGGCTTCCACGCGTAACCTTGTACTAGCGATAGACCGCCCAGCATCTGCCAGATATGTGCGTGTTTCCCACATCTTGAACTCACGGGTGGTACCGAGACGCCCAATGCGGCGCTCAGTACCGAGCAAGACGTACGTGTAAATACGCAACCTTATGGAGAAACTTGTACAAAATCTCTCATCCCACCGACATTATTGCGAAGTCCGCGCGTATACAAACAAGAAGCTCGTGGTCTTTACCGACTGCTCGTTCGATCGTAAAGCCAAGCCGACGAAAGTCGGACGTGGCTCTTGCACTTCATCGATAACCATCGAAACGGTTCGAAGGAACTTAACTAGCAACAAGTAATAAATAAATGAACAGGTAATGCGATTAATACGGATATAATAAAGAAACGACCGCCCTACCAAACACGTAAAATATCGGTATCTTCATTACGATTATCGTCACCGTTGATCCTCCTATCATCGTCATCAGGGCGCCGACACGTTGGCATCGTTCGTCGAGGCAGTAGGAAACTGGAAACTGCCCGGTAAGCTCCGCGGAGTTTGCGAGCCTAACGATCCTCGCAGGTATTGCAGACGACGCGTCGCGATGCGCCACCGAATAAGCGCGAACCGGGTGGTATCTCAAGAGTAGGCGTGTCGCTAACAAGATACTCCCCACCATGAGTGTCATCGCGCGAGGAACCTTAACGTTTAGAAAGTGTAGCTAACGCTTTCAGTGGAAGAAAAAATCTTAGCAATGAGCATGATCGGCACGTTAATGCCGCAACCTAATCTAACTAAGTCTAACAAGTGGCAGCATTGCTGTGATCGGTCTCCAGCATCGCCGTTTCGAATTGCTCCAGGACCTGCATACTCTCCGGAGACACGGTGTCGATGTCCAGCCGCTCCTCGTATTCGTTCGCGGAGGGCAGCCTCCGTGGACGATCCATGGGGTTGTTCATAGCTTGCTCCGGAGTGTCGCTGTCGCTGTTGCTGCTACTGAAGCCGTTGCTGCCGGTCGAACGTCTGCCACTGGGTAAGTCTTGTTTCTCGGTATCAGCCTTATCTTCAGGAACTGAAACCTCGTTGCGAAGCTCCAAGAGATTGCTTTGTGCGTTACGTAGGGACACCGGCGTACGTCGGCCGGTCCGATTGTCCGGTATGATCTCGGCGCGAGACTGGGCGCATCTCAATAGAGGCACGTCGGACCGAAACACGTCGTTCAGAGCGTTCTCTTCGGCGTCCTCCGAGTCGCGTCGGACTCGTATGTACGTGTTGCCGTGCTTGCGTTCGAAACTGGCGAAGTCGCTCGCCCTGCTCGCCATGTCCGCGACGCGATCGTACGCTTCCACGCTCTTGGTCACATTCTCGCTGCTCCGACGCTTCTTGGAAGCGACCTTCTTCGGCAGCCAGGAACTCTGTTCGATATCTTGATCAACGAAGTCGTCCTCCGGGATCTGGGTGGGCAAGGTAATTCTGGTGACCGTAGCCTCCATTCCCATGTCGTGGACGATCTCCGTCGAGGTCTCGCCGGCACCACCCGGCTCGATCCTCTCGGGTGTAACGCTGCTCTTATATACTAGCTTTGCTCTAGATGGCGCTGGTAAATGCGCTTCTTCCAATTTCACGTGCTCGAAGAACTTCGTGAGGGCACCGCGCTGCAGCTGGGCCGCAGGCTCATCTGGCTCGCTTGAGTCCAGCTGGTAGTCCTGATGATGCAACTGCTGCCGGATGACTGCGTGGTCTTTGTCGTTTGTACGGAGGCCTCGTGACTCGCGAGAATGATCGGTGATGATATAGGACTTGTTATGGCCTGAGAACAGTGAGTGGAATATACCGCCGGTTCTTGGCCTGTGCTTTGAACGGCCACCGAGGGCGACTGCATCCTCTGGCCCGGCTGACTTTGAAATCTGAAGTGAATCGTTTGAGTCGGGGCCGTCCAGGGCGGGCAGCAGGATCTCCGTTGCTCGGGCATGTCGCAGCTGGTTGATACCGAGCTTGTTCCTCGACTGCTTGGCCTTGGGCTTCCTTCCGTTGAAGACTGCTCGGTCCAGCTTGTATTCGGCCGGGACGGGGAGCTTTTCTGGATTGACAATACGGTTGAGTGCGGGTACTGCGCGGTTAGCTTGCTTCTTACGGCCGCGACCGAGGGACTCGGGCAATTGTTTGCCAAAGAACATTGGGGGGTGGGCGACAGAGATCTCGGTCTGAACGCAGGAGTTGTGGCCCGATGCGATTGGCAGCTGATAGTTGAGTATCGAGGGATGGTTTTGGTCTTCGATTTGCCCTCCGGAGGACTGGCTCGACCTTCTGGATGGCTTTGTGAGCTTTTTGACGATGAGGTACGACTGGGGTTTTTCTGGTTGGGCGCTGCTGACTGGTAGCGGGTAGGCGTATGACACTTGGGGCTCCGCTTGGACGTAGGCGATGCTCGATCGGGGCAACTGGTTGAGGACGATTGGTGGATAGGATATGGAGCTCTGTCGGTGCTCGATATCGATTGCCGAGGAGGATCCGACCTCTGGCTGGTTGATGCTCGTTGCGGGGATGTTGTCCGAGGAGATTGGGATGAGGAAGGTCGAGGAAGGAAGCTGACCGATGCCGATGGCGGAGGAGATTCCCCGAGTTTTCTGAGCTGCATCAGCTTTATAAAGTCCACAAGTCGCTTTATAGACCTCTGAGTCTTCTCTTGCTTTCCTAGTAATTCCTGACGCGTGCGGTGCTGTAGCTGTTTGGAGAAACAAATAACGGACGTTAGTCCTGCGCTTGAGATGCGCAAAGTGCGAAATTGAATTCCACCTAAGCTTTAGCTTCAAATTCACATTCACGGACATCCTTTACTGACATCCTCGAGACAAAGACACACATGCTCCTAGTGCACAACGTAAAGGACAATAATTGTATGTAATTAAAATGATAAATTTGTGAAGTCAGCAAGTGATACGACATTCTAATACTTACACACGCACATAGTATATACTCTCGTCTTTAACGCTCTTCTCACGTACGGAAAGATCTACATCGATATCAATTAACTCGGTTGGCGATCGATACCAAATAGTCGCAACCCAAGAATCAAGGATACCGGAATTAACGTACTCGTTTCGTTCTATCAACAAGAAAGGGAGCGCGGAAAAAGCTTGTAAAATTTAGCAGGGCTGTCGTGCATTTCGCGACAACGACATCGATATATGTTTACCGTGTAGGAATATGGTGCAGCTGTGGAATATAAATCATTTAACCGAAGGAAACTAATATGTACATATGCTATAGAAATTTAGCTCTAACAGAAATCACCAAAAGCTAGAGACCGATCGATTCTTTTTGTTCGCTTGAGCTACGCAACAATCGTACGAGTTACTCCTCGATAAGCGTATGGACTAAAAAAAGCAAAGTACTAAAAGCAGGTCACCACGCATCAAATAAGCAATATCCAGAAACCTATCATCGATTCGATATCGAGAAATCGACCTGTCTCCAGAGGATAACGTACAAACATGGAAGACAACAAAAAGGTAGAGATCTTGCAGGTTCTCTTGGATGAAAAAACAAAAGACGAAAATGCTCGTGTAGAATTTGACCAACTGAAGGGCATTCCAAATGAAAGTAAGATTTGTAAATTTTTCTACGCAGGCCACAGGACGAACCTGGAGTGACTGGCCGAGTAGTTGTGAGCGTTTTTCCAACTCGTAAACCTGCAATCTCAGATCCGAGTTTCGCTCGCGCAGCTCATATCTTTCTCTCTCTTTCTCCTCTGCAAGATATTTCGCGTTCAATACACGTTGCTTTTTTGTGCCCTATTACTGACGATCGACCAAAAAGTTCTTCTTAATTGCAAAATCTTCTGCCGTACTCGAGGAGCCGGTCTCACTCGCGGACACTTCTTCCGGCAGGCTGCTCTCTCGCTTATTCTGTGTGTGTGTGTGTGCTTACGCTCAATAAACTCTGCGGCAACGCTGCGATACCTCGTTGCATGTTAAATCTAGAAGTTGTGGACTCATGTTACACAATTTCCTGCACTTCGTCGGAATAACGTGCCTGCACTACCTATCAGCACTTTGGGTTCCCCCGTCTTTCTTTTTTTTTTTTTTTGCTTTTTTTTGGGTTTTCGATGCTTTTCGATCGGCAAGAGGATACGCGGACAGATCCAGGCTGTAAGGTAAATCGGAAATTGCCGCTCCTTTTCCCTATGAACGCGCAAAATATCGGTAAGTTCCGAACGACGTTGCCACGAAATGAGATAAGCGTGCCGCGGACATTCGTGGAAGCTAAAGTCTGCAGGAAACAAGAACTTTTTTGTCAATCACACGCTGAACGATACTATAGGAAAAGGTGATCTCAAGAACCAGGGACAATTTACCGAGTTCCTCGTCCTTCTTGTAGGGCAGCCGGCCGCTCTCCTCCATCTCGTCCTCTCCCTCCTCCTCCCCGTCCTCCACGTCCTCTTCGTGTATCAACGCGCACTTTGGACATATCCGCGGTGGAGCCGGCGATAAAGAGTGACAAGACACGTGGTAGTTGGCCGCGCAATTCTCGCACACGGTTAAGGTACCTGTTAGAAACATGCCTTCCTCAATGTTCGACATACGAACGCCGACCTGGCTCGACTTATTTCCTCTATTCGGCGCGTATTTAAATTCTACGACTTCTACGACCGATAACGTAAACGCGTTAACCTACCCGGATTCTTGCAGATGATGCACACCGCCGAATCGTTTCCGATTCTCTCGATGGTTAAACTCGATGGTAAACCCGGTATATGAACGGCTTTGTTGCCGACCGATTGCACGGCCTTCACGCTAGGTACCGGCATTTGTATTTGGCTCGGCCCGTTCTCAATCTTGGTCTTGCTGACAAAGACCTTGCTCTCCGTCACGTTTCTCAAGATGTTCGGCCGCGTCGTGGACTTCTGAACCGGGATTAGCGACTTCATTACGGTTCTCGTCGGCAGGGAAGTCGATTTCGTCGACGCAACTTTGTTGGGCGGCGGCGATGGTCCGTTCATACGAGCGGTCGTTTGTCGAGTTTGCGGCACGTTGCCCACCGATTGCAGGTAGGAATGCCTCTTTCGTTTCTAAAGCGGATGCGCGTGCGTATTAATGCATGTAATTATCTACTCCCGTGTAAACTTGAGCGTATCAAAAAATAGCGAGCTCCGTCGAAAATTTACCGTCGGTACTTCCAAGCTGGAATAAACAAATTGCGGATTGGCGGTGCTGCGGCGCTTCCTCTCGGCCCTCTTATTCTGCAGCTCGGCGTATCTAACGGTGGTGATAAGGCCGAGGGCACTCAAAAAGTTCAGCTTTTCGGGCGAATCGATTTTGCACTCCTTCTCCGGCTCCTCCTGCTTCTCGTTCGAATTCTCGTCCATGGAAACCTCGATGACATCATCCTCGCCGGATATCGTCTCCACCGAGTTTGGTCGTTCTCTGCAAGAGTCAATTATGGATGAAACGTATTTAGACGCGACGCCTACGACCGCTTCCTGCGCGTTAATTCGCATTTTGATCAATTACGCGAGCGAGTGAAAGGCCCCGCAGAGCTACGGTGGTGTAGTGGATGGAGCGGGACTTCCACGCGGAAGACCCGGGTTCGAATCCCCATCACCGTTGGTTTTTCTACGCGATATATACATTGTAGCTCTGGTGGCTCGCGGAACCCACCTCGCAAGCAGTGGGTTCCAGGCCAAACGAATCTTAGCGGTCGGTGCCGAAAATCAATATAAAAAAAGGCCCGTAGATCGTGCTTACTTTGTTCGGCTTGCATCTTGCGCGGGCGACGGGACATCGCCGTTTCGCACGATGTCGTCCTCGTAATCGTCCTTCGAGGGCTTCGTCCCGAACTCATTGCTCCCTGCCTCGCGCTTCGTCTCATTGTTGTTGGTAATATGATTGTTGTTGTTCAGGCCGAGGAGCGAGGCTATGGAAACTTTCGCCCCGTTCGCATTCCCCGCTTTGAATGCCTCGACTTCCTTGCGCAGCCGCTGCACGACTTGCTTCTGCGTATTGAGATCGGACACTATGAGCGTAAGCTTCGGTCAATGATGACTCCTAGAAAACTTTCTTGGCCGACTGTCTGGCAAACGATGACTACAACCATCAATTTGTTTCGTTAAACGCCACCGAGGATGTGCACCGCGAATACATTTGCTTGTAGATGACGCAGAAAAACGACGTACACGGATGGAAATCATCGGGAAAGAACGTAGGAAGTATCAGGAAAATCGCACGATGAATCGGCGTTAACAGGATCGTGCACCGAGAAGCGAGAATACGACGCGCTCGTTACGGTCCTCGGATACTATCAGATATTTCGCAGAAGACTCATTTTCCAATGTCCGATAAGTTTTAAAATCTTCCTCCCTATTTCGATTCGATTTCTGATCTATAAATACACCATGACCGTGCGTCGACCTTACGTCCATAATGTAGGGACACGATAGGTGGAAAAATAACAAACCGTATTGCCCTATGTGTGTCGGTCGTCGTAAAAAGGATCGTATAATTGCTGCGCATTGTATATAAAATACACGTCATAATTTTAATACTCGTCCATTGTTCTTGATAAAAGAGGGTCAATTCTTATTTGGGAACAACGTATCGTAAACTAATCAATTTCCAGGGCAACCGATCGGAATCGATCGGCTCCTTTGTCCCGAGTATACCGATGATCCTTAAAAATTCCGAACTACTTTTTCCTCGAGCGTGGTGTACGTTCGAGAGGCGCGCGAAATCTCCGAAAGTTCTTAAGGCCGCGATAAACGTGCAAAACTGCGAGCAACCTGCGGAAAGCGCAGAGAGGAAAAGGTATATAAACCGCGATGAAGAGCGTAGCGGGATACGTGGCGAGGGGCAAGGAAAGCGGAGAAGGGAAAGCAACGAAAGAAAAAGACGCGGAGATTTTGTAAAGAGCTGAAAACGTTTCTGCGGGACATTTTATTGATTGAACCCCCCGCCTCTGCCGGTCCCGGCTCTCGTTCCTTTTCACCCAAGTCTCTCTCTCCCTTTCTCTCCTACTATTCCTCTGTCCCTCTCGTAGACTCGCCACCTACTCTCGTCCGCTCTATCCGCGTGTCCTCTCCTCCTTTATCCGGTTTTATCCGTTTACGCATTTCCTTCCCTCGTCCAACGATTTACCAGCATCGGTCGCTTATCGCGAAGGAGAGAGGAAAAATGGTGGCTGGAGGAAGGAGAAGAGAGCAGGGTCCGAAGGAGGGAACAAAGGGAGTACGGCATGCGGCCAGGTGGCATTGTCGTAAAAATATTCAGCCAAGGATGCTGCAAGGGCGAAAAGCATCGAACGGGAGTCCCTCCGTAGAAGTCGCCCCGTATATCGATTCATCGACGATTCCGTCGGTGCATGGAAAAGACATCGGGACGTATGCTACGTCATTCGAAGACCTGCGCGAAGCTGTATTTCTCTCGCAAAAAGTACTCATCGGAGATCCAAATACTTGCTCGTTCCGAAGTTTCGTTTCGTGACCAAAGTAGTCAGGTAAGGGGGAGGGGGCGTGAAATTGCTCGAACGATATGCTAAGCATACCGAGGATATAAACTTGGAGCTATAAAGAATTAGGATACGGACATCCACGATGTCGAAATAAAACGTGGCCGAAAGATGCGTCCTTGTTTATTCGTAACAAGGTGTTACTCAAGTTGGACAGATTACGGTCCCGAAGAAAGTACTACGTGTCGTGTAGTGGATAGAAAAGTTTCTTTCGAGCGGATACGTACGCGGGATACGCGATGAACGCATGCCCAAACTTGCATTAGTATGCGGAACGATTGTGCGCGCTTGACGCGCGCGCATTATCGTTTGAACACGGGCTTTATCGAATAATGACAAAATCTACCCGAGAAAAGTCTTCGCCGGAATCGGAATATGGCATTTAGAAGCGAATTATTACGCGCGTCCGATTTACTTCACCCCCGGGACTTTTGCGTATTTACATTATTGCAGACAGTCTGAATTGTCGCACTTAAAAGTTCTTCCTCGCTTAAGTCGACTCCCGCCAAGTCGTAAAGCGATTTAAAAACTCTGCATCAACCTTAGTTTTGTTCGAAAAAAAGTATGCCAAACTTTGGCTATGCTAGTTTTATCTCAATTTCTTTCGCGGTGCAAATCGATTCCGCATAAAATTCGTCTTGCTAATGCAAGAATCGCGTAAATAGGCAATGTCCAGATCTGAACCCGCTTTGAATCGTCGTAAACGAGTGACGCTCGAAGAAATCGATTCTTAACTTACCTGGCATCTTCCCAAAGACACGATGTGCAAGTGTATCTTTTGTATCTGGGCAAGAATATCCGTGTTCTGTAAAATAAGAAAAGTCATGTTAGATTCCAAAGAATGATGTAACACTTTACGCGTAAGAATATCTCGCGTATCCGAGAAGTTCGTCGAGCGGTGTACGCGACAAATGGGAACAGCAAGATGAATACCAAAAGTATTTGTTTAACGTATATTTGACGCGCGCGACAATAGGGCACACGTAACTGCTTTTGTACGAAAGTACGATTTACGAATGTAAACGTCCTCATGGCGTCTAATAATAGTTCATCTTGCACTGCCGGATGGTATAAAAGATAACTACAGTATTACCGCGATGACATTCGAATCATCGAAGCAACCGGAACGATTTTCCATGTACCGCGAGGCTATGCGAATGAAGTTTATAGCAACGGTTACGCATAAATATTTATGGATGGCAACATCAGGATTTTACACGTAATGTCTGTCGTAAAATCCAAACTTATCGTAAAATGAAAAAACACTATAAATATCTAAAAACTTCCTGCACTACAAATAAAATGTACGTGCATCCACGTTAGTAGTCGAAATTAACTTACATTAGGATCATCCTTGAGTTTTCCAACGCAGATCTGGAATACAAGGTAATAACTTCAGTAATTTGTTCGATATCGATGATATTTGCATCGTTCGGAATACTTTAATTAGATAGCCTGAGCTCTTCTACTATGACGCTACTAATGACGTGGCTTTTCGCTTTTCGAACTTAATCCCCTGTTAGAACGTAATGTACATATATAGATTGCTCACGTTCAAGTTCTTCCGCCCCTCAATGCGTCACAATGTAGTTATCGATATATTATAAAGGATGGTTTCGGGTAAAATGCCATTTTGCAGACTCTCATTGACCGCGCAAAATATAGACGTTCGTCGTTCTATTACCATATCCTCGATTGCTAATAAAAGTAAATCTATGGCATTTACGTTATTACGAAATATTTACACTTGTTACTTAGGATAGTCGCTTATAGGTGCAAATGAACGCGAACCGCACGGAACAGGTTTGTCCTGCCATACCTCTTGCGAATCTAAATACGATCGCACCGATCTAGTTGGCCAATTGATCCATCGGTGATAATTTTGCTAGTCATTAAAAGACACCAAGGCACGAATCTCTTCTCGGAGAAGCGCAGACTAATAGTTTTACTCGGGCGGGTATCGGTCTGTTTATCGACCGATGCTTAAAACAAGGCGATATACGAACCAGGGCGAAATTAGGCCAAGCAGAAGGAATCGGATATTCCCCAACTTTCTTTTGAATAAAAGTATTAGAACCGAAACTACAGGACAGGGCAAGGTCGTGCAGAGTGGAACAGAGCGTCGATTACATGCCAAGAAACTTTCCCCCATGCGCATACATCTACGCCCCTGATTTAACGCAGGCGTGTATTTAACGTGAAAAGTCAATGCATTTAAACTAGAAGTTGCGGCTATTCATTTTTCCCTCGAGATCTCTCGCATTACACGCATTGCGTTCTGCGACAGGCACGATAGTCACGTGAACACGTCTCCATGGCGTTTCATTTACGATACGCTTTGGAAGCTTCAGACTCGAGAGTTAAACATTCTGGTAGTGGCGAGTAAGAGCAATTGAACCTCGAAAGAATTCCGAGACTCCAAAGGGGGATAAAAAGAGATTTGCGTGCAGCACTTGGCAGCAAGGCGGACCTAAGAAAGGGATGTGGTACGGAAATATTAACGCTCTTATTTGTCGCTGCTTCTAGACATAGAAGGAAAATAAGTACGTGCGTCTGACGTGCCCAATCTAAAGTTTATGGTATCGCGAAGGAAAAGAGCAAACTAACAGGAGCAATGGAGGAAAGAAAAGGAAGCATGGGGCTGCGGACAGAAGAAAGGAGGGGGAGATCAACCGAACAAGCAAGTAACTGAATGAATGCGCGAGAGGGACGGAACGTTGCTTCTCAAAGTCATGCGACGCATCGGTCGAAGCACTCTACCAACAGAGGTTAAGGTCTGAACACTCGTTCACCTTCGAGTTTATGCTGCCTGCGAGAAAAAATGGCCATTCTTTGGGGGCAACTTTTTTCCCGATCGAATTAGAACAAGATTGTATCTTAGTTGCGACTAGTCCGTTGTCGTGTTCGATTTACGACCGTTTAAAATTCACCGTTGACACCGAAGTTTTGGGAACAAGTCCGGTTACTTAGTAAACCGCACTGTACCCTCCGACAAACGATTTCACGCACTTTCGATACGCGGAACAGATCTCAGGTTGTGATGTACACGCGTTTCGGGACATTATATAAATCCGACATCTTTGTCAGCGGGAATTACTTTGTAGAACTTACACGAGGTTTGACTAAAGTTACTATAATCCATAAAAGCGAGTTTCGACGAGTAGCGTTATAGATTTGCTAGATCCGTGCACGCGCGCGCAATGCCCGATCTGTGCATAGGTACATAAGTACTTACGTGCGTGCATAATGCGCGAAGAAGCCAAGGCGAAACTTAATCGCGACGAACTAAGTCGAAACGGACCGGGCAAGAGGTTTGGCATGCGTGTTTTATCTTTTCCCCCTTGCAGGCCGTTAGAAAGAGAGAATTCGTAAAAATACCGGCCGGATAAATTTTTAGGGAAGTACCCTCCTTCCGTTCCTCGATCGATCGTTTCATAAGGCGCCTTATCTCCGTTGTACGATCCTTTATATCTCAAGAAAGAAAAAAAGTTATTCTTCGGGCGAGAATTGTCCGCTTGCATGCTCGCTCCCTCGCTCGGCTTTGCACTCTCCCTCTCTCTTTCTCCTTTTCTCGCTTCCTCTCCCTTTTCTCGCTCCCTCCCTCGCTCTCGCTCCCTCTCGCTCGCTCGCTCGCTCGCTCGGTCTCTAAATCGCTATCGACATACATGCACGGTCGTGCACTCACCTGATGATCGCGTATGGCGTTTTTCAGCTTATTTTGCACCGCGAGTATTTCCTCCTGCAAACTCTTCGATATCTCCATACTTTCACCGTAGATTTTCCGTTTTTCTCCCTGTTCAAAAATCCGGCCGATCTTAGCGAGAGAAGAGGACGGGAAACCCCTCCTCCCTCTCACTCTCACTCTCCCACCAAATTGACGAGAGCAGTGGTGTATGCTCCGATCACCCGCACGGACGGCGCGCACTAGCTAAGGATTCCCGAACCGCAGCACGACACTGATCGGTCTCAGCTCGGAAAAACCGAGTACATAAAAATGTCACGGACACACAATGCCGCCCCGCGACGCACGCACATATGCACACCCTTAGTTCCCGGCTACGATACGGACCGACATAAAACCACGCACCACGGTGAATCGTTCGCTCATCAGCGAGCGTCTGTGCTGCCACCAGCACTGCTGCCTCCGTACACGGACGTGCCAAGTTGCTCGAGACCCCCGACACCCCCAGCCCTTCTCTTCCCCTCCCGACCCGCCAACTCCTCCCTGGCCCTCCCCGCCTACCGTGCTGCGTGCCCAGGGCTTTGACGCGCTCGTTGAAAGCGAGTTTTCGCGCCAAGCTTACGAGTGTAGGCGCACCACGCGCCGGCCGCTCCCCAATTTCTTTTCTCCCCCGGAGCTTGCCGTTCTTTCCCTCGCCTCCGATAGCAGCCGCCGTTTGGAGTTTTCACGGACACAGGACATCCAAAGGAGAGATTTCCTTCAGGCAGATGTTTTACGATAGTGAACGTTGGTAATGCCGGCGATCGTGGCGCCGCCCATTTGCGATTACGAAACGAGCCGGCGTTAGCGATAGAAAGAGACAAGAGCGTTCTCATCCCGAAGAAGCGTTTCGGAATTTCTGCGCATTTCAAGACGCGCCGTAACATGGCTGCGCCCACTGGCTACTTACCTAAGTTAGATTAGCGTCCGATGGATGAGGTTACCGTTCATTAGCGCTCGCGTCGATATCACGATTATACGCGTTATTTTGCAAACGAGCCGATCCTGGATATTACCTTTCTTCCATTTTGATGTTTTTAAAACCGATACTCGTAACGGCCGAGAGGGTAAATTGTGCGGGATATCCATTGCATTGTGCAGGTTTCATAATGTCAATGACGCGTAGCTGTGTGGAGTAATATTGCGATCTTTCTAGAGAAACAAGTTGAAAGTATACAACTTCGTGCGCGATGCACTATGGGCCATGGGTCTTGCTTATTTTTGACTCGTCGACAAAGGAAATATGCATTCCTCGGGACACGATGAAATTTCATAGAATGTGTTGCACAGGATTGTGATATTTACCAACGGAAGCTTAATCCACCAAAGTTGCTTAATCCACGGACACCTGCATTAAATACATATATACGAATTCGTAAACTTCAAATCGATCTGTTGCACGTGACAGATTATCACGTGATCATAGGACGTCTTGGGGAAGCTGCTTATTGGTTGCATCGATGTATATATTTACATATAGTTAGAGGTTCTTTTATGACTATATTATATGCTCATTGTAATGAATATTAATGTCTTGTTACGTATTTAATTATTCCACATCTTATGTTTAAGTTACTAGAACTTCAATATTCGTGCCAAATGCGCAATACTTTTTGTCTTATATTATACTCTATGTAATGTCAAGAATGTAAGTTATCGGACATATGTACTATTCAATTTTATTATTCATATATATTGATGTATTCTGATTAGTGTATTTTTATGAAAGATTGTACTGATAATTTGTTTTTATTTCAACCACGAGTAATGATAGTTGTATTCTGTAGAAAGAATGTATAGATTCATTAAATTTAAGCAAAATTTTCATTTCTAAGAAATTTTCGTGAATATTTTACATTGATATGGATATCTAACTAATGTAAAGACCGGCTAAGAGGCTATGTTTAGTTATTTGTATTGTATTTATTAAAAAGTTATTTTTGTGTATATATATGTATTCCTATCTATTCCAATTACGAATACCATTCGCTCATGCGCAAACGTTGGCAGTCCGTTTTTCGATATTCAAGTATTCTACAAGTCTTGTTTATGCTATTTACATAATATTTTGTATAAGTCCGGGAATTATTACCATTCCACACTTTTATAGCTTGGAAAGTCACCCGAATAATACGGTAAATAATTTTGTATGCTATTTGTCTTTATAGAAAATATACGTAAAAATCAATACAGGTATGACTTGATAGAGGTTATGTCATGACTTATGGTGTTTCTACAATGATCTTCAAACTATCTATATTCTTCATGTATCCAAGATGTAGCTTTGTTGTACACTGATATCAGTCTATAAATATTGAGTATAAAATTTCGAATTTTATAGTCTACGACGTCATGCTTGTCTAGTATAACCTATCTAAATTTTAATCATATGTAGACTTAATGATATTGAACAGTTGAGAGTGAACCCATTCTACGAGGTTTGAATGTAAATCTTTCATTATGTAGACAATGTTTTTTCTTCTCAATCAAACAATAACCTTGTATTTTTTTAATGATTTACCTGATTGGACCACGAACTTGTATGTGCTACGGCTGATAAGTTTGGGAAAAGTCATATGTAAATTATCTCTATATGATAGCTTTATTCTGAAACTATTTTATCTTTATAATATCAATTAATAATAGAAATGGCAGCCAAACGATCTGCAACGACAGAATTAAATCATGATAACTGGAATGAGGAAAATGAACCAGAAGAAGCAGGAGTGTTTCTGAAGGCATCAGACGATGTACTTGAGAAAAGAGTTTTGAAAGCAGCTAGACGTCGCTTACCACCCAGAGATGTAAGTGTTTTTAAAGTTAAATTAGCATGTAATATATTGCATTGTTAATGTCTTTTAACATATTTCAGGCTGCTGCCAAAAGTGCATTCGGAACATTTACCGGCTTTAAAACATCTACAACAAATCCATCGCCATTTCGTTTTTTAGCAAATACCAAGGTTGGTGCAACAACGTCACTCGCGACAAATACAAACACTACTAAACCAGTGGCGAGTAATGGCGCCTCCAAAAATCCTGAAAACGGAACAGATAAAACAGAAGACACATCAGAGAAACAGGCATCGACAAATATATCGACAAGTAAAAAAAGCACCTCTGAGCAAGAAAATGATAAAGCTAAAAAATCCTCCGATTATTTTGCCAAGTTAAAAGGACTAAATGAAAGTGTTGCACAATGGATAAAAACAAATGTTGATTCAAATCCATTTTGTATTCTGACACCTATTTTCAGGGATTATGAAAGATATTTAAAAGATATCGAATCTAAGCATGGTAATGACACAGAGAAATCTGCTCCTTTGCCAGAGGAAAAACCAGCTATGCAAAGTGACGAAAATGTTAAAGATAATGCAAGTACAGAAAAAAGTTCTGACAATTCTCCATTTGGAAATGCAAGTACAAAACCCTCTTCTGATGCAACAGAATGGAAGCCACAAAAATCGATTTTTAGTAATGTAAATGCTGATGCTATATTTGGTGGCATATCTCCTTTTAATAACGCTTTTTCAAATACTAGCACACAGACATCAATGTTTAATGTACGACGGAAGAAAACTATGAGGGATGTACTTGGACGGGAAATTCCTGATGAAAATCCATTCGTTACAAAACTTCCGAATACCACGGATAATAAATCAGAAAGTGAAAAAGCAAAATCTGTAATAAAAACTAGTAGTGGATCTTTTCCTTCAACAAACACAAATTCAGCCATTTTTAGTTTTGGTCAAAGTTCTGCTACGACCAATGCATCTGCTGGTTTTAGTTTTGGAAGGTAATATATGTTCATTGAATATTTCATAACTATGTCATGATATGTATAACATGAACAAAATTATATCTTTAAATAAAATTATCAGCGTCAAGCCGTTCTCATTTGGCGTTCAAGCAGTTAAATCACGGGATACAGATGGTCAGACTGAAAGTGAAACAAAGGAGGAAGAAGATGAAGAACCTCCAAAGCCTGAGTTTAAACCTATTACAGAAGAAGGGGCCATATATGAGCAAAGGTATGTTTTTTCTTCATTTCCAATTGAGAGTTACAGCAGATTATTTTTATACTATATATATATATATATAACATCCCTTATTTCACAGATGCAAAGTTTTTGTAAAAAAGGGTGAAAACTTTAGTGACCGTGGTGTTGGAATATTATTTTTAAAACCGACACCAAATGGAAAGACTCAATTAATAGTACGGGCAGAGACTTCTCTAGGACTTTTGTTACTTAATACTTTACTGACTGAAAGTATTCCGATAAAACGTATGAGCAAAAATACGATAATGATAGTTTGCTTGCCAAAACCAGATTCATCACCACCACCAGTACCAGTGTTATTACGAGTGAAAACTGATGACGATGCAAATGTGTTATTTGAAACTTTAAATAAACATAAAAAGTAGGCATTCCTGAATTATCAATAGAAATGATGGACAATATTTAAAAACGCAACAAAAACTCTCTGTGTATGACCTTCAAACTCATCTATCCGGATACTAAAAATAATTCATGATTGACATGAAGCATGACAGAAAATACTTTATAATCTTTGTTGCACAGGTACACAGTACTATAGAGGGGCATAAGTTAAAGATGATACTATCATTCAATATTCATAAAAGGTACATTAAAATGTTATATAAGTAAACATATTTGAATTCACTTATAGCCGAAATGCACGCTGGTTTGCAGAATGATATTTGAGTAGCTTAAGAAATTGTACATATAAGAAAATAGGTTAATCCTCCATTTAATAAGATCCCTTATAATAAAAGGTAACATAAAGTTAATTTCAATGCAGTTAAGCCACATAAAAATGATGAATAAAAAACTATACTTTACTGTATACAGTAAAATAACTTCTAAGTTTTGTATTTATCTTATGAATGCAATTTTTACTTATTAAAAAGAGCGCTTGTTTAGTGAAATCGCGTGTGGATGGGTGGAAAGTGGTTATTTCCAAGTTGTTATAATGACCTGTGTAAATTACATTCTTGTTTTGAATGGAATATATGTATATGATGGAAGCGCCTGTCACAAACTAAGTTCTTTATTGATAATATTTGTGAATGGGTATCTGCTCTGAATAGTAAGAACATGTCATTGTTTAGTAAGAAATAAAATTAACAACTTTCTCGTTAAATTTAAATGTAAAATATAAATATATCATATTTTATGAGGAATTGATGTGAAAACTTAGGTCGTTCCATAAGAATTGGAATGTTCATAATATTTTTTAACAATGCGTATTTAGTATAAAATATATATTTCCTCGTAATCTACGGTAAAATATATTCACTGTAAACAGTACACTTTCCTTGACCTTATTACAGCAAAGTAGCATATATTTGAATTTTATGAATGAATGCGAGATATTTTCTGAAAAATCTTTTATTTACGATCGCTAAATTTATGAAAGTACTCTAGGAAAAGAAATAAATGACATGTTTCCTCACCACAACATTTAATATTGCCCTGTTTATTTACAATTAATCTAACCTGCACTTTCTGCAATGGTATTTATTCTTTATTGTTTATATTCAATTTAGGCACAGATTCAAGCCTAATATGAATAATGTGTATTAAATATTTAACTTTGTGTACACGAAAGATAATCTCATAATCATAGTTACACATATGTATCCAAGAGGAGGAAAGCCTAAGTATTTCATACCATAAACTGATCAAAGTAACTTCACTTAGTTAACTAAGAGATTGTTATTTTGAACTGTTATTTATTGTTCTGCATTATATGTTTCTATATAGCAATACTAACATATTTACAAAACAAAAAGATATGAAAAGAAATAGAAAAAAAAAGAAGAAGAAAAAAAGCTAAATCCAATCACTTTTAAAATAGAAATGAATGGATAATAAACATATCTCTTAGAATACACTCTGATATCCTAGTATAAAGTATCTATTTTTAAGCCATTCACAAGCAATAAATACTAAAATTTAATCATAATTTTTATAGTACATAGATTTCTTCTATTTAATGTAGTTGTAATTTGCAAATATACATTTGTTTATGAAATTAATGAATTTGTCATTATCAAATATACATTAGACAGCATATATAGAAATATTAGTTTCATTTGGAATTCGATTTCATGCTTAATATTACATTCCATATTCTCAAATTGTAAAGCTGACAGGTAAATCTCTTAAACATGAACATCTTTAAACGTTTAAAGCGCTTAACGACACAGCACTTTACCCTACAAAGCCTTAATAATATTTGACCTCAAAATAAAAGAACTGTGTTTTAAAAACAATGTATGTACAAAAGTAGTGTAACACACATTTATGGTGTACATTATATAGACTTTGTTTAAGGACAATGTTATTCCCTATACAAAAAGATAATAAAGTAAAGATAATCTTCTTTAAAAAATATTGTAATTTTATGTCCCATATCAGTTGCAATATTGTACATTTTTTTAAAGTACTCTCATTATACTTTCGCATTTGCTAAACTTTTTGGGCCATAAATGGTGTTAATGCACCCATTTGACCTAATCCTAATTGTATATGTTGCATATGAATTTCTACGCAGTTTTGAAAGACCTGCTGATTTTGTGGACTAAGTTTCGATCTTATCTGTTCCATTGTGCCTTGTAATACCTTCAATTCATACGCGTTTCGGTCCGAGTCCGACAAACTCTGCAAAATGGATTAAAGCATATCTGTTAAAAATACACGATTTATTAATGATATTATCAAGAATAATTTTGAATTGTTACCTTCACTTGCAGCATAAGAGCTGTTAAATCAGTTACTAGCTGAGTCATCTTTCCAGGCTCTTTGTCATTTATCATATTATTTCTGGCAACCATGTCTGCTGCATCCTGCCTGCATCTTTCTCGAAGATGAGATGGTGCTAACATTGCTGCCACACTAGGTTCAGGCGCCATTTCTTGGCACAATTCTTGAACATCGTTCAAATAATCTTGTAGAGCTGTATTCATTTTCTCTAAATCAACTACGATCCTAAGGATTGTAAAGTACCGCGTTGAAATTTTTTTTACATAAAATTATACTATACAAAACATTCAATTTGTGTACATTTAATGGTAAGTTTGTCATACCCTGCATATCTTCTCTCAAAATCAGGTGGCAGAGACTCTCCAAAAGATCGCCTTTTTTCAGCTTCACCATTCATTTCTTTTAACTTTTTAATTTTCGTTTTTTTAGCTGACAATATCTTATTTACTTTAACCATGAATTCCAATAACTTTAAGGGATAGCCATTCATCGTCCCACCAATATGTGATTTTTTTGGTAAAGATACAGAAGCATTAGAAATTAGTGGATCACTATTTAACCGAGGTGACATTTGTTTCATAGTGTATGGTGAAGAAGGCATATATTGTACATGCCTAGGTCTAAATTTTTGTGCAAACGATGCAACACTAATTGTTTCTGGTGGTTCATTTGACTAGAAAAGATATAATACGATAATGCTATTAATCCGTATGGTATCACTATTAGTCCTATAAAATTTTGTAACGCGCATACCAAGACTTCGTAGTCAGGAACGCTGTGGGTGCCAAGTCCAGCTCTTTCAAATGTAATTCTGTAAGTATTATTACTAGTGTCTACAGCATCGATACTCCCAGTGAACAATCCATCCTGTGGTTTTCTCAATCTAGCAGTAACTTTTGTTCCTATTACTAATTGCAGTGGAATTTCCGGTGGTAAATCTTTAAAACTATTTATATCTGCTGCTTTTCTCTGCTGCAACATGCGTATTTTCTGCCTTTTCCTTTCCAACTCTCGTCTTTCTTCTTCAAAGAAAGATTGTGAACATCTACGAGGTTTGCCCATCATTCTTCTTATTTTGCACCATTCAACGCGTGTTAATTTACGGGTTTTTAATTGTGGGAATGATTCTTTTAAGCATATCATAAAGTCATTATCTCCTTCGAATAAAGTTCTAGACAAAAAAAAATGAGCTATTAGAGATATGATATAAATTGTGAATTTCTATAAACATATGTGCCCTCATACATACTTGTCTATATTACTGTAGAACCATTCATAGCAGACCCATTTATGAGCTTTTGGTAATTTTAATAAATTTCGTAAGCGCATACCAATTTTTTGCCCAATCTTACGATCAGGAGAAGATGGTTGCAATGGTTTGTCAGGTTCTTTTTCTTGTTTTATTGGTGTCATGACAGATGTCAATGGCTGTGTTTGAACATGATGACTCTTTTTGGGTTCATTTGACACTCTAGTTTGCTTCTTCGCAGGAGATGGACGTGGTACTTTTTTTGGTGATTGTTTGGTATCTGAATTTGAGGGGTCTTTCTTGATCCTATTAATATATCACTCAAATTAGTTACGTTCATCTTTATCTGATTTTTCAAGCATACCTATGATGTGGATGATTAACAAGAATATCATCGTAAAATAGTTTATTCTTTTTCCTTATTCTGGCTGGCATCCCTCTACGATTCAAGACTTGAACCGGTTGTGTAGGGGGGTTTGGCTTTGGGGGAGGCTGTGTGCCTACCCTCTGAAGACCTAAGGCTGCAGGACCAAGTTCAGGTATTGGATCGGATTCTTCCGTATCCATGTGTGAATCCATGGAATTATTCGACATTTGCTGGTCATCCAAGTCCATTGCATCATCGTCTATTATTTCCGTCTTAATTTCATCAATAGCAGGATAGCCCCCATTTTTTATGGATAACAGTGTTTCCGCAGATTCATCTAACACACGGATCAGAACCATATATATTTATGTAGAAGATCTTATACATATACATATATATGTATATATATATATTTATATACATGCATACACATATAAATATATATGCATGCATACAAGCTGTATAATGTTTCAATATCTTAACAATCTATCATTTGGAATTTAGTAAGGTACAACCTATTAGCTTATATGAGAGTTCAAGCAATTAAGAATTTCATTCTATTTCAGAGGTTTTTTTTTAAAGATTCTTTAATAATATGTCTTTAAGCTTTTTTAAAAATCCTTGCTTTTAATAGTATAGGATATACAATAGTCGAGAAAAGGGACATTATCACGCCGATTTTGAACGCGTAAAATACCACGTCTGTGTTTTAATTTTTCTTTTACGATGAAACATGTTAAATTTAAAGATCCAACGATAAACTGAGATTTGACCACTGTACGTCTAAACGGTAACATAACCAAACTCGGGGCAAGTTCCATAAACAGTATGCGTACTTATCGCATTAGTGGGATAACGAAATACACAGAATTATTCGGACTACAAATTCTATAAAGCATCGTTATGATATCCCATGGACGAAGTATCGCGGTGGAACTTGAATATTATACGGCAGAAACCTTTGCCGTCCCGCTTGAATTGTGTATTGGTCATTTTTGAAATTTTAAACCAGATCTTTCTGACCGTAGTTAAACTGGCAACTATAGCTTTATCAATGGCTTTGGAAAAAATGTTATGCGTTCACATGGTGAACCACGAAACTTACATTTTTCGTGTTTAGCTGGTTTTCAATAATACTCACCGATAATTATATTAATTTTATCAAGAATAACTTTAATTTTACTCACTTTCAATCATGTCCGCCATGTTGATATCAATGGTGCATCATGGGTACGTATTTCCGTCAAGCTCGCCCGCTTCGCGGCGAACCTTACGAATGGTTCTTTTCCTTCGTTCCGGAAGCTATGATTGGTCGCGTATTCATTTTAAATTCTAAATCTTCTCTCTTACAAATATTTAAATTATTTTACGTTACTACAGTCTTTAAGATTTATATCATACAAAAATTGGAAGATATACACCGGAAATGCATGCAATTGTTTCGCACAATACAATTGATATCACGAATATACGATTTATGTAAGATTTACGACGTGTCTAAAACAACGGTGCAGAGCCAGTATTTTGTTTATCTCTACAATTTGTCATGGCAAAAATGAATGTATGCATATTGCTCGTATCTTTGGTGCATGCCGATAATAATATATTAGTGGACAAAAGTGCATTATTTGACAAATATTGTAGAGAAAGTGATCGACTAATCACGTCCGAAGAGAATGACGAATATCTTCTTGTTAGCGCTGAGGTCGATGCGACGGTTGTTCTAGAATGCAATTTCTGGTACCATAGAGGTTGAATTTATATATTTTTAAAAATAAATACTAATAAATTAATGACTACGAATAACTAATTAATATTGCGCTGTGTTTATCTTTACGTTGCGTTTATTAAATTCAAAGCAATGATCGAGAAGAGAAACAACCAAAAATTTGGTATTATCAAGATCGATACCAAACAGGACTAGAAACGGAGGTTCAGTTAGGGATGGATAATAATATGTCTTATAATAGAATATACACGACACCCGAACTCTCATTGGTTATAAAAGATATCTTAATTACCGATGCGGGCGTTTATCGGTGTCACGGTGAAGAGGGACAAGAAAGGGACAATAAATTCAATTACAGAATCGAACGTAAAATACAATCGAAACTACTCAAATTTACAAAATGCTCATTAAGTTTTAGCAAAATATACTACCATAGCTTACTCTTTGGCAGCAGTTTTCAAAGATCACGATTTTACGTTTACCACCGAAGGAAACATAACAGAATGGGAAAAATACCGTGAAATGTACTTATTTCCGGTTACCACACGCTTTGCTGTAAGTTTCTAGCATGAATCGCGATTGATTTCGTCCCCATATTTCAAAAATGTAATTATCCATTATATCAGATTTCTCGAATGTCCGACTTGGCTGAAATTCGAGAGAGTGGTGTAATTCTACAAGTAATTTCGGAGTGGGCGGCTTGGAGTACTTGCGAGCACTGTATACACAAACGAGGATATAAAACGAGCAGAGGCCAATGCAGATTAAAGCGAGATATTAACACCGTGAATAATATATGTGTTACAGGATCATTCTTTATTTTGTGATCGATCTTTTATTTGCAATCATTGTTATTATTACAGACATTTGTCCATCAAAATGATTCATCCGTAATTAATTTTTTCCGTAAATCTCCCTTACTCCCTTGCAAGTACGTCTTACATTCGAACAGTGTTGAAATAATTTTTCTACGTTGTGAATACATTGAAAGATTCGTTTAAGATCCGTATTACTTCAAGGGGAATTTCCTACTATCAGTACAGCGATTCGACGCCTACCAGAGTTTATTTTAAAAGAAACATGCAAGAATTGTCCAGTAACGAAGAAGATGAAGAAGGGTCAGAGATTTAAATTTAGCAAACGATACGTTCTTGCCGAAGGGGCTTATCTGACCATACCATGTCCAGAGTAATAATATATTACAATATATTCTGAAACAAACCGTTCATAAACAAACCATAAAATTATGATTTAGATCAACTGTCGAGACAGAAGTTATATGGAAAAAGGATTCGATTCGTTTAGAAAGAGGCACGAGTCATTCTTTTCGCAAAATAGACCCAGAAGCTCATGTGATGGTCGACACATTTTCTACGCTTTATTTAACAGGTATATTTGCTATCAGGGTATTTTTATTGCCAAGAAGATTATTGTAGAGGCGTATTAAAAATCGTTTTTATTAGACGTATCCAAGAATGAAGAAGGCAATTATACCTGTTACGTCGGCGGTATTAATATGATGCAGTTAAAGGTTATCGTAGTTTCTAAGACTCGGCTTCTTACGCAAGGTGAGTCTTGGGTAAAGAAATTACGATAAACGGTAATAAAATTATTTTTACACGAAAAAAAACAGGGTTTCTTTTGGCATAATATGGCTACATTTCTTTCTACGATTTCTAGCTTTCCTCCGGCATCTAGGATATCTGGGTTTTATATTTTTATTGACCTCCTTTTGTTACTGCGCTGGATTGATATTGGCCTGTAGACAAAGGCATAGGTTTAACATAGTCAATGGCGAAGATACGGTCTCCAAGCCAGAAGAGCAGAAAGCCCTTATGGAATGAAATGGATAATCGTCGAATTTGCAACTCGGTTTTTGACAAAACTCGTGCGATTAATCGCGAGCAAGATAGTTCGGCCCTTGTAAAATAAATTTATAGCAACATATGCGTTTTATAACGATAGATGTAAAGAATAAGCGATAACACCTACGCGTACATTCTTCAGAATACTCGGACGTATTGCAGTTGCTTTTTTTTTTTGAAATTAGAATAAACATTTTGCAGAGTTACCGGCTGAGTATTTTCTGTAGCATATTATGTTTCAGAGTCGTTTCTCGATCCGATCTTCTTCAGCATTCGATGACCTTAAAGGCAAGTGAAAGGAGGGACTGGTAGGGACAGTTACATAGCGTACGTGTCCGCTTCTAGACCCGTAGTCTTCGGTTAGTTCCAAAATGGCTGTGTCCGATCATTACTCTTCTCTTCTCGCTATCGCCTCCGTACCGCGGTTATAGGGCGACTTAAGAATAGAGCAGAATTAATATAAAACGATTAAGGGGATAGGATGAATTTGAACACAAGCGCGTTCCTGACCCTTGCAATTTTTTGCACGATTGTACCTCGATCTTTCGGTGAGTTTTTCGTGCGGGTTGTATCTGTTACTCGTTCCATACTTTCACCGCATACCAGCGAGTGCATCCTTTCTATGTGCAGTGTGACATGCCTCTCCTCGAACAAAGGGAACTTGAAGTGCCCAAGGAGAACGGGGTTAAATGCCGTAGTTGTTCATCATTTCGAATATTTCATCGCGTAAAATAATGTCTCGTGCGATTATACGGTATCTTTTGTGCACGAGGCAATTAAAGTATGCCTCAGAAATGACCTGCGAATTTTAAATTCTGACTCGCCGCAAAATTATTTCACGTGATGGAATTCGAACGTCCCGGTAAACTGGGAGTAAGGTCTTGCGTGTTTTTGCAGGACTCTTTCGAAGATGCGTGAGTTGTAGATCCAGAGGAGAGCTGGGCTCGTGTAAAGATCCTTTTACCATGAACGCTACTCAAATCGAAGACGAGAAGGGTGTATCCACTGTGCCTTGCGTGTCCGGTTGGTGTGGCAAGATAATCGAAAGTCCAAACTTAAATAATGGCGAGTATCGATCGAGATCGATGAACGGACGGTGTTCGCGTAAAATTCATTGCAATGTGTCGTGCAATCGAGTCCTCCCAGATTTCGTGCGATATCGCAGTTGGAATAATAAGATTGCATTTGTAGAATATGGCACCGCTACGCAGAGGCTGTGCTTTCAACGAGGTCCTGACGACGGCGAAGAACGCTGCGCCTACACCGTGTGGAATTTCAAAAAAGTGTACATGTGCCTCTGCTTTGGCGATATGTGCAATGGAACAAGGAATACGAGCGCTTCTGTCGGTCTAATTGCCACTCTACTGTGCGTTACACTTCGATGGTTAATCTGAATGTTCTAGAGCAACCGTTGGTAAAGTGTACTTCGCGCAAGAACGAGATTTCTCGCGTGGCTCTATTTTACATTAAAATGGTAAACATACGACACACGAGATGTTGTATTTTATTTATAATCTGGGTTTATTAAATAACCAATTTCGATGTATATATTACGGTAATCGTTTTTGTCGCGACAGACTTTTGAAATAGTACTTTCCCTGTATGTACGTCGAATTTGTAGGGAGAATAATGCGTACGCCCATCTGTCATAGCATTTGCTTCGTGCGTGTCAACGGGGCATAATAACATATTTAGTGGCAAATTCTAGAGGGGTACGCGGATGACAAAATATGTAGTGACCACGTATTAATCACTTATATAAAATATGTCGGCTATTGCAGGAATATCGCGTTTGTACATTACAGGAATCGCGGGCTGTATTTATCGATCGATTCCTACGTTATTTCAATATCTCGAAGATGACCATTGTTTATCCTTGAATTTCTAACTGTCAAATACACCCTATTGTGTTTTGCGTATTGTTTACGGCCAAACAATGTATGCATGTTGGTAATAAAATGTTTATAACAATTTTCTTACGATATATTCCGTCGATAATGTGGTACATTTTATTTCTTCATTTTTTATTCAGAAGTAGATACCTCTACATTACATAAATATCTATTGTATTATGGCATACTATTATCGGATGTTAGTGAGTTTTACGGGATAAATATATCGATGAATGAAGTCCGCAGAAACATATATAATATATCTTCAATATCGTCGAAGTTGGATGTGATTTTTGAAAGTCCCGTTATTTCTAGTCGTAACTCATCTTTGTAATATTACACGTAGATAAAAAATAATATTTAAATTTATATACTTTTGTCGGGAATAAATAAATGGCGCGAATGACGGTTTATAACCGATTTATGTTTGCCCGTTAACGTTGTCCTTTCCTGTAAAACAAAGAGCTGGGCCTCAAACTACCCAAGATGTGTCCATGAAGACCATTTTGCCTCCTTTCTTCCTGATTTCGTAGTAATGCTCTCTCATGTGGAAAATCGTTGTAAAATAGTTCACCGTGGCCGTAAAGATATTTCACTGCCATTATCGCATCTTGACCGGTCAAAAGTAAGGGGTCGTGATATTCTTAACGATAAAAAGTGGGTGTATGATTAGAAAAATTTCTTCGGTTTCATTTTAATTCTTATGCATCGGTTTGCAGAATTTTCTTACCTAGTCCGTTAGAAAAATCTGGTGTCCTGTGTCCAGCATCCTGCCAGCTATAACCAAGGTCGTTGATATCGATAGGTGGAATAAAAACTCCGACCGGCCATAAGGATTCTGGATTAGCCAATTTAGTCGCACGATGTGCATTGCTGGGCCTTGAATTGTCTCGATTTATTCGTTGACCTAGAACGGTAATATTAGCGGAGCAATTACACCATTAGAAATTATCCGTGATCGATGGTAATGTCACTTTTTTACCGAATTCTTGAAAGTCTTTAGTCGTAGTGCTTCTTCTTCCAATAGAGACAAATGATCTTTGAGACACGGTTCGATCTCCTAATAACAGCGAGCGGAATAATAATTATACCTACTATCGTTAGTATACCTATTCAAATGGTTTGTAATTATACTTTCGCTCTCACCATGCGTGGTAATGTCGTGCTCGTATACATTTGGGGGTGAAACAAATTTTACATGAACTTTGGTCAGCGGCAAAGCTCTGGTTGTTCCTAAGGCTATTAGCAGGACCAAAACCGTTATCTGAAACCAAATGATAGTTTTTTTAGTATCCGCTCTACTGATGAGAAGATTAACTTGGGTAATGGTAGATTACAATTACCGATGCAACAATATTTTGTTATTTGTCGCATCGATTACCATCGATGCCTGTGACAATTTGTCACGTTCGCGATGATTTTAAAGAAAGGCTTTATCCTAGGCTTGGATGACGCGCAAAAATCAATTTTAAACGGAATAGGGCATATTTTTTTTTCTCTCCAACTCAAGGTGATCCACTAAAGATTAAAACCATTCCACTGGATCGACCGATTTGTTTTCTGTGCCGGAGGATACGCCCGAGATCGACCGCGGATAGATATATTTTGAAGGACTGCCGTATACGTTTAGTATAGAAAGTAACCTTGTAAATTATAACGTGGAATTGGGCCAAGGAGTACCGATTGTTCTGGCAAACCGGACGTATCGTGCGCGAATTTCGACAACTCCTTTTCGCGGAAAATCACGACATAAAATTGGGCGGTACCCGTGCACTTTCTTAAAATGATACCGCTTCTCAATACGAACCAAGATCCCATTTAAAATCATACTTCCGTTCGGATGAAAAATACCTTCTCCCCTTCGTTCGAAATAAATCAATCTCGACCTTGCGATCGTAGTATTAATCTAAGCAGAAAATCTAACACTAAAAAGCACAAATCACGATCATAGCTCCCGGCTATCGTCCTCGGTGGCTTCTTATTACAGATATGGAGATAAGCGTATAAATAATGCCTACGGTAGTAGATTTGTCGTACCCCGCGGGGCCATACATCATCGCCTCACACTTTAACATTTAATGTTGCTGGTAATGATACTCAAACAGCGTCACAGTCCTTCTCCGTGCGTGCGGCAATTAAGCTTGCGGAAATTGATTGCGTTCATTAAGGTAGGATTTACCCGCGCGAATATCTCAGTGTGAATGCATTAAATGCGAATTGAGTTATACGAAATTTGAACACAATGATTAGAGGTGCAACTTCTTTCATGCCATAGATCAATCAGTTAGCGAGCATACGTAATAGCTGTCTGTGAATTGGTTCACGCACACACAATCGCTTTGACGCGTCTTGCGAAGCATTACATAGGTATCTATTCCCGATTTCGTCACTTCGTTGCACATTCGAATACGAACGACTGTAGAAAGCGTAGAAACTGCACGTGTTTTACGTAAAAAATCATCATCCTTCGCAGATAGGGAAAACGGATAAGGGTACATCGTTCCTTCCAACGGATAGCATGAAATATAACCCTCTCACACTTGGAGCCGTATTACGAGTTTTGCGCGACTTAATTTAGTGTTTCGTTTATCCGTCGATATATCAAGTACCTGGGCGCCTTATCGTAAATCCTATCGAATGGCGCCGAAAGATTGGCAGCTTACGTAAAGATCTTCCTCCAATACTTTACCGTAACTAATCTAATTAATGAGTTGAAGGATAACTCAACGATCGCCGTGCTTCATTCCATTCTAATAATACCTAAATAAGGTACGAGTTTTTATCCAGCGTAACGCTCGAATAACCTGAAAAGTCTATACTCGATTTTTCTTCAAAGCGTTTCTACGCGAGTTACATGGAACAACGCAAGACTTTCCCGGATGCTTATCGAAATATATCTGTTTTTGAGCAAGCACTCGCGAAATGGTAATGAAACTCGAGCCGTGGTATGTACTGTATCATTTTTCTGACCCACGCCGCGCTATACGTAACGTTATCGCGATTGAAACCGGATCGCGCATTTTCAATACCAATACATAGAAAATGTGCACTTATGCCTGACAGAGCACACAGAACCAAAGACAGTTACGCCGAGAGACATTCGTGTGTTCGACAGTGCGTGTCAAACCACCCTTTCGCCTTCCTTTCCGCTCACCTTCACTCGTAGAAATACTTAACCGCCGTTAATCTCGAGTAATGAAAGACAGTGCGGCAAATTGCGGTGGATTACGTAACCCCCTCTTCCCCAAATAGTGCAGTTTCTCGTTCCAGGACACGCGATTCTCTTAGACAATGCGCGTATCGCGATCCCGTTCAGCGTGCTCGCTCTTTAGATCTCGCGCGAAGGGAATTTATCGCATTGATCAAAAGGCGAATGGAGCGAGGATAATGCAAAGATAAAGAGTACAAAGGCATTTGCGTAGCCGGCATCGCTGGCATCATACCGGCAGTTACACATAAACGTTTTCGCAAAGCGCGATTTCGCCGGAGCGCGGCTATTATGCAACGAAAGGGAAAAAAAAATTACGTAAAATATGTGTACGATTGTTCCTACGGGCGAAGCAAAATTTATTCACGGTATTCCTGGCGCGGTACGCGATCGACGCCGATAAACAATCCGTGCGCTAATCCCACGCGCTCGATATCCGCCCGTGTACTACGCGTCATTCGCGATTGACGGCCTCTCGGCTAATTACGAGGCTATCAATTATTCCAGTGAAAGTAAATAATGCAAGTTGAAGAACGCTCGTCGCGTATTCATCACCGACACCGATTGGATTTTCTATTTTCCTAAACGGGATCGGCCTCGGACAATACACGGGCGCAGATCGTCGTCCTCGCGTAATCACCGCGTAAATATCGTATCATTATGGTGTCGTTTTGCTTAAACGGTCACGCCTCGTCGTTTCAGTTTTTCTTTTCCTCTCGCAGCGTTCTTTTGGCCATTCGGCGCGCAATGCAAAGCAGAGTGGAACGTCGCTGGGAGTGGAGACTATAACGACCGATTACAGTGTACATACCGCGAGCCATTTCACCGTTCACCAGGATCCGCCTCGGAGACTTACGGCAATAAATGTCCCGATAATTATCGTTTCACCCACCGTTGGCATGCTGCAGCTTCACCGGCGACCCGCCAATTAGGATCGAATCTTCGCCGATCGGCCGATCGTAGGCTGGAGCTCCAGCTCGGTTTCGACACTCGGTGCTACCCACTTTAAACCTATCTCTTCGTGACGAAGAGTACGAAACGAAATTGGTAAAGTTACCGCAACCTCTCCTGGATGCGGCCAGGAACTGTTCCAGTTTGAGTGTCTCGGGAGAATGTCGCGGCGGTGCATGTGTTCCAGCATCCCCCTTCTTGGCACGTACCCCACCTGCATAGCCCAAGTTAAGGAGGATCGTAAGGACTTGCGCGAGGACATGGTGGAACTTTCATTTCGGTGAACGCAGTGTAACGGAGTTTAGAGTCTTCAAAGGCACCGCAATAACCAATCGACGGCCGCACGGATATGCGCAACGTCGATCCCTTTTTTTTTCTTTTCCATTTTTCTCCTCTTGGTCACTCGAGATTCGCGACTTTCGTCGTGGAAGAAAGAGCATTGATTTTGCAAGGACGCGTTCTCCACTGGGATTCCTTAACGATCCGGAGATATCGATGACCGCATTGTCGCGCGTTACGCACACAGGGTTGATGCGAATTAATCGTCGTAGGGTCGTTTAAGGATCCCGGCGATTATTCAAATCCAATTACGTCGATGCAATTGGCACGCTGATAATTGACGTACGGCGGATAAAAACAATCGCGATGATGATTAATGAGCTTTATGTGAAAATTAGTCGGAACCGTTGAGCGCTGAATTTCAATCGATATATGTATGCCGGTAGTTGTTAAGAAGTCCGTGCGATTATCCGAGAAAAACTTTCTACCGCCCATTGTTTCGCATGGTATGCGAAGTTATGATACAAATATCTTGATGCGTGCAGAATACTAGTTTATCGATGCTTCAGGCTGCATTATCAACCGCCGTTTTCATTCAGGATCACGGTGTACGAACAATCTCCGATTCGAAGTTAAGAGGATATGACTCGTTTTACGGCCTTGGCGAGTCATTGCGGTTTTGCATTGTGAAATCATCGAGTTTCAATGATTTCGTTAGAACGTTAGCAAATCTGTGCTGTAGGATTGAGTGGAGACTAACTGTAAATGAATAAGAAATCATTGTTCTTTCCAGAGCTCTTGCCGTGATATATTTAACTTAAATATCAAATATAAACGTTCTACTATCGGCGTAATGCTGTTTAAAATATGCCTTATGCGATTAAAATATTTAACACGACCGTTCGATAACAAGGTAAATAAATATACGATTCTACACCTATAGCAACAAATACTGTAGTAAAATATTCCGTTATCTTAACATACGGACAAATGGTACAGAGCGATGTCTTCGTACAAATATCCATTTTACTGATACTTCACGAGGATAAAAACTCTGTGCTGATTACCGTCACACGCGGAAATCTTTTTTAGGCCATTAATTAGCTACTACAAGAGCGGCATAATGTATGGGTGATTACACGAATTGTCAATATCATCAAAATATGGGCACAGTGCCTTGGTGCTTCTGCACAGACTAATGCGGAAGTCTGTTTCACAACACGCTATATATCCATCGCGTTGAGAATAATTTATCGTTTATTGCACCTGATCTGTGACGCAATAGTACTGAACTATTATGTACGTAATAACACGATATACATTTGCCAACAACGAAATTGGAGTTTATAATTAATTAGTTTGCTTAACGACCTCTTATCGCGTAAAAGTTTATTGTTACATTGGCATTTTGCAATTTAGCTACACTCCAATGCCAAAAGGAAATATTGACTAGGTTTCTATTATCCTACTAAAAAAGGCTCGTGATGCCATAGCGTACTGAGCAAGCCTTTGCAAAGTAAACTGATAAACAATCCCCAAAGTGTATTACCTTATTAATAGACGTGGCTACGTTAAATGTACACCCACACGTTTTGGTTTGCACTATCTAACGATATGAACGCTCATGGCCGTACTTAAGAGCCTTACATCTTTCGGACGATTTAAAATATACGTGCTTTATTGTATGTAAATATATATTGGAATATATCTACATATATATTGTACACCATGTACTACGCAAACGCCGTTAGATACTGGTTCGTACAATAATGGTGTAGAATGTTCTGAAAATGTAATCAGGATGGATTAGCTTATTACTGACAGTGAGTATTACATTCTATATAAACGCATTTAGTTTTCTGCCGTTGTACTTCGTCCATTTACTTAAAGTACCTATTTCGAGAATACTGACTTATTGCTGTACCATACGAAATATGCTTTCACGTTGAAAGACATCTCCAATTTTCGGATCAATCGATAATTCCTCGTACAAGATATCCGATTGATCAACTATAACGACCGATGTCTCAAGTCTTTCACCTAAATACATAGCTAGGATTAGAAAATCAATGTGTACGCATTTTTCCCCCTATTATTTCCCGTACTCCTGGTGTACGCTGTAGAGGAACCAAAACGCTAATGCTAAGAACATGGTTCCTGTGAGATCGCCCAAGGCCGTTAAATAGGGTATCGCAGAATTGTCCGGATCGATTTTATATCGCCACATAGCATGAATGATTATATGCGCTATGTACAGAAGCAGCATTACCTAAAACCAAAGATCACATTTTATTCCAGTATCGTGGATATTTCATCGAACAGTATATCTCTGTAAACGATTATCTTTACGCATAAAATATAACAAATTTGACTTACTTGCAGAACGGACACGAATACGTAGGACAATACAAAGTATAAGTGAACCGTTGATGCACCGTTCTTCATATAATCGGCGAGAAAAACAAAGACCAGTTGCCCGGGAATGGCCATGCAAATAAGTAATCTAGCGGTCTTTGCGTAAGGCGCTAATGCAAGAATATAGGAAGCGTTACGTCATTAAAGGCACGACCGAATATCGATTAATCGTTATTATAGACGTTTCTCGAATTTACGTACATCCTTTAAATAGTGCCGTCCACGGTGCGACCCACATTTTCGAATGCGGTGGTAAAATTCCCATGATCGTTGTTTTGTGCAACATAGTTGAGATTCGAGAAGCTTGCACGGATACTAGATTTCCACCAATTCCGTTTATGATGGGCTGGAAAATCACGAAGCCTTTGAACTTGTCCACGACCCGGTCCAAGATCAGTCCTCCGAATCTAAAATAGAGGGTGGGTTATGGCAAAACTTTAAATAAATCAGACCCCGATGACCGAGGAGTAAAGCGCAATTAAAAGACAAGAAGACGTAGCGGCGGATCAAGCCAGACCTGGCTGAAAGATTTAACTTATACTAATACAGGATTTGTCGGGCATTTGTATACTAACCCGCTGATAAATAGCGCAGATAAGACGGGAACCCATCCAGACGTTAAAACGTCCCTGGTATATTTATTCTTGAGGACGACGTAGATCCAAAACGGCAAAAGTAGAAGGTAAGCTCCCAGTATGACGTACAAAACCCATATTTTTTCCGGCACCCAGCGGAATAGCGCCGAGGCTACCGCCGATAGGACGGTCAACGATACAACATCCCCCACGGAAGCTGCCAACGGTGTCGCCAAATTGTCGGGATTCATCTTGCATCGATAGGACACCATGATCACGGCGATCATCGCGAAGTCTAATAAAAAAAAGAGTGCGATCGATGACGGAACTGGTCCCAGAAGAGATATGTATATGCGCCGTAAAAAATCGTCGCTATATACACGCTGTAGGCTCGAAATGCGAGCCCAACCCATGCACATTGCAATTACGTTTTTCATTCCTTTCGATAATTATTCATAAGTATCGTTGATAAAACCATAAATATACATCGGATTATTTATTGCGTCTATGCAAAAATGCGAGTCTTTATGCGAGTAGCGTTATGAAAGAGTTGTCGTAGGATTATCTTAGCGATAATTTACCTAGTATAAAACAGGAACTGGTGGCCGTGCAGACGCTGGAAGCTGCCAATAGTAAAGCGTTGTTCCAAATGAACACGCGCGATGTCATAGCGCCCACTGCCATCGCGAACAAGGACACCAATATCGCCGCGACGATGGCTTGGATTTGTACTAAGGCAATATTCCCGATGATCATCTTCAATATTTCCCGAATATTATGCATGTTGCCCAGATTCGCTTGCGTCGACAAGCGCGACGCCAGGCACATGTCCAGGTTTCCCTTGAGGCCCAACAAGGAGGGCACCAAGATCAGCAATGGAGAAATCTCTTTGAAGACCGGCCATTCCTAAAACAAGGTGAGCCACGGTTTAATGAGATCGATAACGGTCGCGGGCGAGGAACATAAATGACGTCGTTGAGCCTGGATTATCCGAGCACCGCGGGAGGTACTCGAGGAATTTTAACGATCGCGCCTGTGTCACTTCCACGGCAACATCGTATTCCACTTTTTTACGATTGATAAATGCATCGTCCCGATAAAAAGGCCGTCATACGGTACCAAACACATTTTATATTATCTTCCGACAATAATCCGATCGATAAGGCGGCATACTAAGAAAAGGCAGACGGCCTTCCTCGAGGCTCGTAAGTTCGATTTTGAAATTGGATACAGCTGGAGGATTACCGTCACTTCCGCGAGGACGAGGCCCGCGCCGATCGTTCCTATTCCGGCGATGAAAAACGGCACGGAAACTTGGAGGGTCGTGTGATACCATCTCTCCGGCTGGTGCTTTCTGTTGGCAGGCCCATCCGGATCGTTGCGATAGTCCGGGTCGGGGTCCGAATTTGCTACGGACGATATCGTCACTATGGAACTTCCGCTGGAAAGCGATCCGCCGCCGTTATTCGGCGCCAACGCCTCCTTTTTGCCCCTCTGCCCATTAGAAGCCTTCAAGCCGGCTATCGAAAATCAAACCGATCGTTGAGGAACGCCGCTGCGCGACGCTTCAAGGATGTAAAACTACCGATTGATAGATTGCCACGGTGGAAGCGTCCTACGGACGTTACGCCGATCCCGGTATCTACGGGCTCTTGACATTTTCTCGTCATTGCTCTTATCGCTGTTTTTTGGCCAACGCGTAGACTCGATCGGAGATTTGTCGCTGCGCATAAAGGATCGAGTACTTTTGTCTATTCCGATGCACCGTCCTTCGTAAGAGCGTACGAAAATGATCGAGGGTAATGTATAATGGCGCAACAGCGATGGATTTATTTCGGAAGGGCTCCATGCGCGAGTCGATTAATATTAATAGACGTTGCCGTAGCTTCCAATGGTCAGTATTAATTACAACTCCCTGCTTTTTCCCGCATCGCTGTTTTACCGGTAAACAATATCTCTGCGTAATCCTAACGTAGCCGTAGCCGGTGTATCGTTGTTTGTGAACAAAGGGAAAATTCCCGCAACGTCATTTCTGTAATACCCGAGTATACGGCTTTAATAACCGCGATAAGAGGAAATGCCGGGAAATGCGGAATCCAAAGTTCGTAGCTCCGATTCCATCCTTAATCATCAAAAGCGACACGGTGCACGGCTCGTTCGTTAAGTCACGTGCAATGGCCGTTTTATCCGCGGCCAATCGTACGCTATCCGAGCTCTATCGTACGCTTGCTCACCTGCAACTTTCTTAACGACGACGGGTTCCGCTTTGATGCCCTCCTCGAGCTTCTTATCGTTTATCCTGTCTCCGCAATCGAAATCCAGAGCGTAGTTGTCCTTGCCATTGGACATCGTGACTCGGGGTATTGTAAAAGCGTGATCTTTGACTTGTCCAACGCTGGTTACGTCCACCTGCTTCTCATTATAGTTAACGCTATCGTTTGTCCTCAAATCAGTTACGTTCAGCAGCGTCGGCTCAATCCCCGAGGACGGAGAAACGACCATGCCTGGAATATTTTCCACGAGCATGGTTAACGTTCATGTTTTTGATAACTTCAACGAGATTTAATTAATCTTTATGAAGATTATATCTCGACGGTGAATCGAGTACTCGATATTCTACCAGCCGTACCGATCTGATTAAGAAAAGTTCGATAAAAGGTCCAAATGGGTAGATTCGAAGAAAAAAATATATGCCGCACATCACGTTCCTTTTTTCGCGTGTACTTACAACCTTGATGATTACGTAAACATCAAAGCTCGATATGCGCGCGAATACCTACCGAATTCGGTGCTGACGTACGATGTTGCAGTATTCTATTCGGAATTGGCAGACTCCTGGATCGACCTGCGACAATTTCACGTCCGATCTGCCTATTTCCGTCAGCCTTAATCTACAAAGCCTGTTGGTGAAACATCCACGTAAGTTCGAACTTCGTACTCTCCGTCGGAGAATACGTATCTCCTGCAGTTTTCCCGCCATCGCAAAAGTTTACATTGCCCACGGATCGCGGTTGACGAAGGCTGGGTTATCGGAGAAAATTATTAGAAATATTGCGTCCGCTCCGACTGGCCGTAATTTCTTTTAAGGTCACTTAGCGCGTTTTATCGGCGCGTTTTATCTCTAGTCTTCGATTATCAAGTACCATTACCTAGTATGCGCATGTGGCATTTAATGTCAAAGAGTGAGAGGTCGTTTTTCCCCGGACCTACACGATAGTAGAATCACAAAGATTCGAGAAATAGAAACCGCTATCGATGGTGACCGTAAAAAGCTTCTTTTCATCCCAACGATCAAAAGCAAGCACGATGCACAAGAGTTAGCGTATTGTATCGAGGGATTTTAAATTATTAGTGACATTGCGCTTGGCACACGAGTTGCCTTACGCATGAATAACCGGATAATTTCTTTGATGCAATTCTACATAAAAGGCCAGCTGCAAAAACTGTGTCGTGCAGTGGTTTATCCAAACCATTTTGCCGTAAGCTGTATTTTGCGAGATCGAAATAAGAATGATCGGTATTTAACGCGAGCATTTGTTAAGCATATTTTATATTTTTCCGCGGTTTATGACGTTAGTAATTTTAATGTCGTTGCTCTTGCCGACAGACGTTCAGATAGCTTGTGTAACATTAGACACAGGATCAGCAAAAGTATCGCTAACGACACAAGGAACTCGCTTCTTACGTTACTACTAATCTTGACGCACGTGTCGCCGGATTTGAATTACACGTCTGCAAAAACGGATATGCATTATTTTTCCAGAATCTATATTCGGATTAATACTTCGTATGGAGTTTGGCATGGGCGCGTTATCGACAATTTTATCGGCTACGTATCAACCGCCTTAGCATACCGTTAACTCGAAAATAAGCAAATATTTTAAGAAATTCATTCGTTCGTCTTCGACTAGCGAATAAACAATTTTACTTTAAATCAACAAATTTACGCGCGTTGGTTTCTTCCAGTTTAACGATTACATTGAAGTATGGGCGGCGGGTACGGTACCGAGTCACGATAAACTCGTCGATATCATCTTACTTACATCGTACTTCGAAGACGATTATCTATTTAAGCATGAAACTCCAAGAAGATAATACCTCTTATTAACGCAACACATCGTTCGAAAATACGCGTGTACTCGGAAAATACATTTCTATATTTAAATCATACGCAGTTTTTTGATTCGCAATCTGCGCGAGTGAAGCTATCGCGCTCAGTGTTAGTCAAGGCGATCGCATAAGCGATTCTCGTGATCTCATCGAGGTGAAAAATTGAAGGAAAAGTCGAAGAAGAAGCGGAGTCGTCTCCGACGTTAGTCGAATACTCACGTAGAAGCGATGGGTGATTGAATTTTCGCCAGCGTGTCTAGGTTCTCCAATGGTACGTCTATCGTGTCCTCAGGATCGGTGGATTCATGCACCCTCGGGCGGCGAGGTGTCTTCTGTTCTCTCGCTCGCGCCTTCCTCCTCCTTTCTTCCTCCCTACTAATTCCACCGTCGCGAAAATCCGCGTGACCCTTCCTCGTCGTGAAATAAATGACCGGTACACACGTCGGAGATTCCAGCGTTAATAAGTTCCTCGGTGAAGTCTCACCTATCGAGCAAGTGACCCGCGTTTCTCGTTCGCGAGCAAGTACCGCCTTTGAGCCCGGTAGACCGTTTGCCGCACGCGGTCGTGGTTGACTGATAAAAGAAACCGCGGCTCGTTTTGTCGCCACTTCGGGACACTCATGTGCACAGATGCGATGTGTGCCGTCTCGGCATACGCACGTGCGCTATCTCGGCCGGCCGGTGGTGGGAGGAGGTTAACGTGGATTTTAGATCGTTAGATAGATCTACGAGAGTGCCGCTACACTGGATCGCCGTTTGCCAGGGGATCGGTCAGCCCCTCCGATGGACCATCGATCGTTTTTCAGGCCGTCACTCGCGTTGGGCGTATAATCGAATTAGAGAGAGCGCGCGTTTGGGCTTCGCGTCGTCACCCAGGCGCGTGCACCTTCGTCTAGGCGACGTCGAGCTAATTGCATCTCGACGCGAACGCCGAATTGGGGGGCTGTTGAATAAATAAAATTGCATAGAACGGGCGGTGGCCGCTTACGTCGGCGCTGTGGTAACCGCGAGTGTGACGTCGATCGATGATCGAATTTTACGTGGCGTCGATCGCGAGGGATTAAGCGCCGGTCTAATGTCCTGGCGAGGACATTAAGGAGTACCCTCGCGTTCCTACGCTCTCGTGGAATATTTCTAATAGCTCTGAGATTCTCGTCCTGCTGCCTTACGGCGTAAAGTAATTTCAGGATGAGGTTAATTTACATAGGTACGTGACAAAAGGACGGACGCAAATTGCCTTGAGTTTGTAAGACTTTCACGTTCCACTCATCGCGCGCTCGAGTACTGGCTGCCGGTATCGACACGGTTATATATTACGTTAAAACGTCTTCGAGAAAACGTCAAGATCGTCCCTCGTGGCCTCTCGCGTACGACCAAAATTACCAAATAAGAATATTACGTCTGCCGGCCAGCAACGTTTTAAACGATCCATTAAGATATGCCCGACCATCGCTTTCCGTTAAAGGAAGTATCGCGCATTTCGATAATAACGCGAAATTAAACGGCGTGCAACTAATTGCGTAAACCTTCGACTACGAAGCATCGCAGAAATGTTATATTTTTCGAGGACTCCGCCAACGCTTGGCATGCAACGCGCATAGCCCGGGTCGGCGGGATTTACCTTACCTCGTGACGTCAAGTATAATGAACGATGTCCCAAACGGGGAAATACCTATTCCACATGTGTATTGTACTCACGTGCCTCAGCGATTACCGCGAATCGCTGCATTCATCGATTCGATGATTCCTCGTCCAGCTCGGCTCATCTTCCGACCGGCTCGCTTTCGTCGATGGCGGATCTTAACGCGCCGATGATCATCCAACGTCGCATTACGTCGTGTGCGCGTGAGCAATTAAAAAATGTGACGGATGATACAAGTGTGATTACGATCTAGGCCGACCTTAGGAAGCGTAACGAAGTTTCTGGACGCGCTACAAATGAGTACCACCGGTGGCTAAAGATTCTACTCTTGGTCGTCGTCGCAAATTACTTCCTTTGCGCGTATTATCTTCAATCCGCGTAATCCAAGATGTTTCCTTGGTTCGGCGCTTAAACCGACACCAACTGGAACTTACCACCGTGCGTTATCTAAAGTTCTTTTTAAGCTGTACTATCGGGCGGATGGAATTATGCTCGGCAGAAGTCGAAAAACCGACCAAGACCGCACGCATTACGATTATTGCACGGGCACTTATCTTACACTGCGTCGCGGCGATTGAATTTGCCTTTACAATTTCCTGGAAGACTATTATCACTGTAATCGCGCATGCTCGATGGCAAAAATAGTAAAATCCTTGGAATATTTCACCGACCCGAAGGGGTATAAATTAAACCTCGCGATGGCATTGTCGATACCGAAAAGTATTTCGTTCGGGATTGTGAGTAAATAACACCGCGTATAGGGCAGACGGGAGTAAGAATATTTACACACTCGAGACGTGCGTGTCGCATCATCGACATTATCCTCGATCGAGGAATCAATTTGAAATCGGTTTGTAAATCCAGTGGAGCTTTCCCTTTCAAGTGGGGCATACTTAAAAAAGTTGCGCACATATAAATCACGCTATTGTCAGATATTATCGTAGAGTGCTCCTCAGGGTTTATTGTCGCAATTCCACAATCGCGTAACGTACAGTATCCTGTTTTAATCCGATATCCAAGAATCTGTGACATACATACGACGTTCTTGACTGCGCGTAAAAATTGGCCGGTGCACCGTAGGTGTTTTGAGTGCTCGCTGATTCATTGTTGTTCGGTTAAAGGTAGTGCGCGGAAAGCGGATAATGTTTGTAACGTTCACGTGTAGAGTAGCAAAACGTGGTTAACCGGCGCACATTAACAGTGGCCGCGTGGCCCTGATGTGGTGCGCGGTATTATCGACTAATCGCTTAATATCTTTATCACGAAATACGCAACGACGGTTTTGCAAGATTACGGGCGTTCAACATATTTTGCCGCTCTACGTACTACAGTGTAAACAGATTTTACAACTCGTTTATTGCCTTTGCCGGTTGTAAAACCGGCGAATCTCCACTATGATTGCAATGCAATAATCGTCATTATAAAATGTATCGTGCACCGTGCCGTTGGCGCCGCGGCGAAATATTCTCCTCGTATTATTTTCAAAGATTTCTCAGATACCCCTATGGGGCCGTTTTCCGCGGTTTACGAACAGATTTTACGTTCAACCGTCACGATATCGATAAAGAGAAATCAATATCTGATATTTCTATTGGGATTAAAATGCATTACGAGATTTTATTGTCATTGATATCTTTTCTACGATGCTTCATTAGGCATTATCTAGAGTTGAAAGATTATACGCGTACTACAATGCAGACGATCGAGAAACCGATAAAAATCATCGAGTGGTTACCTTCCGTACAATGAGTTTGCCATACCTGGCGTATATCGGCTTTACTTCGTGTCCTGATAAATTAATCGCGAGCAAAGATCTATGAGACGGTCGAGCAATCGCGTTTAAGGGCTATTTAATGCAGTCATTTTCTAAGAACGGAAGGAATCTCTTTATTTTTATTTTTAGTTGCCTCGGCTAAAAATAGAGGTTTAAGTCAGTATGTGTTTTCCCAAAAGAATGGCGCGCTGAATTATGGTACGAACCATCGTTAAAGAGGAAAACGCTCGGGCGTGGTTTATTCGTACGAGGAAAGAAGTACGGATAACCAATAATTTCTTCTGAGAAGTCACCTGGGACACACCGCGCAGCATTCCCTTCACTCCTATGATCGCGCTAATGATACCTGCACGGTAACACCGATACGTTCCTGTATTGCCTGTATTGCTGTCGCCAATCGGGAAAAAGTCAGCAGTATTTTTTCATCTTGAATTTCCCGAGTAAACCAGAAGAACTTACCGTCACGTCGAAGAATTTCCTGGAAGCTCACGTTAAAGTATAAGGCATGGATACAATGAGTACATTACAAATTGCATTCTTAGTTCTTACGGGAGTGATGGAAAGAACGTCCCATTTCGTTCAAGATGGCACGGATTAATAAGTAATGCTTCTTCGCACTTTAGTTAATATTCGCAGCGAGGGGATTCCCGCGTCTGTTTACTCGATATTATATTTATAATACTGATAACATACTTGTACGAAGACGCGTCTGTTGTACATGAAATGTGCTGATAAGGATGAGAAATTTAATGACGACTTCTAATCACTCCGAATCGATTTCGATCCGATAGTGTTCACGGTACCTTTAATAATTGTCTCGGTTTCTCGAACGTATCGTCGGCATGGTTAAACGGGTAATAATTTTTCGATTCAAACGTTATTCGCGATGTTGCGCCTTGAATGTCGACGAAAATGTTATATGAAAGCTCGTGAGGTACACGTCGCTGCGTTGCAGCTTCGTGCGATGATCAAAATCGGAATACGTTTTGGTGGTGAGCGCGATAACTGTGAAGGGACAGTCGTTGTAGGACGCGATTATATAATTTTTATCTATATGTACATAAAAGCAACCAAAGATTGATTACAGGTATGACGCAAATGATTTTGACGCTCAATCGTTCAGCCTGATCGGTGGTTATCGTATTGACAATGTCATATATGCAGCATATCAAGTTTTTCTTTATCGATGTATTCTCTCTTGAAATTCCATTTGTCCGATACTCATTGATAGGACGTACGTTGATCATCTGGGTTAAGCCACGTATTAAAACATGATTAATAAATCATGAAGAGCTTTTAATTTGGTAGCGAGTATTTTGATCTGCACGTGCACCAGTGATAAATTAATGAAGGATAATCGTGGGAAAGAAAACAACAGAGATTAATGATTATTAGACTATATTATTGGACGTGTCCAACTATTCTTGGCTAACAAATAATATTTATCGACGAACAATGCATTTCTATGAACTTACAATGTAATTTTGATTTTGAATATTTTGATTCTCGATTTCCGCACCTTCCTCTCTTTGTACCCTTAATCGTGTTAGAACGACGCTAACGATCGATACAAAAGAATATCGAACATACAAAATTAATGACGTTTAGTACACGAAAGGAACTTTCTATATGACGAGCGACAATTTCAATAGCAGCTTTAAAAATATCATTGGTCGAAGATGAAAGTACCCTTTCCTTCCAAAAAACGGGCCTTTCTCTCCCAGTTTATACGCTTCCGGCTTGTATAAAATGAACTAGTTTTATGGATGCTTCGTGACAAATTTGTACATAGCTATAAACTTCTTTGGATAAAATACTGTGGAAATAATCGCTTTGCCGTCATATAGGCATATCTTTTTATACAAACCGGGTACAATGGGTAGCACATGAGATTGTTCATTCTTAGTTTCTTTAGTCGTACATACATCATGTTAATATCAGTTTTTCATATACATATATCTTTCACAGACGTAGATACATAATACCTAATCTCAGTTAAATCGTATTAAATTTTTTGTATATCTATATCGTTCTTTATTCCATGAAAATACCAAAACAAAAACGCTATATAGTAAGGTATAAATACTATATTCTCTATCGCATAAGTACCTATAAATGTAGGTATTTAGATGAAAGCATTATATTAGGAACATTCGGTTTGCTGCGTGCTAATGTTAAATTACAGTTAAGCTTAAAATTATGGGCTTGGTAATAAACGATGGATATTTATTTATTGTTTTGTCCATGAAAATTTCTGCGAAATATAAAATCTGTAATGTATTCGTAAAAGTCTCTCGATTCTATTAGTATAAAACGTCATATACAATCTTGGGGGAAAAATACTTTGCTATTATATAATATATCCATAATTCGTTACGTTGATGTCGAATGGATTTATGTAATTTTGCCGTAAAACAAAGTACGTTAATTAGAGGTTTTTATCCAGATACTTAATTTGGGTTACGCAAAGAGATTCGACGTGTTAATTTGCTAGTATTTGCCAAATAAGGAATTGTGGCACGTAAATTTGAATGTTATCGTTACCGGTTTGCGTATGTTTAATAAAATTATTCGTACTGTATTAACTCAACTGTATATAAATTGTGCAAAATTACATCGAATACCTGACCGGTTATTATGTACACATCCCCATGCACACTCGACGTAAATATATGCATTCATTTAATAATTCGTCATCGACATAATGTTTGTTACTTGTACTTCTTGTTCACCGAATAGATTTAATTACATTTAATTACACTATTTTTATTATCGACTAACAGAAAAGTAACTAGGGGACCCTGAATCGTGGTACTTATCGATCGTAATTTAAATACTTATCGCGGTTGGCTGTATTTTTTCAGATCGCCACGTTAACTTAACGACTAATTTTGATTTTCCTCAAACTTACTTCTACATATGTTTATAATACGTTACGTATTACGATATTCTTATATGTATATCTCTCGTTACTTAATTAAATAATTCTTGATTTTATAGCTCGCGTGCCTCACGCATTTTCCGCGTGCGCACGCTCGTTAGGCGTACAGTCGCGTCCCCAACCAGATGCGCTTAAACGCCTCCGAAAAGGATACAGTTGGTCTAGTCCTGTACAGGGCCAATTCGTTATTCTCTTATAACGAGTCTATCAAAACGGTCCAACGTGGCATGATGGTCAGTAAAGCTCAACATAGGAACATACGATTTTACAATGTAATAGGAACTCAATTGTTTTGCGATGTAGCCTTACCGTTGTACCGTATCATGCGCACATTGCTCGTCATATCTACAGTACACTCTTGAATATCGTTCTGCATTCCGATGCTGTTCGAACAATAAAGATATACACTCGAACCTTGACTCAAAGAAAGTGAATCATAGAGTCTATGTACTTCCATCTGCACTGTTTTGTCAATCTCTTTAGGACTTTTGTTGTAAAACTCTCCATTACAGTGATTATTGTCACGCGGGTATCCCTTTCGAAACGCAAGATCAACAAAAATAATATCGTACTTCTCTTTGGGAATATTCGTCTGCCTTTTTCAATGTGGTGCCGCTCCACGCGATTGGTGAATAAAGGAACAAATTGGCTGATAATTTTATTCGTTAGAGCACGATAAAAATTAACTATAAGCGTGTCTTCGTAGTTATTACTTAAATATGTATGCAATATCAGCGTCAGAACGCAAAGACTGTCCGTCGTGTCATTAATCGGAACACGCGTGCGCCTGTTTCCACGATGAATTTTTATAAATCCGGGGAATCATCGCGCAGGAATCGCGTTCCTGTTCACATTCCAGTTTAGATTTTAAAAGCATTTTTGTTTCGCTAATCTCGTGATCTACGGCGGTTGATTACAAGCATGCTTTACTCGATCGCGATAGCAGGAAGATGACGTCAGCTGTATTCAAGAACGGCCATCCGCTTTGCAAGTACGTCAACTTCCTCGCGACAATTTTTCCCGGACTATACTTCCCCGTATCCCAGATACGAAACTATTAATAGCCATAAAAACTCATTCATGGCCGAAGGTGGAATTGCAAAACCCGTTTTACATATTTTTAATCGAATCATAGAATTCTTACCGCACGAAGGTTGCGACAATCTCCAGAACTGCTCGAAAAAACTACTTCCAAGAGAACGGCGTTATATTATCTATCGCGTTTGTTTGCCCATGCATTTGTGCTTGATCAGTATCGTAGTGAGAAGTAAACAAGGATGTTCTCGAGAACCCTTCAACCTTACTCCACCAGGCGTACGTACGCTCGCAGCGCCTCATTCCGCTTTGCTCTATCGCGCAAAACATCGTGGCACTATCAAAGTCCTCCCTCTGAAGGGCTGCGGAATCCAAGCATCGTCGCAAATCCCGGGGATACAAACGAGGAGGATGTGCCATTTCCAGGATCCCCGTTTTTCCTCGATTACTCGAAAAGTACGAAATTGCAAAGAGGATGCGTCACGTGTCGTCCAAAGGGGTGCCGATAATCCGTTCGCCCTTCCGCGCCAGCGCGCCCATTCACCGTGCCAATGTTAATTCTCCGCGTTTTCGGCAGCGTCAACCCTAATTTCACGATTTCCTCGCGTTTTACAGACTTTTTCTCCCCGCCCCGGCTCCTCGAACGGAGCGTCGTTACCCATCTGTCGTGGCGGATCGTGCTCGTCGAGCGGTCAGAGAGGAAAGTCGGTGGGGTAAGGCCGGTGTAAGGGAGCCGATGGTGGGCACAATGGTGAGTCCAGGAGCGCGCGTGCACTAAGCCGGCGATAGGGGGGTGAAATCTTATAAAAGATTTCCAAAATATTGTGTAAATCGGCTGGGGTGCGTGCCAGCTGAAAATTTGGGGTGAAATTCGTGGAAACGGCAAACGCACCCGGCGAGTCGGCTTTGCGCGTGCGGACGGTCGTGCTAAATAAATAAAGGGTTGCGCGCCTTTTCCGCGGACCGACCCTCGTGCGCGGTGCCTGGATGCCGTGCCGAACAATGACCGTGTTTTCACCCCTTCCTCGTGAATTCCCAAACCGCGGATTTTTCACTCGAACCCCCCCTCGAATCGTTGGACTATAAAAATTTCTCCGGTAACCGGCGCGGAGGAAAAGCGGGGCGAGCGAAAGGGTTCCGCGGCGAGCTCCTCTTTCGTCCTGCCTATTTTCCCCGCCCCTTTTATCCTGCAAGTTGAATTTTTTTCTCGCCAGCCAATGTTGTACCGCGCCGCTGTTGCACATTGTGCCGACGGTGGTGTCGATATTTCACTTCGACGCGAGGAAACGTCGAAAGGGGGAGGGGGGGGGGGGGTGTTCGCATGCACGGAAATGGTTTATCACGGTGCTACGAATACATTGAATCGCATCGACGCGATCCGTTGTGGGCGATCAAAAGAGCTCGCGCGCCGCCACGTTCGCAAAACTCTCTGCTCTCCCGAAAATGTTATGATCGGTGCGTTAAAAATGTTTGCTGAAACTCGATTTCTCCGCAACGCGATACGATCGTACGAAAAAAAAATACATCGACTATCGCATTATAATCTCTTAGGATGATTATTTACATTTGCGAGCGGTTAAGCCAAGCGGACAGTGAACAGAACGACGTTTCGTGGCCGTGAAAAAATTTATTTCGCCGAAACGCTACGATCTATAAAACAAAGGATCCCCGATGTTTCACGAAATTTTCTGCGTAGCGAAATATTTGGCCGACCCTCGTCCCGGCACGTGGAATCTTTTGATGGTCGAAGACGGAGGTAGTGGTGGTGGAGGCGGTGGTAGTGGTGAAAGCGGAGTGGTGGTGGTGAAATTATTACGGGGGATGAAATTTCCAAGTTGGCGTACGACGATGCGGAGGGGAGAAAGAAAGTGAACGTTGTGGCGTGGAGAGGGCGGTGGGGGAGAGAAAGGAGCGAGGGTGGGAGGAGGAGGGGGGGGGGAGAGGGCTTTGATAATTGCAATCCACTTCCTTGTCAGGATATAAGCAGTTCTGCGGCTGTGGTGGTTGATGAGTAGGGGAAGCAGGGTGGACCGGGAAAAAGGAGGGGTGCGTACGGTTCGATACCTTTCTTAAATTTACCAGGAACTTCTTCGAGCCGTGGCTCCGCCACCTTCGTAAATAAATGACGGTGGAAATAGAGGCAAGGAATCGCGATTACCACGGCAGCCGTGGACGGGAACGATAAGTCGATAAACGAGCTACGCTTTGTCCATATCGGACGACTTTTCGTTTCTCTCGCTCTATTAAAAGTTAGTAAGCCTTGGCCCGTCCCTACGATAAATTTTTACTGGCCCTCCGTGCGCGATCGATACCCTGCGAAGAGACGGCTCTGTTGCGCTCATAACTACGCTACGTTCCTTCCGCTTATTGCTGGCCCGTTATTGCTTTCACGAATTTTCAACCCCGTTACCCCGACGAAATTTTCACGTCACGCTTATCGCGCCCACGTGAACTTTGAATAATGAATTGGCGGAAAACGAGGGGAGGCGCGTCCTTCTCTTTTCGATCGTTTCGTCGGTTCGAAATGTACGAAGCCTTTATCGATTAGCCGTCGAAAAATCGTCAGTGTCGCTGGTTAACGTGCCGGGAGGGAACGGCAATGAAAAATTGTCAGCCTTTTGTCTACCGGAGGGTCCCGCTTGCCCCCCCTCCCGATATTCCCCCGTTTTCGGAGCTCTTGGAAACCGCAAGATGTTATTGATTTTTATACATATCCCCGAATGGGTGTGGGTGGTTGGACGTCCAGTTTTGCCCGTGTAGGCGCGCTCGTGTGTTTGCGTACGAGAGTAGGGGCTAGCTGTGTCATTTACTCATTGGTCGTTGGTTCGAGAAGGATGGGAGTCGTTGCCTTCCGCCTTCCCTTTTCAAACCGTCGATTCGGCCATCAAGCGAAAGGAAAACTTCGATATAGCGCAAGCGTTCGACGTCTCCCGAGCTCGGTCTCCCTCTCGCTCAAAATTCTACTCCTCCGCTTTTCCTTTCGTTTCCCGATAAAACGCCCCTGGCCCGCTGGAAATGGGGCGTTCCTTTCTCTTACTTTCACCGAAAACTTAATAGCACGTGGATCGACGAGTACGGAATTCTGGTATAACGTCGTATTACCGAAAGTATTGCTGAAAAATGACGCATTCGTCCTCGAGTCGACGCGTTTTTCTTCGATGAAATATACACTGGTGGCGTTCGTGAGGACAATTTGTCGAGTCGAATTTGTTTGACGTATCGTTCGTCACCGTTAAACAAACATCGCGGGAGCGGCACCCTTTAAAAAGCAAAATCGATCGTTTTGACGGCTGCCTACCGGAAAATTAAATCGTGTAACTCGATATGCCGACGTATCTAACGGTAAAATTGGTACGCAAACATTAGACGGTGTACGTAGCGGGTCGTGACGGACGGCCGAAAGAACGGTAGGAGTACGATGAATGTAAAATCATAGAAATCATAATGATCAAAGAAATGAATTTTATTCCTTTCGTTCACACGTGTATAGATCGCAAACTAAACACAAGGACATACAAAAAGAAAACGATACAAATAATGTATAACGAACGAAAAAATAATTGATCTCGCAGTCTTATATAAAAATATACGATCGATCCAGTAACAATAAATCGATGGAGTACGGCGGAATTATATAGACGTGCTCTCTTGACTATTCGTGTGACTAGATCAGGTATAGGAATTGTAAACCGTTTCAAAAATGACTAGACGAGCTAATTAATTCCCCTAATCGCGCGGAATTCTTTACATCGTATAATTATCCCTCGCAAACACGTACGCTCATACATTAATATAATACAGATTATATATAACCTTTGTTGCATTTACCGTTTATATGCGAAATATCCCTTAACCTACGGCGTACTTAACACTAGTAATAATATATATCAATGATCAATATACTCTGCGTCTCTCTTTTCTCGATTTACGGGTAAAATTTGATTTTGCGCTCAATTATTTTAATGAAGGCAATGCTGATTCTGGGCTTGCGTGAGGTCGAAGGTTTCCGGCAGCACGTCACGGTTTCTTTTCGTGCGGCTCGAGTTCGCGATGCTCTCTACGGACACGAAGGTGCTCTCCTCGTCGCCCATCGGGACGAACAATGCGATTCCTGCGCTGCCTTGCAATGATCGGGGACCGTGGCTCGGTGCGCACCGAAATAAATGGCGGTCTGCACGTGAAAAACCATGACGCCCCCGGCGTTGCCCGATTTATTATCGACTGCGAGTCGTTACAATAATTAAAATCTACGACCCTCGTTGCCGCGCTCGGGCCATTAAGTGCACAATACGCATATTTCCATGGGATGCAATTAAGAGGGTGCCGATTTACATGGACGCGCGCGTTTTGCATGTCACCGTCCATACGTGGGGCGAGAAAAATGGACAAAAGGGGGAGGAAGGGGGCGGAAGGGTGAGGCGCCTGCTCCCCGTACCGCTTCCCCCCTCGGTCGTTTCTCCTGGACTTTTTCCGAAAAATCCCCGCCAAGGTCTCGACCTCTTCCTCCCTCTTTCCTTCTCTCTCTCTCTCTCTCTCCCTCTCCCTCTCCCCCGTCCATCTCTGTCCGACCTCGCCACGAGGGCACCAGATGTGGGACCGTTTGCCCAGGGCCCATCTCGTCTGGTCGACAATGCTGCTAAAAATTCCATTTTCCCCAACCAAATTTCGCTCCCTCTCTTTTTCTCCTCCTACCTCACTCACTCTCTCTCTCTCTCTCTCTCTCTCTCTCTCTCTCTCTCTCTCTCTCTCCCCATCCCTTTGGTCAGCTCCGCTCCTTCTTTCGAATATCCTCCCCTTACCATTCGCCTTTCTCTCTCTCTGAATGGATTCGTAATGGCCGATTCCTCTCTTCCCCTAAAATATGTTAATGCACGCGTGCGCGCATACTAATTCGGATGAATTTTTGGGAAGGGCCGGCACGGGCGCGGTTAAATGGTGCGGATCTCGAAATTCAGCTGCCCCCGGGAAATTTTTATGGGGCCTGAGACAAAAACCGGCCTCGAGGTGGAGATCGTTCCTCATAAATCCCGACGACACGAATTTATTATGCTCGCCAGGCCGTGGGTACCTTTGTGCCTCCCGAAACACGGCGCGTCGGTTCTTCCCGCGATTCGCGATCGTTCACCGCCGTTACGGAGAACGCTCGAAAGGTCGTGGATATTCAACGGTGACTAACTAGCCTCAACGAGGGAGGATCCCGTCATTATTGTTTTAAGGAATCGTGGACTGCGGTATCGTGCGAGGGACGAGTGCAACGAGCACGAGATAGTCCGCGCAATACCCCGCGTTATTATTTCACGATCCAAGGTCAACATCGCGTAGGCGTGCACCGAGGGGAGAAGTGCATCGTGCATGTTTGCTCATCGAAGGGCCGACCGCACCGGCGCAAGAAACGTATTTTCGGAAGCGAGGCAGGTTAGAACGGCTGCACGCTCGGCTATTCGGCGGTCACCGTAGGAACAGCTGTCTTTTTTGGACATTTCGAGCGCAGCCTGACCGTTGTCGGGGAAATAGACGAGCCCTCGAACCGGCGACCATGTCGGCCAAACGATATCCACGGCTCGACGAACCTTTCGTCTCTCATTCCAATTTCTGCCTTAACCTTCGTATCGCCCACGAGGAACGAGACGTACGATTCGATCCTCGGGATCGTTCGTCTTTGCTTCGAGGAATCGTTTCGCGAAAAAGGGACGAATCGATGCGCGGAAAGAGAGGAAATTGCCGTTACGGGGTAGACGAAACGACAGCAGTCCCGATTCCTTCGCACGGACGACAGGAACGATGGCTTCGCGCGAGATAATCGGCGACATTCGATACCTATTATGCTTGTAATGACGATAAAGAAAGTTTTGATTCTCGGTTTCTCAAGGTGCAAGGCACGAGGTTGGAACAGCTTCTCGAGAGGAACTTTATGTTTCCGACGTCGCTAGGGCGACGCCCGCGATTTCTCTGCTTTAATCCCTAGACTATGTAATCTTAGATAGTTAATCAGAGAGCTATAGTTTTAATCGTAGGTTATAAACCGGTTGTCGTTCTTCGAACGTTCGAGCGGTACGAGCTTTGGTCGTTCGAGCACCCCCCGTGGAAGGGTGGTGGCTCAAGGGCGTATTTTTGATATTCGCGGCACACGAATCGCTATATCATTATATTTAAAGTATTTAAATTCTATGCAATGCGTTGGCTGTGTATACGATTGTACTTTTTGTTGCGGGCTATACTGTGTCCACCCTGAGTTGATTGGCTTTCCTCTGCTCATTGATATCTAATATTGTAAACGTAGATTTAATCATGCTCGCCTGACGGCTTTACCTCGTCGCGACGCGTTGCGACGCCAGTCCCCGCTCTATCGCCTCTATTTTTTTTTTCTTTACCGCCGCGATATATTCCACTCACCGTCTAACGTTCCCTACGTGTACGCTATAAATACCCCCTCCCCCCCCTCTCTCTCTCTCTCTCTCTCTCTCTCTCTCTCTCTCTCTCTCTAACGCTTCACCCCTCTCTCACCCTCCGCTACCCTAAATCTTCCCTACTCTTCAACTCTGCTTATAGATATATTTATATATAAAATATTGACTAGCACGATCGCAAAAGGAAAAATGAGTAACACGGTGACGATATAATAATCGGCGACGCTGAAGGGGCATCGTCGTCGACGATCGGTTTGATTTCACTCGCAATTCCTGGACTTGAGCAAAAGCAAATTTGGGATTACGAGAATAATCAAGGGAAAAAACGAAGAAACCGCCGCCCGAAAGACAAGATACGGTCGTACTCTCTCTGGAGGCCCGTCGCATTTAAAATAGGAACTTTGTCGATCACCCATTCGTGTTAATTAATTATGTATCATTAAGTATTTACAATATAACGTTCCTCTATCGGAACAATATAACAACGTGGCTTTTAAACGCGGGACCTTCCCGTGTTGGTCTCGCATAGAGAGCGACCGATCCTATGATCTCCCTTGGCCTTTGATGCAACAAATACCGTTTATAATACGTCGAACACGAAGAAGAACCACCGAACGAGCGAGAGATTAATAAATTACGCGCGTATAAAAGATCGTTCCCCAGGCCTCGGTTCTACCATCCGGCTACGCGGTCCAGAGCGTGGCTTCGACAAAGAAACCGATGCTCGAGCGAAGAGTCCTGTTAATATCATTCGGATAACACGGTATCTTCTTGACCCCGACACGCAGCCCTCCGCGAACTTAGTCCGAGGAAGGGCTCTCCGCGCGAATTCGCGGTATCTGCTTAGCGAGTGAAAACCGAAGAGCGCGAAAGTAACGAACGATGAGCGAATGAAATTTTTCCGTGAATCATACATATGAAAAATATAATTTCCACTAACTACTCGTTTGTCTTACACGTTAAGTAGGAACCAATAACACGTGCTCAAATCGCAGACGCAGAGGCGAATTGCGTATCCCGATCGCAAGTACGGAGGAACGTAGGTGGATGGTTTCAAGCTGGACTGAGGGTGAAGGAAGCCGTCAGGGGACTGCCGATTCGGGATTTGACAGGCAGGTAGACCAAAGCGGGTGCGAATCTCTTCTCGGAGCTGGACTCCTCGCCAGCCAGCATAACGTCCTGCTCCTCGATCAGAAAGGGCTGCATTATCGTCTTCTCGGGATTCGAGTTCGCGTCCTGCGGCATCGCGTAGCAAGCCGGTACTTTGTGCTTGTTGGCAACCTCCTTTAGGGTCTTGCTCAGCTCCGCTATGACGCTCTCCGTGGGATCACCGATCGCCTTGTGATCCTTCCTCACGTGCTTCTTGATTCTGTTCAAGTTCGTCGTGGCGTAACCGCATTGCGCGCACTTGTAAGCGCCTTGAGGAGTAACCTGGACAGCGGTGTCGTCCTGGCGCTGAGTTCTGATCGAATCGGGAACGCTCTGGTTGGCAGTGACTTGAGGGCTGTTACCGATACGCTCGTCCTTGGCATCCTGATCGACTCTCTCCTTGGGTTCGATCAGCTTCTCGGCGTCTAGCCTCAGATTGTTCAGAGCGGAGGGTTGGAAGTGCGACAGTAAAGTCGGGAACTGGTGTCTGGTTAGGAGGTGCTGGTGCAGCAGCTCCGGCTGGTGGAATCCTTGGGAGCAAATCGGACACTGGAGAGATCTGTCGCCCTCGACGCTCTCCTGGGGACTCACGTGAGATCTCTCGTGCAGAAAGAGGAACGGCAGTACGGTCGTGGTGAAGTTGCAGTAGGAACAACGATAGTTCTTCAACTGGTGGTCCTCGGTAGTCGCGCCAAAGAGATTCGACAGCACTTGATTGCCCAAGCCAGAATATTCCGCGGATTTGGCCTGCTGACTCATCTCGAATCCATTGGGTATCTTCAGATTCGACGTTTGTTGCTGTTGCGCGCTTTTGATCGAGGGAGTCGCTCTGTTCGCCATTCTCGGGGTCGACTGGTACTGCTGTTCCATCTCGCGCCACTTATCGATGCCGACTTTGCCGTGATCGCCCATCAGATGAGCCTTCAGCCACTTGATACTGCGAAACCTCCTGCTGCAGATCGGACAAACCTCCGTGAAGTGCGTAAAATATCTGTGGCTCAGGTCCCCGAGCTGTTCCGGTTTCAAGGCGCTGTCCTCCGTGTTCGCGGAGTCGAAGGACTCCTGCTTCGCCGTTCCCGGGGCATTTTCGTCGACGATCCCATGAGTATTGTGCTTGTGGACCCGTAAGAAGTACTTGCTGCAGAGCTCCTTGTTGCAAATATTGCATATGACACCGCCGATCTGCGCACCGTTCTCGATCTCTATACCGTGCATCCTCTGCATGTGCGTTTTCATGAAGTATTTGTTACAGAGCTCCTTGTTGCAGATCTCGCAGTAGCTCGAGGTCGGCGTCATCGAGGTGACCTTCCTCTCGGACGTCGTTTGGCTGGTCGGCGTGGAAGCGGCCGAGGCGTTCGCGGAGCTCGGCGGAACGTGGGGCAGAGGAACCGTGTTGGCGATCGCAGGCTGATGTTCCTCGGCTAGGTGTCTCCTCAGGGCGTCCTGGCTGGAGTAGTCCTTCTCGCAGAGGGTGCAGAAGGCGGACTGAACGTTGGCGGAGCTCGGGGACTTTCGCTGGGGCGAGGAAGACGAGTCCTCCGCACCGTGTTCGGCGGCCACGTGGATCTGCAGAGCCTGTCGCGACTCGCAGTCCTTGCCGCAGACGGTGCAGGACAGGCCTCTGCCTGCCTCCAAGCCGTTCAACTGCAGGATCATCGTCTGGAGCTTCTGCAAGTCCTCCGAGATCGAGTCGGTGCGCTGATCCGCGCCTTCGGGGTCGAACTCCTGCTTGGGCGAGCGCTGCTCCTCGGCCTCGTGCATCTTCCTAGAGTGCGCCTGGTGCAGGCCAGCGGTCTGGAACCGAAGGCCGCACGGCTTGCACTCGTAGTCCTCGCAGGTGCGATCGTTCGACTCCGAGCCGGCGGTGCTCTCCGTCACGATGAGATTCAGGGGGCTGGTCTGCACCTGGTGCCAGGTCGCGGCCGATGCCGGATTACTGGGCGACTTCTCGTTCTCCTGGAGGACGATGCCGTGCCTCTTCATCTTGTGGGTGCGCAGGAAGTACTTGTTGCAGTACTCCTTGCAGCAGATCTCGCAGAAGGCCTCGGGATTGATCACGCCCAGGCGTCGAAGGCGGTCGGCGTTGAAGCCCGAGTCTCGAGCCTGCTGGATGGACTGCGGCGAAAGATGCCTCGGCGCCGGCATGAACGTCGTGTCCTCCTGCTCCACGCCGTATTCCTGCTTGAAAAGGGCCTCCATCCCGCCTGGACTGTCCCTGGGCGTGTCGCGGTCCTCCTCCGGCTGCGACACGACGGTCTGATGCTCGGACGACTGGTCCATCGATTCGCCGTGCACCTTCTGCTTGTGCTTCCTCACGGACTCCTCGTTCTTGAAGCGCTTCTGGCAGATGTCGCAGGACGCGCTGGGAGTCGGCTGGGTGGCGGGCGGCTCGAGCTTCACCGGGTTGCTGGAGAAGGTGCCGGCGTAGAGGGTGCTCGATATGTTATTCTCCGCGACGCTCGGACCGGGCGAGTCGACGTAAATCCCGTGCTTGTTGGCCTTGTGCGTCTTCAGGAAGTACTTGTTGCAGAACTCCTTGTTGCAGAGATCGCAGTACGCGTCGGGATTGAAGATCCTGACGGGCGCGGGGCCCAGGGAGGGTCTGGGTATGTGAGCGGAGTCCGCCAGAGGAAAACCGGGGATGGGTAGGTACTGTGCGAGGGCGCCTGGGAAGCCGGAGAGCGCCTGCAGATGATTCGTCATCGTGGACAACTGAGTGGCCGTGCCGGGCCACGAGTCCTCGTTCTGCGGCTGCATCTGCGTCTGCGGTTGCACGTGCTGGCCGCTGGGCAGCCAGGAGGAGGCGAAATTCTTAACCGTGAGGAGATTAACGGGACTGTCGGATTGGTCCAACCGTTGGGACGGCTCGAGCTTTATCGCGGCGCAGGGGGAATCGTTCGGTACGCGCTGGGAGGCCTGGTTCGCGGAACCGTGCTCGTTATCGAGGTGGACGTTCAGGGCTTCCTTGCTCTCGAAGAAGCGACCGCAGGACTGGCAACGGAACTCGTTATTCAGGTTCTCGTCTTTCGCCGACGGCTGACTCGCCAACGGCGGCGATCGCGACGACGGCTTACCTTCGCTGTCCTCGTCCTCCTCGTCCTCCTCGTTCGACTCCTCTTGGCCGCCGGTCATCAGGGAGGATGAGAATCTTACCGGTGTCGATTGTTTCCGCCGCTTCTTCGAGCCCGTCGCGTCCGCCTCGCCTCGAAGCCGCTTCCTGGCGTCCCTCTCGCAGCAGCTCGAACCGTCGCTGTCCAGCTCCGTCAGCTCCGCCATCGTCGGCTCGTGAGCCATCGTCGAGGACATCTTCCCTCTATCCCGGAACTCCGTCGCGCTCTACTCTCGAATCTTGGACCTCTGGAACCAACGAACACTGCGTTTCTTTCGTCGCTTATACCATCTTTCCCCATCGCTCAAGGAACTTTAACCCCGGAATCTCGATAAGCGTCTCTTTAATTAAGCGGTGTATCGCGTGGAAAACGTCGATCGTATAAATCAACCCTTCATTCTCCACCGTTTCCAGTTACATGGTGCGTAACAAAAATCAATGCGAAACCCAAAGAAGAGCTACTGCAAAAACAGGGGTACCATAATTTTCCCATTAAAGCGCTCGATCCGCGGAATCTTATAAATTATTCCTGGTGCCGATATTAGCCCGCTACGTTATGATGATTTTGGCCGGTACAATGCCGGGCAGGGGTCGCCTAACGAGCAGCCAGCGATGGAAAAAGAGGCACGAACCGTCGATGACCGAGACGCGACGAGACACCCTATGCGCGATGGACATGCGGTCGAAAGAGGGAGACGCGCGGGGAGCGTACGTGACTCATGTGTACGCCCACCCCATACTTTGGGGACGAATTCGGAGGATAGTACGAATATGCATTTCAGAACTTTTGGTAATCACTAATTGAAGCCGACCGGCTTGGGACTCCCGAGCGAGGGGGTCGTTGAACCGCGGGGATTTCCCTCCCCGTTTCTGCGACGCGTGTGACCCGACGTCGGAAGACGATGGCGCGATGGACGTTTGGAAGACCATCTCGAGAAACGAAGGAGTCCGATGACTGGCGATCGGGTATCCTCGATATCGATAGCGAATATATTTCGAGGAGCTGCACGCTCGAATACGGTGTTATTTTTTCTCTCTGGTGTACAAATAATTTGCAATGCGCAACGATCGGGAAACGCGAGGCGCGCTTCGTTGTCCTGCGCAAAATCGTCACTTCTTGGGACGATTACGAAGGACTTTTGGATATCGGCGGCTTACCCTCGATCAACGTGCTTTCCATGGAGGGGTAGAAACGTCGTCGTTTCATGACCAGCTCCTCGATGCTCCCGACCTCCGTTGCTGCACACTCGAGTCACGATGACACCTCGAATCACGTGCGATCTCACCGTGCATGTTCGCCGAGATACTTTTCAGCGGTCGTGGGCTTATCGTTAAATCGGCAGACGCGAAGACACGAGGGGCGGAGAGGGGGATTCGAGAAGGATGTCGGAGGACCTTTTGAGAAGCGTTATTGGCACGTGGCGTCAAGGAGGGTAAGTAGAATTCCAAGATTACGTTCAGAAGGCACGGGCCGAATGAGGGCCTTGGTTTTGGAGGGCGCTATTCGGTATAAAATTTACGAGAGCGCCGTCGGATCGAGGATGAATTCGGGGGACGTCCTGTCGGTCGATAAAGCTCGTCAAAGGAAGTCGGATCGGGATAAAACTCGAGAGGCGTAAGGCGAATGAAGCACTTTGGGTTCTTCAGGTACCACTGAACGAGGCGGGCAGCTGGCGTAGCGGTGCAAAAAAAAAGAAAAAAGGAGGACGAAGAACCGTGCAGAGGCGAAGAAATTCGGAGATCGGGTACTCGCGTGCCTAATCTATGGCTCTCGACCGCTTACGCCTCTCCGAATTCTCCCAGGTTACTGTTAGGTGTGGGCACGGTGCCCCATGAAGGGCCTGTCACATCGTTCTCGTCCCTACTACCTTTCAAAGGGCCACCGCACGAGATCTTCCCCCACCCCTCCACTGAAACTGCGTTTTGCTGCATTCCCGGAAAGATGATTTTCGAAATTATCTCGACAACCAGGAAGGGTCGGGACGTTGTATAATTCGCTTTTAAACGTTGCACATAATTACGATAATGGAAAGAAGACTAATCGAAATTTTTCTAAACGTAACGTTTGGTATTATTTTGGTGTATCGTGGTATAATTATTTTTCTTATAAAAAGCATAATATCTCTGCGCGAAAATTATTAACGATATTCCGGTACCAGATAATTCTGTAAAGAAGACTTTCCAACGAAGTCGGATGCGACACGTAAGATTCTTCCGGATCATCCGCAGGATACCAATTATAGTCGCTAAGCTATATAAATCGCTATCTAGCAAGGAATTTAAAACATTCATCGATCGATACATCATCCGTCAGTTTGATCGATGGAGAATAATGTACATAATGTTCGAGCAAACTTTAAGAAGCCCAGAGCAACGTTGGACCTTTTGTGCGAGCCGTAAGAACGATAAAAATGATAAAGACTCGGCGAAAAATAACGCCGCGCGAATATCTTTAAGTGCTCGATAAGCGCGTTTATTTGTGCGAATATCGCGACAATACCGTTCTTAGATGCACGGATAATAATTGCTACAGGTGCGTAGCCAGCTAAATCTCGTAATCCAGAAGCGAAGACAAACAAATCGTCCGCGACTTTGTTTCTTTTACGTCAATCCCTTTAATCATACCCATCATCCTTTTGATAATTAACCGCGCGTCATTAATTAAACCTGATTCTCGGCACGAGTCGTGGCGAATCATTCGCCTCTCGATAACAGAACCGATCAGCTTTCGACTTCCATCTTAGACTCTTCCTTCTCAGATCGAATGCAGACGTCTCCCAGATGGTCCTCGCGAGAGATGCATCGGGGTAAGGGATGAACGTAATCGCGGCCAGGCGACGTGCCAAAACGACGATGAATCACGACGCTTTTCCATTCATACGCCGAAACGTGCACCCGCCAAAGTATCAAAGCTACGCGAGTTATTATTCGAAATTTGGACGGTTGCGTGTCAGCGAGAGGAAATTGGATTACGCGAGGGTTCAAAAACAGGGGCGGCGGGGAGGGTGGGAGCCGGAATGGCGCAAAACCCGCATTTCTGCGCAAAGCACCGGCGGAGTTTCCAAAAATGCGCGCAAATACGCCCGTATGTTCGATCGGAGCTCTCGCACGCATTGTGGAAAACCTTGGTGGGCCCTGCTCGAAATTGGATGAATGACGGAGAACGGGAGCGAAAGGGGAAACGAAAGGGGATGTTTCGTCGTGTTCGAAAGGGTGTCGAGAAAAACATGTTGTCAGAGCGATGGCGCGGCGATGAAGGGAGACGTATTATTACGTGGACACGTGACATTAGGCCGAATCTCCGGTGTCGCTGACCGACGAAAGACGATGCAAATAAGGCCTTAGCACGGCAAGACGACGGGCGGACGTATTTGCGGAGGTTTGCGAAGGTATTTTCGCAGCTGGCGCTGTCTACGACCCGACCTGGAGCTCGATGAAATTCTAAATTATGCGCCGCTTCTCGGGATGCCGATTAATATTGGATCTAGGTGATCGATGGGATCCGCGGATCTCGAGGTCTCGACCCGCTCCATCGAGAATTCAAGATGGACTTTGGCAAACATCGACGCAAGTCGATTCGCTGGCCTTCGAAATGAACTTCCAGACGAAAATGTATATCAAAGCAATTCTCGAGAGAGGCGTTCGAAAAGGTGGTGAAATCAAAATCGGGAAACTTGTCGAGGAATCGCTCTCGCTGCAAGGCAAACACCACTGGGGTGTGGAGGGAAATGTAAATACCGGGGCAAAAAAGCGGGGCGCTGAAAAGACACGGCAAAGGTGGTATTGGCTATTGGCTTCGATAGGGCGGCCGTAATGATCGAGAGTAAGCGGAGCACCCGGAATTGGCGAAAATCAATAAGAAAACGGGGAATGAATTATGGAAGGTCCGTATGCCAGGTTCGATCGTCCCGTCTCTCAAAGTCGAAAGAAAAATTCGCGAAGTTTTCGCGTGTGGGTGCGTGCGGGGGAACGAGCGAGCGCGTGTGCGCGCGACCGAGTGCGTTTATATGTGATTTCAGTAGAGGCCTATTGATCGAGCAGCGAACTTCAGTGGTCCGCACACGCGCATAAGTCTGCCCGTAAACAAGACAAATATCATCGCGCCAGTCCTGAAAATCCATCCGCCCACCCTCTCTTCAAACGTCTAACACGATTTGACCGGCGCCTTCGACCTTACGCGAACTCATACTCTAGCGAGCTTCTTCGAAATTGCGCGTCGTCGTTAGCGCCTAACGTACCAAAGTATTTCACCCAAAAATCACCGCCGATACACCCGACTTTGTATCCAAATTGCAGAAAATTTACACCGCGCCTCTTGGTCGAGAAAAGATACGATGCAAACTTAATCCTGGTCAAGATCGATCCGCGCTCAAGGCAATTATATCGACGTTCTTCGGATATTACCTGTTTTACGTATACTATCGATGTATTTAAAAAATGAGTAATCGTAAACTCTCGTTATAACCCTAATAAAATGCAAGTTTGGTAAAACGTTACCCAAATCATAGTTTCTTTTCGTCCATGATTTAATCGAAATGATTTACGTTATACGCATCGCCAAGAGACACATAATCCAGAGAAATTTGGATCTCGGTTCGAAAATTCCGCACGTACCAAAGCAGTGGCGGCTTTGGCCATACCTGAGCTGGTAACGTTATGGTAAAAGGTGTGATTCGCATAAAGGTGGGGATCGCGGAAAGTCGGATCTGCGCAATGCGTGTCGTCAGATGAACCACGTGGAGTATTCACATGCAAAAGACGTCGGCGGGTACCGGTCGGCCTCTTAGTCGTTCCTCAAAAGGGAACGGTGCAGCGTCGTTCGCGAAGGTGCGTCTCGACACGCGTCTCGTTTCGAGGTCGAACGTCGGCCCCGAAATAAACCTCGATTCTCGCTCGTATCGAGCCGTAAGTTACTCTCGAATCCTTTCACGGCTTTCCAATATTCGCGAGGCCGCTCAAGGATCTCAGAGTCCGTCTCCAGGGATCCGCGGGCAAAGGTACAACGACGCGCCTTCGCGGACGACGTGCAGGTCCGTCGGAGCTTGGTAAATCGCGGAGAGCCATCGGTATCGAAGGCATCGTCGTGCCACCAGGAGTCAACTCACTGCGATGTGCTGCGAGCCGTCCGAGTGAAAGCCAGGGAATTCCGTCGGCCCCACGGCGTTATCCATTTGTCGTCGATGATCGGCTGCGGGTCGCTTCAGTGGACGAGGCGCGGGTTCGCGGCCGATAACGGCGACGATAACGATGTTAACACCACTCCGATCACTGCGCACTGAAAGACGAGAGATAGAATGTGTAGAGAGGCCCGTGACAGGCGTCCCGCGGCGGGCGAGCACCGAAACCGAGAGCGAGGACGAGGACGAGGGAGGCTGGCGGAGGAGAAAAATGAAAAATAAAATAAGAAGCGAGGAGGGCGGTGGGAAATAACAGGGAGGAACGGACGCCCACGGCTACGTCTACTTACTATTGTTTTGGCCATCGTGCCACGATGGCGGCCATACTTGATATGAGAAAGTATCCCCCACATTGTCCACGGCCATCCACTAATTCCCCCATACACCCCCGCGCTGATTCAACCCCCCGCCCCTCGCCGCCCTCGCCCCTAGGCCCCCTTGCGGAGTCACCCCTTGCGGCCTGCCATCCCCTCCGCGGCCTTCCTTTCAAAGTCAGGGACGACGCCTTTGTGCCGATCGCGGGGCTCCTTCTTCGGCCCTTTCTCGATTTCCGTATATCTCTCCCTCGCCCTCTCCGCCGGCGGATCAAGATCGAGGGAGGAGGACATGCGCTCGGGGCCAAGGTGGCCTCTCGAGAAGGTGAAATCCACGGCGAGGCTCGTGTAAGGCGCGCGCAAATATTTTTCCCAAGTTTCTCGATCCAATAAAGCGCGGCGATGGGAGAAGAGGTCGAACGCGTGTTCTGGATTCGAAGAAAGGCCGCTCGAATTTATCGCGGCCTCCCTGGTTATCGATACTCCCGACGATGTTCCTTTCGAGCGCAAAACTAAGCCGATCGTATCTCGAGAAGGCGCTCGAGGTGTCGGCGATTATCCCTATGGATCGTGGAATCGACGTGCGCGCGGTTCTACTCCCGCGTTGGAACCTTCCCAAGCGCGATCGAGGCGAAAGCGCGGGGTGTCCTGGAAAGCCCTCCGGCACTGTGGTACTCTTCCTGCGTCAGGGCACTTCCTCCTCTCCGGGACGTCTCACGCACCTGCACACGTGTGCGTTAAAAAAAAAAGGAGAGCGCTCCCACCAATACGTAAGCGAGCCTCTAAACTATCACCGTCTTCCTCGCGGCCGAGCACGAGTAGTCTTTTACCCCAGTTCACAGTTTCCTCCCTCGGCCCCGTGGCTCTGACCCGTGGCTCTCTGGTGGGGGAAAAAAGTGGAAAGACGAGGAAAACCGGGTGGAAAGGTGGCAGGGGGAGGGGGCGGGCAGAGCGAGGGGCGCGGAAGAAGGGAAAGTGAGGGCGAAGGAGGGAGGGACGTGGGAAGGGAGGGAGGGCCACGTGGGGTGGCACTTTTACTGGTCACTCGGAATTCGGTGCCCCCACCAGCTCAGATCCGATGACTCTCCCGCCCTCGACGAGCCCTCCTCCCCCTCGCCGCCCCTCTCTCCGCCCTCCTGCCTTCGCCCCCTGTCGCCCCTCTCCCATGCCCCGACCCACCCTCGGCCAGCAAATTAGTTTAGCCTCGTGGACAAGTCCGAGTTGGCTCGGCCGATCCTCTCCGAGGATCTTCCTTCGATTCGACGGGAAATGACGCGCAGAATCTCGCGAGATGGCCTCGCGCCTACGCGCCGCTGGAAGCGTGCCTTTTCGATGCCACGGCGGAAGTGAGAAGCGGGGGATGAGCGGGGGCCTCGTAGGCGCTAGGCTCTTCTAGCTAACCGCTGCTTTATCTCCCGTTTACTAGCAACACGTACGGACGCGACATAAAAGGAGGAAATAACCGGCGGGAATTATCTCCTCTCTCGCTCGACCCTGTTTTCCGCTTAACGCGTATGTCCTCCCCCCCGAGTCGCCGCTCGCTTCCCATGCTGGAATCGTTTTCCCACTATCCTCGTCGGCGCATACTAATTCTAGAGCCGAAAACCGGACGGACGTCGCGTTGCCTTCGACTCGCAAAATCTTGGGTTTATCGTCGATCAAAAATCGTCGTCCCAGACTCGGGCCTGCATAATTTAATGGACGAATTAGGCCGTCCGGACGGTAACGTCCAAGCGCACTTGGGGCGTTCCGGTTTGCGGCCACGCACTTGTCACGCGATTCTGCCGAGTATTGATAATGATAATGAAACTGGCGGCCTGCATCGGTTGTGCCAAATTAATGATATTACGGAAGGAGCGCCGTGCGCTCTAAGCCAATAATTTCCAGCGGCACGATGCATTTCAATTGACGGTCCGCTTCTGCCGGTGCTTGCTTTCCCATCCGCCATCCTTGCCCTGCTATTTGCATTCGGCGCAAAAGAACCACCGCCTCGATCGCATTATCGTTCTGAGAAAAAAAAAAATATAATTCGCTGGTGTATCCCGGAAGGCAATTTGCTCGGTGAGTTTCGACGATCAATGGTCATCGACGAATGGTCGGTTTCGATGTCTCTTTTACTCTTACGACCCTTCGCGGAGACTTTGGCGGAACGACAGTTGTGCACTCTTGCAGTCTAGAACTCTGGAACAACGCGTTTCGAATGGAACGCTAGAAAATTTCCATTTATTTTTGATTTAAGAATTCGATATATCTCTTTAAGTACAGTAGATTGTATCATCGTGGATTTTTAAGTAAAAACCGTGTCGTATTTCACGAACAGTTTATACGAGCGGTTGTGCCATATCTGAGAAATCGCACGCACATTTTGGACCTTGTCCAGCGTCGTGTCGAAACAATTTTCGCACATTCGAGACACGGATAGGCGCATACCGAACGGTTCGTTGGGCATCGCGTGAATTTCGGGGGAATTTTAAACGACAGTGCTGCGCTCGTTATTACAGGCGCCGAGTTTAACAACCCTACACACTTGCGTAATTGGTGTCTCCGGCGAGGGCAGTTACGCCATCCCAGTATTTTTATCCATCGAATCGAGCTATTCTTTTTTCGCTCTCTTTCGCGAATCGAATGAAATTTTGCACGAGTTATGGCGGAAAACCTGAGCTCGATGTGTTTCTTATGGGCACGCGCGTAGCCGCACTTCGGTCAACTTCCCTCTTGCACTTTTTTCTTTCCTCCCTTCTGGATAATCGAATCGGTAGTAAGAAAAAAAAGGTACGCCAGTAACCGTACTAGCACGGGCACGTGCCACGTGAATGATCGGGATGCTAGGGTTTCAATACCACGTATTTTTTTTTCTTTTTACCTGAGAAGGCCACATCGACCTCGGGGGAACGGAGATTCGGAAATTCAACAAGTATCGCTTTACCTGGTGATTATAAAAAGGAAGAAAGCATCACCGCACGATCAATTTTTCAAACTCAAAAAATAAAGGCTTTCTATCTAGTATTTGCGACAAAGATGCGTTATTTCAGTACCGTTGCTCTCTTCCGCACCCAAGTCGTATCCTGAAATCGTCGTTAAAAACCAAACGCTCGTCGCGTCTTTCAATTAGCACTTAATTAAACACGAATTACCTTGAGAGGAATCCCCCGATTGCTGCACTTCGGTCGCTCGATGAAGATAACACAAATCGTACAGTTCTGAAAATTTTTCCAATGGTCTTATCAGCCACGTTCCAAGTGTTGTGATGATGTTTATTGTATCGGTTTAATCAGGAACCTCGAAAAATGAACCCCTCCCCCCTCTGCGTTTAATAATCGGCGTTGTCAAATAATGGTCGATCTTCGAGCGGAATTTTGCGACGCGTCATAGTCGATGAGAAACCGCAGATACCGACAAGATTTCCATAAATCGACGAGTCGCCGGCGCATGCATATTTTTATCCTCCATCGTTCTCCGCGTTCGTTGCATTAAAACGGACAATGCGCATGAAAAAGCAGATGCCGGTAAAAATATCGAGCGAAGGCAGTCTCGAAAAAAGTTTTGGTAAAAACCACTCCTCTCTCTTTCTTTTTTTTTTTTCGGTCGTTCCGTAATAAAAGGCAAACGTTCGGCAACGTGAAATATAATCACCAAAGCGTCCCGGATCAATTCGGTATTATTAGCTCGAGCCGAAGGAGGGTCGTCCATTACTGGACAGCTGGACAATGGTCGCCCCTGCCTCCGATTTTTATCCCCGTCCCCGAATTTCAGTTTTTGCACGGACACGTATAACGTTGTACGGCTAATTCCTCGTTCACAGGCCGCACACCGCCGCGGCTCGTATTTCGCATAACTACGTAATCGAGGTTGAATTGCAAATATACACGAGAGGTACGCGTTATTAATATGAAAACCACATTTTCCTCTTGCGCGAAATGCCTGTTTATATAATTTTGTTATCCGCTAACAGCGTGGCTATTAACCCAATTCATGTTAAAAAAAAATAATATGTATATCAACTACGACATGGAAACGTTCATCGTGAGGCAGCTGTATAAAAAATTCAATTGATTTAACAATCAGCAACGAACCAACTTTACCGCTTAGAGGATATCCAACACCCTCGCAACGAAAGATGCGATGTATATATAGATATCAATGTCTCAGCCTCGGAAGGTTCTCCTGTGGCGCGGTAGAGATATAGTTACGCAATGTTACTTATCCGGCAGTCGATAATCAGCAGGGCTCGTGGGTAGAAAGGAAGATTTTTGACGTATATTAAAAAATAGAATAGAAAAGTGCTCATATATATTTATCAACCAAGCGAATATCCTCTTACCAGTCATCGATATAACAGAGAACTGTCCTCGGAGAACCCATCCATAACATCTGCCAGTAAGATCGACAACGTTGTTACAGTCGCCCTCTGGTTGAAATCAGGAGCCGAGGGGTGAAATCCCCGCAGCGGATACCTATATTCAACCCCTTTATTCCACGGTAATTGCCCTTTGTTCCGGAGCTTTGTGCAAAAAGTATCCTATCCGCAGATCCTGACTGCTTTCACCCCTTTACCGCGACGAGGAGGTTATTGAGGCTATCATAGTCGCGACTCTGCAATCCTGCTTTATTGGAGAGGTCGTTCACCTCGTTACTCTTCTCCTCCTGCGATTATCGTAAAGGCGCGTAATTTCAGCGATGATATTCGCAAAGTTTACCCAAAACACGGGTGGATCTGGTCGAAAGTATCCGATGTTAGGCCTTATTCTCCCTCTCCTTCGGGTGACGCGTCGGCCGAGGTTTACCGATCGCGAGTCCACCCTGCAAGGAGAGAAAACAAAGGGGTATCCCCGGAGGAGAATAGTGTTACTTGATCCAGTTACCGGCGGTATTCCTTGAATGGTCAAGGGGTTAGGGTCGTCACGTACACGGGGCCAACGACGGTGCCCTTTGTGACGAAACGCACGAAGGACAAAAAGAAGGCTCGAGCGTGCTTTCATGGGCGCCCTAAAATATTCATTGTCTGAAAATGGGCGTTTGTTAGAGCGTGTATAGCCGCCCTGCGCCCAGAGTGGAGAGCGGTCTGAAATACATCGCGCCGGAGTAGGTGTAGAGACGTTCTATTATATCCCAAAGCACGAATTCAGCCCGTGGTTCGCAACTCTGCAGAAATGATATTGGATTGATCGAAAAAGTTATACCGTTTTTGTCTCCCGTTCGAAAAAAAAGAAAAGGTCCATCGTGTCCATCGCACTATCGTCGATTACACTCGACACTCGTTATCGCCTATAAATATGTTCAACTTATTCGTAGCTTCACCAATAATTTAACCGTTCGTCATCGAATTTTATACCAAGGGATCGATACAGATTTTTAATTACCTCTACCATTATTTCCGAACGTTACCTTCCTGCTCTCGAGAAGAATTTGCAACTGCAAATCCTTCTGGATTATCGGAGTTCCTGCTTTGATAATCGGCATAAACGTTAGTGTTTCTTTTTAACGGTAATCGTGGAAACGTGCGTCCGACGAAATACTCTCGCCATCGGATTTGATTTTCATCTCTCGGTGATATAAGCCGCCTTCCTATTAATTATTCCACATCCATTAACCGCTCTGCTAATTTTCAACTGTACTCTATAGGCGGGCGAATTATTGATGCGAACATCGACTATTCTTTACTATGGAGGATACGTCGAAACTGTGCCACATTGAATCCATCAAATCACTATCCGGGCATTAATCGAAAATCCAGATTTTATTCTAAAATATCCTCTTATATATCTCGATCCACGAGTAAACCGCTATGCTACGAACACGATCGTTAATAAAAGATAGTACCTTAAAGAAATCGAATCTTTTCTACAACAATATTCGTGCGACGAATAGAAAAGAATTATCCGTGTCGTGAATTCCTATTGATTCAAATGATGCAATAAAATCGACGCCCGCCGTTATTTTTGTAAGCCACCAGATTCGCCGCTCGACGAAACTGCCGAGTTCGAGGATTTTCCTCGAAGATCTCGAGGCTTTTAGAAGAGACGGCGTGTCGGTATTGTGATTCAGGTCGCCAGAGGCGGCTTGACGAAGGCCTCGGGGGCGAGAGAAGGGTACACTCTAGGACGAGAAAGGGTTGCTCGCGATGCTGCGCGGCGACGGAGCTTCCTGGCGATGAAGCACGTTGTTTTCTTCGAGGAATATGGATTTTATGCATGAATAAAGAGGGGAGCCGTCTCGGTCCGCCTTCGCGCCGTACCCCCCCCCCGTGCCCCTCCAGCGTCCTACTAATTCAGGTGTACGTTTGCGCCATCGTCGACGGCGCGATCGCGGATACGACGCGCACCTGCATCCACGAATCTGCATGCGCAAGCACGGCGATCCGCGTGTTTGCACGTACCGCATATTCGATGTACCCCATCGGCGATGCTGCCATTGCAGAATTTTTTATTCCTTCCTCGTGGATACACACTCGAGATACGTCGGTCTGAGATCTTGCTTAAGACTGCGGGATCTGCGGTTTGCTTTTTCCCCTTCTAAATCTATACCTCGCGTTTAGCTACGTGGATACGTATATCGGTCAATATCCTTGCAATCGAGCGCGTGCAGTTCAACGTGGTATCGAGCATTTAATTCGCGACGTTGATAACCGATATCGGTTACGCTTAGGCCTTGGCCGCATCGCTTCGAGCGCGATACACGTACGACGCGAATAAATCAGAATTAACCCAGTGAAATACATTAATTCTACGACCAAATTTGCGCGTTGCTGGGTGGACTTCAGTGGCAATAAGTTACGTCGAAACTTTTTCCATTGGCTCCAAATGTCCAGGCCGTTTTCCAAGATCCTCCGCGCCAAGATCCTCGGCGATAGCCGCGAAATCAAACCTCCTGGCGAGGAGCTGGCGCGGATCGAATTGATTTCCGATTCAGGCGGGTCTTCTTTTCCGCGATAGACTATGGGTTGCACCGGCGAATGGAGGGCGAAGGGAGGGCGAAGGGAGGTTCGTGGAGAGGCAGGTAGAGGCAGAAGCTGGCGGCTGGAGGGTGGAGCGCGGAGGGCAGAGGGAGGAGGGCGGAGGAGGGCGGGCAACGCGGGGTGAATCTACCCGGCACAGTGTGTACCTCTATTCAGAATCATGCGGCATGGCTCGTAAATGGAATAATCAGTGACACGAGGGAACACGGAATACGCTGTTGTCCCGGTTCTCCCGCCCTCCTCGACCTCCCCGACCTCCTGGCTTCCTCTTCGCTTCTTCCTCCTCCTCCTCCCCCCGACACTCCCGACGGTCCGTTGTGTCCGCCCTCCGGCCATCCCCCCCCCCTCCTCGTCCTACCGCGGAAACCATCCCCCTTGATAGTTGCGGTGATGAATAATCGTCAGATTTGCGACGAGACACCAAGTTGCCGGGTTAACGAGTGAAAGCGCTGCGAGAAACGGGAGCTTGCACGTTCGTCGGGGCCGAAGGCATTCTCGGTACCGAAATGCAATCCTGGACTCGCAGCGCAGGACGATTATTCGATGCGTCGCCAGCCGCGTCTTTTCTTCGAGGAGCCGCCGAGGCCTCGGAGCTTTTAAGTCGTCGAGCGGGGAGAAATCGTGCTCCTCTCGTTTTACACCGAAAAATCTCGACCGTCTCCTCGTAATCGTCTCTGGCCGTTTAAAGGGGTAAACGCATTCTCGGCTTCACAAAAGTCTCCTCCTCTCCTCGTCGTCTCGATTTAGACGATGAAACTTCGAGCGTACCCTCCGGTAACTTTGCTCCCGTACCGCCCTGGGATTAGCGATGAAGTGCGAGGTGAAAATTTATACGCCTCGTTCCAGTCGCGTTGGTGAAATTAAGGGGAAACTGGTATTACATATTTACGCGCGCACGCCCATTGGCCGTCACCCATTTCCCGACAGCCGACGAGAGCGCGAGTTTCCCTCCAAGAAATTTGTTTCGGTTAACTCCTTATTGTACCCCAGATCGTCGTGGTAATGAATAATAACGAGCCCCACGGCCCGACACTAAATCCCGCGGTTAACGAGTCCGCGACGTTACTCGCGTACGTTTCGAAGCTGCGAGAAACGGCGAGAACGGGAAAATGCTTAAGGGGTAGGATAAAACTATTATCCATCTTCCAACCGTCAACGATCCCCCGAAAGATCCTCGAGGAGACCTCTCGAACCCTCGTAGGTGGTATTTCGAGGGCGACGAGTGGAATCTGTGGGACAAATTAATGGCCCCGCTCGAGATCTCACTTCGTACCGCAAGGCGGTTGGCCGGGACGATCGAGCTCGGAAGGCGGCGGCGCCCCTTCGTCGATGGATCCCACGATGGATCGTTTTTGCGGAGGAGGATTTTCATTACGCTAACTGAAATTGCCATTCGAGAGGTGTACACCGGTAGCTGTGCCCCTCGAGAATGAATTTCTCATCGTCGGCCCCCGTGGGTGGGCGCGTTGTCGGCGGGACGATGATCTATGAGAGTCCTCGATCAGGAATTCGAAACGCCGCCCTTGGGTGGCCGGGCGCCAATGATCGCTGCCGACCGGAGGCGCAAAATTTTCTCACGACTTATCGACGACGGATACGCCGTCGCTCGAAGCCTCCGCGAAGAGGGTCGACGAAGGGAGGAACGCGATGGAAGGGGCGCGTACCTGCGGACGTAAATTGCAAATGTTCCGTGGCACCGGATAATCGGATAATCAGCCAGACTGTTCTGTCTCCGTTGCTCGTTTCCAATATCGCGCCCCCCTCAAGACGTCGAGGCTCCTCCGTATTCGAGGACGAATTACAGTGGGAGGAAAAATCAGCGTCGCGGAACGTATGCGTTCGGGATTATTGCCGTCCCGGAGGAGCCGGCTAATCTCTCGTGCTCGCCGAGCTGAAAGGATCTTACCGCGGGATATACCGAGAAGCTGACGTTATCTTATTAAGCGAAATTTTATCGATACGGATGTTTCACAAAAGGAGAGTCCGTCTCCCGGTTTTCATCGCTTTTCTCGTCGCGCACCGCGCCAGGGAGAATGGAGCGAGAGCGAGCTTCGAGGATGAAAATCCCATTACGACGCTCGCGTCTAATAAACATCAACGACAAATGCGAGGAGAGGATGCCACTTTGGACCAACTCGTATCGAGCAACCGCGTACTCGTGTCGACCTTTACCGCCATCAAAATTGCGATGTCCCAGAAAAAGCGATTCATCCGCCATCAAAAATTGCGATGTACCGAAAGAAGCGACGTGGGCGCTTCTTGCGATGGAAGTTTTTTATCGAAGTCGAGCGACACTCGGATCTCTTCGACGTGGCGAGCCACAGGTGACGGGCCGAAAAAGGCCGAAAGTTTACGAAGAAGGCACTCGGGGCAGAGCGCCCCACCGATTTTCCCCGAATGCCCTCGATCTCCATACGATCGCCACCGTCTTTCCGCTGTTTTATCCGCGACTTCGATTTTGCGCCCGAAAATTTTCCCCGCGTTGAGCCGGCAAATATTGACCGATCGACTTTTATTTTTCGCGAGCCCACGCTGGATGCCTTCCGGCATGTACACACCCAATAGCCGCCCCCTTGCGCCACCCGCGCGCCCCTCGATATCGTCCGTTAATCGCGCGATTTTGTTTTTTCCCCTCCTCTCGCGCCGCCGATTTTTATCGCGCCGCCCGGCGGAGTTACACGCGGAAAGGCAAAATCGAACTACTCCGATAACTGCCGGCTATTAGCGATAACAACTTCGGGCCGCGACGAGTCGTTTTGCATCGCGGCAACTGTCGGCAACTGTCGGTCGCACAGTTCCGAATAAACTTCTGTCCGCCTGGCTCCGGGGAACTCCTTCGTGGCTTCGATTCTCGCCACTGGGCCTTCTTTGTCCGATTTCGCGTCAAAGGAGCGGAAAAATGTCCGGGAAGCGTACCGAGGAGCGATACGCTAGGCCGTACTCTGGCAAGTGTCTCCCCTTAAGGCACCGCGCGAGCCGCAAGTTTACGCCGCTCCCCTCGCGCATCGTCGAACTTTCCTCCTCGATGGAATTTCATGCATTTTTGGGCCGGTAGAAGAGCAACGGCACTCGCTACTATCGCGAATTGAATGCGCGATCGATCGGCAGGATGGAATTTGCGCGAGAGACGGCGGTACGCAATTTTCTCGAGCAGTCGTATCATTTTAGCGCGTTTGTACGTTCTTCACACTTGTCGTATATAGGCGTACATGGAACTTTTTGTTGCGTTTTGAGGTGTTTTGGAATCGATGAGAAAAGTCGGTTCGAGGGATGAGGGGAAGTGGTGTTTTCGAGAGCAAAGGTACTAAGTCGCGAATACGAAGTATCCTCTGGGCATTATGCGATGCATCAAAAACTTTTCTAAACGAATGCACGTCATCGTGCATGTTTGCCTCCTCGAGAAATAAGACCTCTCCTCAAAATTAATGCACTTCGAGACGGGGGAAGCGCGAGAGGCAGAAAACATCTGGAACTTTATACGCGGCCTTAAGCAAGATTTAATATCCCGGGATTGAAGTACCCCGGCTGGCCTCGCGGTTGATATTCTCCCGGCAACTTTCGTTGCAACCACCTTACCATACCGTCGGAAACTTTGGTAATCGATTTATAGGAATTGAATGCGCCGCAATATTGTACAAATTAGGGAATTAATGCCGTAAACGGCGCGGTTACCGACTTCCAGTTTTCTTCGCGGCGAAAATGCCCGTAACAACGGCGCTAGCGTCAAAGTACTTAACGTCCGAAAGATGCTTCCAAGTTTCGCACCTTCCCGGCATCTAGAGCGTTCCGCTCGAATTACACCGGCATATTGTACGTCTCTGTATTTTCCTAAGCACCTCGCGTAATATTCACGCTCACGGTCGTTGCGTTTAGACGAGAAATCCAACGGATCAACTTCCTCGAACTCGTACACCCTTCTCAAAGTCTAAAACCAGCGAGACTCTTGTCCATCCCTAAATCTCGACTTTGCGTGGGGAATACGAACGGGGAGAGGGAGCCTTAAGGGATTCGAGTAAACGCGTTCGAGTGCTCGGACCACCCGGTTTCGATCGGCAACGAGCGTACTCGGCCCTCGGTTACGGCATGCAAATAATCGCGGAGGGCGCGTTTGTTACGCCCGCCATAAATTCAGACAGGAGCCCCACTGTCTTCGGACAATGACGAGGATTCGTCTGGGTGTACCTCAAAGGACGTGCCCTAACGTCATGCTGCCGGAAGGGCCCTCGATGTACGGCACGGCCGATAAGTATAAACCGCTGTGCACCGTGGCGTACCGAATGCCAATGATCACGACGTAACGTTAATTAACTGGCAGCCCGGAGGTCTTGCGGATCTCCGCGCCGATACGTCTCCTCCCTCGAGCGAAAGGGTTGCGGAGGGAGGAAGGGCCGCTCCGAGGAGGCCTTATGAATATTCCGAGATCTGGCCGCGTCGAACGAGCGGGAGTATCGTAACGAACGCTTTGGCTGCCCCGAACCGCGCGTTCGAGGATCCGGCTGGACGTTTATATATTCGCTCGACGAATTATGGCCATCGTCCTTGCGAAGCTAACCTCTCTTTCGAGCAATAACGCTTCACGAGCCTTGCGAAACAACGCCGATGGGAGATTCGCGATTTTTGCCGATCCTTCGATCACCTTTATTGGGCGGCAGGTCGTTTTAAGCCTAAAACGGCCCGAAAGCGCCTACCAATCGTTCGCCGCTATTAATTCCGTATTCATTACAGGAGTAGTCTGACCGATATTCGGTAATTTCATAGAACGCCGACGGTAGCATAGATTCTAGCAACCGCGGCAGCGGCGGCACCGGCACAGTTTAATAATTAATTGCTCCTCCAGCGATTGCATTTGCGTCGCTATTTACCTGAAAGCGCCATTAGTGCCGGCAGGGGTCTAAGGATTCCTGTTTGTCAACCGGATGCCTCGGCGCGGTGTAACGTTTCGTTATTATCATGAAATGCGCGCCCGCGGACTTGTCAGTCGATGAAAGGACATTTTCCACCGTTCGCGTTTCTCTCCGCGTCTTCCTCCGGTTTCCGTACCTTTGTCCCTCTCTCCTGCCGCCCCCTCCCCCTTCCCCCAACACCCCCTCGTGGTCCCGCTCCTCCACCCCCTCCTCGCCCCTTCCTCCTGCGGCCAACCCGCTCCACCGCCCTCCGCATTTCTTCTCCCTGCTCGTCTGTCTCGACCGTGCGATTCCGCTTTTTCTTCCCCCTCCGCCCCCCCCCACCCCCACCCACCCCCTGCGGACCCTCTTCAGACAATGAAACGCCCACCGGGTAGAGGCGGCCAGGAAACGATCGGGTATTCTACGATAATTGTTGGAGACTTCGCTTTTACCGCGGTCACACAGCCAGCCGGGCTCCGCATGGGGATGAATTTTAATCTTATGTTCCCTGCCAACTTTGGCCGCCATCGGCTAAAAGGCTTCCCAACCCCCGGGGCGCCTCGGTGCCACCGATGCTCGGTATTTATCGTGGCCGACGGCATCGTCGCCGCCACTTTGCCCCTTGGATAGTGAAGTGTAACGCGAGAAGGCCGGCGGCTCGGGTTGGAAGCGCATCCGTCCTGCTTGGACAATTTTGCGGAGAGCGTGCACTCGCTTTGCGCGTAGATCGAATCGTCACGAGCGGTGAGCGATGAAAAATCGAATGGACGAGCAGAAGCAGGTTATCAGCTGGTTCGCAGCCCGGCATAGGTTTCGATTTTGGCCCGGTGAAATTGATGCCGCGCAAGCGAGCGGATGAAATTTGAAATTTCCCGGAACGCAACGAAGAATGATAAAACATGATCGCGCGCTGCGGCCGCGGGACCGGAAATATACCGCAGATTAAAACTGTTTTGCGTATATACGCTTTATGGAGTTTACACGCTGTAACCTTGATTTATCGCTGATATTTTTTTTGTCGTAACTCCATGGGATCCGGGTATTTATAAACTCTGCGCCCACTGTGCGACCGGCGCGGCGCCTATGGCAACTATCCGACAAATGTTATGCCCCACCAGCATCGCCATTATATCCGATCGTTTTTATCGGGAAATTAAAACATGCTGTGTTTGATCGACGAGCAAAAATTCGCGCTGCGCCGAGCTGGTAAATTCGGAGGAACGTATTCCCTATTTTATTCCGTCACCGCCTCCCTTCCAAATCGTCACGCTGACGCGAGCTCGTCCAGGGAAAAGTGGGTCGGGTTGTACGTGATTGGCAAAAAAGTTCGTCAATTACCGCCGCACATCCCTTCGTACTCTCCCGGTAATTCTTATGCTTTCGATCGAAATGCTTTGTTTATTTTCCCTCGAGCTTTCGCGGCGAATTATTCTCGGTATGAAAATCTCATCGGGATTTTTATCTCGTTCGAAAAGTGCCCGGGATATTCATAACAACGGAGAATCTTAAATTCAGTTCGCCGAGGCACGCCAAGACCAAGTGGCAATACCCGTACAACCTCGAAGACCACTGCGATATCATGGAATTCGAGAGCATGGCAAACACAATTAATATTTGGAGTCTCGCTAATTGGAGTCGCCTCTCCGATTCTCCGATAACAAAATATCGGGTGCATATCGAGCCTCGATACTCATCGCAATTCGAAATAATCGCCCGAAAATAGATGGCCGCGGATTTATCGCCGCTTTTATGGAGAAAGTTGGAAACGTCGGCGCCGTCGGATTTAAAGCGTCGCTGCGAATGTTTATTCGAAGTTACGCGCTCGAAATCAGGTTACATTGTTCCCCGTGAAAAATGCCCCGCGCGATAGTTAACGCAATTAAAAAAAGTCTCCGGCACCTACCAATTTTCCCAACCGTCTCGACAAACGCCGGTTAAATATCCGCGTACAACTAATGCATCGTGCACGCGCGGTCCTACTTTGCTCCCAATATTACGTTGCTGCGTATAATTGCAATATTCCACGAGCGCAGCCAGGGCGAACCATCCCGAAATTAATTCGCGCGCTTCGGAGGAGGGTTAGAGTAATTTTCCACGCTCTTACGGCGGTGAGCGCGTCATCGAGCATCGCGCTGATCGAGGAACAAAAGTTCCCCGACGTCTTACCAATGGCTGCAGGAGTGGCCCAATCCAACGAGCGGAACAATATCGGCTTTCACGCGAGAGGCGTGCGGCCTCGGCGCCCTAGGAGGCACTCGTGGTTACACCAGGGGCTTAAATATTAAACGAGTTGAGGTGACCGGCTCGTGGAGCTCGTGCAGCCCCTATTGGCTGGTAATTATTAGGGGGAAGTTTCGACACTCGACGGGTCACGCTTCGGGCGCGAGGCGCTTGGCCGCTCGCAATAGTACCGTCGAGGGCTGGCAAAGTCGGAGGGGCGAGCGAGGGGCCAAAATTTCGCGCGTGTTTCACCCCTTCTCCCTCTGCTCACCTTCGCCCGCCAGATGCCGAAGGTCGCTGGAAATTAACTTTCGTGATATACGCCCCGCTATCGGCCCACGTGTATTTATACGCCGGCCCGTAATTACGAATTTTGCAACCCTTCGAGCTTCGCGCCAGCCGTAGGCCAACGACGTTGAGATATTCCGCGATCAATGGCATCCCGACTGATTTCGGTGTTTCGGATTTTCTACCCGGATGTCGAGTTATCGAAACAATGGAGAACGTATCGAGTATGAAATAATCCGAGGGCGATGGGCGGAAATTCGAATTCGCATGCTCCGCGTTGAAGCCCGTGTTTCTATCCGGCGTAACTTTCGAGCACGCCGATTGAAGCGATGAAAGACGCGGACGAGCGAGCGATTCCAGACGTCTGAGGCGGAAGGTCGAAAGAACGGAACCATAGCGGCGCGGGTTTCCCTTTGATTTCGCCCCTGAAATCCACCGGAGGCCCACCGATCGAATCGCGGCCGTTTCTTCGAGAGGATTCTCCTAACGTCTCGCGGGAGGCAGAGGCGTAGAACGATATTGCGCGTGGACGAGACCCTCGTGGGTTTAAGCGGAGCCCTGAGAAGAGGATGCACGAGAGGATCTACGCAAAAGGTTATTTTTCTATTACATCGGGCCGCCAGCTTACGGACCTTCGTATTGGTATCCCCTTAGTCGCAATTTCCTGCTCCTTCGATCTTCTCCATCTCCCTTCTTTCCCTATTCCGCACGAGATTTACATCTGGATTAAACGTCAAGAATCCTCCGGTTAGAGGTACCTGGAAAATGACGTCGTAAATCGATCACCGGATACGCTACTATCCTTTAATCACGATCGAGGAAATCCATCTCGCTATCTCGGTATCCACTTCGATATCCCTTCTATCTCGATCCCTTCGACGTCTACCACTGAAAAACCATAGAACCTCCGCCCCTCTCGTCGCGGGATCAAATACGAATCACTTTCGTTCGATCTCCGCAACAAAGTTTTTCGCGCTAACCCAATGGCCACCGATTTCCCTAACGATGCCCAAGTTCTTTAACGAGATTCTCCGATCGCTACAGGACTCTCGCCCCTTTGCTCCCCGGGTTCAAAATCGCCACGAAAATTTGCCCCGCTCCAGGCTCGAGCTTCGGGCTCGCCCGGATTAATTCCGTTCCATGCCGTCAGTCCATCCGGAATCGCATTATCCTCCGGTAATCGGCCTGCCCTCCACGCAAATCAACCCCTTTCCGCCTCCTCGAGAAGATTTTCACCCCGTCGAGGGTGAACGATCGCAAAAATGGCGACGATTTATTCGGTAATTATCGGCAGGTCCGCCTCGGCTCTTGACATCGTTTTCTGGGTTGCCGCGAGGCTGCCGTTCGGGACACGAAACAGGGCCGCGCCGAGGAGGGTGGCTGTTCCAGTAGGAGGAGGTGGCGGTGGAGGAGGAGAAGGAGGAGGAGGAGGAGGAGGAGGAGGAGGAGGAGGGGCGGCGATGCAGCAAAGGGGTGGAATTTCGCGCGTGCTCGGCTTCATCCCCCTCTTCTGCCGCCGCCGCCGCCGCCGCCACCGCCGCAGCCGCTGGATGCTGAGGGCAGCTGGACCGCGCGCGTGAGGTGTCAGTTCTGCGCGCGACCTCCTCCCCGAAGGTGTCAACCTACTCGCGCGACCTACTCCAAGGTGCTTTGCCAGAGGCTCGTGCTGCTTGCGCGAGTACGCTCGCGCGCGTTCCCTCCCCCTCCCCGAGCCCCCCTTCGGCCAGAGCGAGGAAGAGGGGCCACAGTGAATCGCCGAGTTTTCTCGGCTCGTACAGGAGGGACCGGAAGTACCACCGCTCGACTGGCACGTGACACGCTTCACCAGACACGCTTATCATGCTCGCCGGAATGTCCAGAGGCAATAATGTACGTGATAGAAGCCACGATAATATAAGTTCCACGATGAGGGGAGACGTACGGGATTTCTAAGATCCGTTAGAAAAAACTACCCCGGGGTGCGGTAGGTTTTATCGCCTCTTGGGGGATGACGGGACGATATCTCGGTGATATCAGCTTCGAAAAGATTTTTCGACGGGCTTATCCGGCGGGTGTATTTGTTTTAGGATAACCGCCGGGGGTTTTGAGACGATCGGTGTCGAAGGTGTGCGAGCGTCGAGTTGTTCCACGATGTACACGATCGGTGCATCGATTCTTGTCCATTTCCTCGGCCGTCTTTTTCCTCGTGCCACGCTGCTAATTGGCCCCTTTCTCTTCGTCGGCGTACTTTCAAGCGAGCGGATTACTTTGCGCCTCGAGATCGCTCCTCGCGGGTGCCGGGCTTGAGGGAAATATCGGCGATATAGGACAATGTGGCTGGGATGCGTAACGATGAAGGACGGGCCCGGTTAATGCACGTCGCGGATGAGGCGAGAAATTTTTCCGTTCGTAGCGTTTTAAATTAATAAAGCCGCGTCGCCGTGGACGAGCGAGAACCGTTGTCAAGATTCATTTTCCAGCCGCTGCCGGGGAAATTCCTGAAAAGAAAGGAGGACTTTCGTAGGCAGATATGAGGGGTATATATATATCGGCGAAACTAGCTCCTCAGGTGGCGATAATTCATCAGACTCGAGTAACTCGCCGGCTCTGAGATGATTAATTAACGTCAGAGTCAGTACCTGCCCGACCTCCGTGGTTCTCCCTCGCCCACGTTTACCCTCCTCTCACCCCCCCCCCCTTTTTTTTTCTCCTGGCCGGCGAAGATAGTTGCGCGACGATTTTTATTACTTTTAAGAACTTCGCCCCCAGCCACGATTTAACATAGACTTTATTTACGACCGCGAACTTCTATTTCCACGCGCTCCGACATTCGCCGATATTCTTCCGCCCTTTCGCCGGTACTTACTCGGCGAGCCTACTTTCATTCATTTTCGAAGGAAGTCGCGTTTTCGGAGGAGTTTCACGCGCCATCGAACCCTTTGTCGATCCTGAACTCTCCTGATTTTTAGCGGTTGCGGAAAAAGAAGGGAGGGAGCCGCGTCGCTCGGTGCGACGATTTTGATCCACGATAAAATGCGATTTTTTTTTTCTACCAGCGGGAAGGTCGCCTGGCAAAAATTCCAAGTTTGCCCCGAAATCTCCCGCTCCCTTTGCCCGGATAACGATTCGAAGCGTAAACATGGCCATCCGGTGCTCCCAAATATTTACATCAGGACGGTATTCAGATCGACGCTCGTGACAATCCGGATAATCGAAAGATTTTTCGCGTGTAAACGGGCAGAATTTTTAAACGTAAATACGGGTCCGCCGCTCTGACAAATATTTACACAAAAAATATTTTCGGATCGTTCTGCATTACGATTTCGTCGCTCGAACGCATTTTTAAACGCGAATACCGTCGTGCCAGGGTCGAGTAACGAACGTGAATCCCATCTGGCGAGCGATTTATTCCTACCGATCTTCTTATTATTTAGCGCTCGCCGCAAGTAAAAATATCCCGTGCCATCGCGAGCGTGCCCTAACGAGCATCAAATTCTTCCGAAGCATTTTCGATTTAGGTGGCGTTTGAAGGAATTCGCGACGGAGGATTTTGCCTCGAAAGAAGTATCGAGCTTTGAGGGAAAACAAAGTGGGGAAAGATCGCGATTGGAGGTTTTTCTCGGTTACGCAATAAAGTGTCGAACCACGGTGCGTCTGAGTCGTGCATTTAAATCATCGCCCCTGGCGATTTTCGTCTCTTGCGCGATTCCCTTGTCTAGCAACCGATATTTTCAAGCTCGGAAAAAAAATAATATATTTTTTTCCCTGCAAATCTTGAGAATCGCTTTGCAAACATTTCGTTGCGTAATTTTACGTTTCGAAATATTCAGTGGGATTTGTCGTGGAAAAGCGAAAGGGCAGATGCTTAATATGGCGATCTGGAACCCTGTGAACGAAAAGCGCGTTGCTCTTAATTCGATTTAATGCCGTTCAGTGATCCGTCTGAAACGTTTGGACGGTGCTCGCGGATGTCATTACGTAAATACGTGCGATCTCCCCATGTGCGAATTCCGGCATGTACTCGCTTGCACGTAAATTTCGCATATCGAATAGCCGGGGACTTTCCACGGGTAACGGAAATTTTGCAGTGCAAGTAGATACGATATGCAAAAAAAAAATATGTAAAACCGGAGGACTATAAAAAGAACGGAGGAATATGTTACCGGAAAAAAAAATCAATCGACTGGCTCTATTTACCCGGGGAAAAAATACGGTCAGAATTGGCGCATGAACAATTTATCGCTCGTTCCAATAAACAACCACGCCCCCGAAAATGCCTTTGATTCGGCAATTTGAGAAGACGCCAGGACAAACGGTATATTTTTACGAGCACTAAAGTCTCTTCCGTGTTTACCCCTTCGAGTTTTTAACTCTTCACTTCCATCGATACGTCTCGACAAAATGCCAAGCACGGACTCGCATACGTACGATAAACGCGTTCGGTTCGACCTGGGAGAGAACGAGTCTGGTTTTCAACCCTCGCACACACCCGGTACACGGCGATTCGATCGCTGCAAAACCATAGCGATTCGTTTAATCGAACGACGCCATGATCCTGCCTGTCCTATTGTTTATTATTTAGATATCCGCGAGACGCGCCCACCGTGAATAATTAATTTTGCTGCATTCGATCCTCGTACAAAAGCCCAAAACGCCCTAACGGCCTTTTATCGAAATTACATCGAGCCGCCAACTCGAGGGAAGGCAATTCATTTTCGACTTTCGCGATAAAATTGGTCCGCGCGAATACTCCGGCACCTTTTGGTTTTGCCGGTGCTCCTCCTTTATGGGGGATCCTCCTTCGCTCCGGGAGTTTCACCGAACGTCGTGAAGATCGGCCGGTTAAATTGGCGGTAATTGAAAAGGAGTAAATCCCCAAAACCATTTGGAGAACGCGTAATCCTCTCGCGGGGTTCGTTCTCCGCGCCGACAAGCCCGGCCAATTTTCCCCGAAGCTCCGCGCCGGCAGTACCTCCTCGGCGAGCGCGTTTAACGACAGGACAGGGGGGGGCAAAAAGGCGGGGCAACCGAGGAGAGGCCAACGCAAAATTGATTAACCTTTCAGCATTCCGCGGATTCCGCGAACTCATAAAACTTCTTAACCGGCACTCCGAGAAAGAATTTCCACCCACCTTTTTGCCGGCTGGACTTATAAGGAGTAGCGAAACTCCTCCTCGCGCGCCTCCATTTTGCCCCGCGCTCCTTATCGCTCGGCCGGCTCTTGTTTTAAATCTTGCCCACCTCCGTTTCCGTCCCCCCGCTACCCGCTGCCCGCCCCCCTCGCGAATTCAACCACCCTCCGCTCGATGAAAAAGCCGACCCTTTGCCCAATCGTTCGGCGCTTCCCTCGCTCCCCTCTCCCCTCTCCTTTTTCCCCCCTTTTTCACTCGGTCGCATTGGCCCAATTTGGGTTTGGGCAGAGCGATGCGATATTTCCGTCACAGGGAGCCACGATGGAAATGTCGCCCCGTATTCGGCTCGGCTCATTTCGGTCGCGTTAATGTTTAACTACCCCGATGGCGCGTTATTCGCGCACTTTTATTGGCCGGCCCCTGCTTAAATATTTCCCGCGGCCCTGGCCATCGTTGTAATACGATTACCGAACCGGTGGGTTAATTAACGCTTTAATCGCGAGATCGGCCCTCTTTGCGCCGGCCGGAGGCCATTAATTGCGATAATTTGCCGGAGGGGTGATATTTGCGCCGACGGAAAAGGGGCAAATGGGTGCGTGTCTCGTAATTACAGCGATCGCCGGAGGATCTCCATGGGGTTGTAAGGACGATTCCCTCGAACCGAGAGCGGGGCGTCGCGGTGCGACTTCGTCGAGCGCGATTGATTGAAATTACCGACGGCACGAAGGAATTAACGCGCCGATTGAACCGGGATAAAGAGCGAATTGTGTTTACAGCGGAGCGCGAACGAGGAACGCGAATCGCGCGACGAGAGTTTTTTTACCCCCTTAAGGGACGAGTGTACTTGATTTTAGCAATCGCCAAAGTGCACGCGGGCAAAAAGGGGGCATTATTCGCCTCGGTGCGAACGAGCGGCCGAGAATGCGTTGGTCAATCGTAAAATACGTACGTCGAGGCATCGAATCTGCGAAATAGTGCGGAGAGGACGGATAAAGGTCCAGCGGGTGGGACGATCGGCGCTTCGCCCCCCGGCAAAGGGGGTGGCTCTCCCTGGGAGCGACGGGCAGGCGAATCGCCGGTAAAATGTAGGTCGTGCGAAATTACACGTCACTTTTTGTTACTCCCTTTCGGACGTACCTGTCCCGCGTCGGCTCTCGGTACGTATATGAGCATAACTAATCGTTCCTCCGGCAGCGAAACAAAGGCCGGGATTAAACGCCGACGGATGGCGCGCGATAAAATTGACTTGGGAATCGACAAATTGCCCCGCAACGTTTCAAAAAAATTCTGACCATTCGGACGCTCGCTGTAGTCCAGTTATTTCTCTTCTCGCGGCCGGCGGTTACACGTATCGGCTCCCTCCCCTTCTCCTTTTTTTTTTTACCTCGCCATAGCATTTTTAGTGCTGGCGGACGAACAAAGGGAGAAACAAATAGTCGATCGTGCGCCAGTATCGGCTATCCGCGGTTCTGCTATTGACGTAGAAATTACGAATAATTTTTACGATCTTCCTCGCGGTGTTATACGATTTTTGAAACGCGAAAGCCACGGCTCTGACCGTGGTGTCGCGAAGTCTTGCGAGCGGGTCCTTTAATACAGACCGCGTGCCTTGGAATATGTAAGCGAGAAGATCGTAAACATCGTATCTTCGCGTCCTCCTGGTTAAACGGTACCAAGGACGGCCAAGAGCCACGCTCCTCGAATATGCCACTGGCATCAGTATCGTTCGATCCTTCGGGGCGCGTGGTCGTTCAACCATGTTTACTTCGCGAGGAAAGACGCGCGAGGTTTCGCCTCTGCCCGTTTATAACTCAGATATTGCACTTCGCCGTGCATTTCACGTGCTCGACGATAATTCCCCGGGAGTGAATAACGCGTGGACGGTGTCTTCGTGGTTTTGCAGTAACGGTTAAAGTTCTAGAGGGTGGAAGGATAAAGGACAAAGTGAAACAGCCCTCGACCCGACCCATGTAGAATGACACACGTCGCATATCCGTAAGTGAAATTTTCCAAGCTTCTTACAAAATAACGCGATCTTCCCAAGTTCCTTTCAAGCGCAGTCCATCCCCCTTTCCGTAGGATCGTCCTTTTCCACTGCCCTTCAGCGACGACGTACGCTTCGTGTTTTCCTTCCCACGTAACAGCGGGTATCCGGGTTAACCCTAACTCGAGGGAAATATCGTCCTTCTTCCCGAAGTTCCTAGGCTCCAGATCGATGGCTCAATCCCCTCGACTTCCTCCCTCGACTTCCAAACGCGGACGCGGCCTCTTGCCGGACGGGGCGCTCGCGAGTAGGGCGAGGCGGGACGAAGTCGTGAAATAAGCGCACAAAAGGAAAGGCCGAGTGTCTGGCCGCTGTAAATCGGCGGCCGCTCGAAACCCCCGGCGCCGTTTTGTTAACTCCGCGAAAGTATATCCTCGCGGCCGGAAGGCGCTGTTGGGCGTCCAGCGGAGGGGCGAGGAAGACGGTCGGGAGGGCGAGGCGGGTATCCGTCGAGGAGCCAAAGGACATTACGCCGTCGAAACTTTTCCTCCCCCTCCCCATCCCTCAGCGCAGTGGACGCTGCTCGATTCCTGCTTAGTCCTTGAAATTTACATCCGACTCCCCCGGGAGTACATACATCCACTTTCCGCCCCCTGGTTTTCTCCTTCCGCGGGGCCGCGTATTTTCCAGTCCCGGAGAATAGCAGGTGAGTTTGCTCGTGGCCAACTTATGCCATTTGCCGTTGCTACCCCCGGCAGTTCCGAGTACACTCGTTCTTTAGTCTGGAAAGTTGCCGACGCGGATCCAGAAGGCGGCCCTCCGCTTCCCACGCGTTGGCTTATAATTATTCCCCGATTCGCCGGCTTCGATCTCCTCGAGATAAACCCGTGCGTCGATTTTGTTTACGAGCCTTCGACGTCCTTCGAGGCTCTGGAAAAAAAGCCCGGCCGTTTCTCCCCCCTCCCACCCTCCAGCCTTTCCTCCTCCCGCAAGCCTCTCCTCGCGGAAAGTTTCGAGTGCCTTCCTCGATTACACCGGCCGCGAATATTTCCACGGCAAATTGTTTATTTCATCCACCCTGGAATTGAACGGCGAGGTACTAGAGACGGTGGTTTTGCTGCTGCGGGCGCGTTGATATCGAGGGTTCCGCCTCTGCGCGACTCGTGGAGAAATACAAAGGTACAGGAGCTTGCGGTAAAAACTTGATTTCCATCCATCCCTTTCCGACGCGAGCGAAAGATTACTTTATCGTATATTCTTGAAGAAGGATAGGATCCTCCCTTCGCTGCTACGAGGACGTGGATTTTACTGCATCGATCCGTAACGTACCGTAAGATCCCCCGAATCTTCCACCGCCGCTGTACGAATTTAAGCAAAGCACACCCGTGCCGCGGGTAAATTTGATCGAAGGCTAAATTCCGCGGACTTTGTCTGCGAGGCTAATAAAATTAGCGATTCCCCGAGGGACTCGGGAGAGAGAGCATCCTCGCTCCTTCGGGTATACGGTTGATCCGTACCAGAAATTCCATTACCAAGATGGATATCGCGGAAATTAGTGAATATTTTTGTTTCCTGGGGGGATCTCGCGTGGAGAGAGGGTCTATCGCGATTTTTCATTCCTCGAATTATGGAGCGTGCGGTACGAAGGACGGAGGGCAAAGTAATTTGGGAGGGAGGGCCAAGGGGCGCGGGTGTTTCTGAAAATCTCGATGAAATTTCGCCTTATCTAAGAAGCGGGCGAAAAGGGAGAGGGCCGTACCGAGGCACGACTTCGCATTCCTGGACACCCTTGGCGGAGCTTCAGCTCCACGCAGAATTAACAAAGTTATTCGAGAAGATACGACGGAAGTTCGTAACGGCAGCGAGAGTTTCGTTATTTGCGATATTGTCGAAACGCCCAGGGTGGAGAGGAGGGACGTGGACGAGGCGGTTTACGATTCGAAAGTTACAACACCGCCAGGAATAATGGGCCGTCGTAACGTCTTCCAAAGTTCATCCGTGGGCAACGCCGCGCGGATTTTTTCCTTTCCACCCCCGAATTATCGCGAACGATTTCTCGGGAGCACCGAGCCGGAGATTAAGTACCGGGATCGAACCGAGCCTTTGTTTCCGCCAGTGATGAATACTCTTGCGAAAAGTTTTGCCAAAGTTATGGCTGCCGCGAGTGAAAAGAAAGCTTCCGATAATGGGGTCTAACGGAAAAGTTTCGAATGCAAATGGGCCCGTACGAATTCAATGGCCCTCGGTTACGCGCTAATGCTCCGGGCGCCGCTGCTCATCATTTTGCGTATTTAACTTAACGATGTCGTCGTTAACGCAAATCGCCTCGTCCGCGCGATAAAACGCGGGATCCTCGGTGCGCCCTTCTTTCCAAGCTCCTCGTCGATGCCGATGATCGAACGCGTCAGCCCTCCTCTATACCTGCCGGTGGCATGCGCCCGCCGAGAAGCAGACTTTGCTACTTTGCCCGAACTTTCTTCGCCACGAGGCGCACCAGTCTCCGGAATTTCCCTCAAATTTTCCCCTCCAAGTTTCCGTAAATCTCGCGTTTTATCCGACAACAAAAGGGCGCGTCGAAAATCCAGCGCACCTTCCCGATCTCGAAGTTCATTACCCGGCAGCGCGTTCCTCGTTATCGATACACCCCAACTATCGTGCGCGTAAACCGATAAACTTTCGATTATCAGAAACGCCTTCTTAAGAAATCCCTTCGATCGACCGGCACGCATGTTAGGAAATACCTCGAACACTATCCGCGACGCGAGCTGGCTGGCGCGAATCGGATAAAATTCCTCGAAGCTCCAATGCGCCAGGGGTTGCGCGTTCGGCGTAGAGTGGCGAAACGTGCGACGCGAAAACCGCGGTATCTCTGGGCGCAAGGGCCGCGTTATGGGCGTGAAATTACAGGGTCGCCGATCGATGCGACCACGCGAAATATTGGAAAACGTCTCGCAACGAGGCGTATCGGCGCGGGGGGCCGGCCGTTAACGTAAGCAATTTGCTAAATACCGCCTCTGGGCGCATTCGGCCTGGGAACGGTGGCGTGGCATAGCGCGACGTAATACAGCATACCGGGGGGCGCATAATGCGGCATAATAAAGGTGTAGTGCAGTCGGCGCACGATGGTACAGCGCTATCGCACAAACCGTAGGAACGCGTGCATGTACAGGCTGCTTCACAATGTGCAAGGCGCCCTTCGGACAGGTACGGTGGCGCGATGAAAAGGTTTTTCTACAAACGCGTGTCCCATTCCATCTTCTTTGAAACTCCTCACCCTTGTGCGAATATTTTTTAACGATCATGTACGAGCATCGACAAATACGTCACACGTTCCGCTGTACATGGTCTCGTATTCAGACGGATTTCTTGAGACGAAAGCATTGAAAAAGATCGAACCGTTGCGCGTCTAAATCGCGTCTTCTGACATTTATGCCACGATAATCCGCGATAGCTTGTCTTCGCGGAGGATGCTCGAAATAATCATCCTCGATCTGTGCACCAGCTCACGGTCACGGTATCGATCGATTTCGCGGTCTTTTCGGATAGGCCGCGCGATCGTATCAACTATTTTTCCATACTCCTTGTATTTTTTATCAACGCTCGCAGCGGGACTCGCGGGTTATGAAACACCCCGTATATATATCGTATTCTATCCGCTAAGCCGCGCGCGCTTTCCCGGCGCAGCCCCTCATTATCCCAACACAATGAACGCGGCCGTCCGGTATTGGCATTTGCGCGAATTCCAATAGAATTTAATTGGAGAAGATCGGTGCAGGTATGTGCACGCACCTGTGTGCACTCTCACAATCCGGGCGCAAAAACGGCCGGTTGCTCGGCTGTATATATATGCAGGCCTCTGGCTCCGGTGTTCCGGGGATACCGCATTCACCGCAAGCCGGGGAAAAAATCCACTCGAACGTACCGATCGGCTCGGATTATCAAACGCGCGACGAAATGCGGGTCGGCCTGCCAATGACTCCTCTATATATCGGTCGAAATTGTTACATTACCCCGCTCGCTCGCACCCTTGTTTCCCATCCCCCTGCGAGCACTCTCCTTCTATCCTTTTTTTTTTTTTTTTTGTTTGCCACGGGGTAGCGAGCAAAGGGTTAGGACGATGCGGCCGTTGGAGCTTCGGGAGAAAGATGCGGGTTTAAGCGCCGCAAATGAATTCTGGAGTTTTACGCGGAGATACTGCTGACGCGATCAGGAATCCACTTTATGTGGGAAATTTCGGGATAAATGAGAGCATTTTCGAGTCTGAAAAATGGATTTATTATCCCTTCGGCACAGCGGAGCTGATGTATTTTAATTATAAGACCGAGAGCGAGGATAAGGTGGCGTTAGCGAAGGTTAGGCATTTACTTGTTTTCTCCAAAGACGACGATCCTCGAGGCTACGTCGGTCGTTTTTAACGTCCGCGATCTCTATGCCGATACGAGAGGGAGAAGGTTAAACGCCCGGAGCGATGCAGGTTTGGGAATAAACTTAAACGATCCTTGACCGTAACCAGGCCGAGATAAAATAAATATCAGGCGACACTGCCCACTGGCCTTCCCAAGTTCCATTCTTCGCCGTTAAAACCGCATCCGATCCGAATTAATACCTTTCATGTACACGTGCGATTTAATATTTACACGCTCCCGGGTAGTACCCGACTCGCTTTACATTAATTGCGAGTGGGCGCGGTCCAATTCCACGAATTTAATGTGTTTTATATTTATCAGCCGGGCAACGCGGCAAATAAAGCCGCCGACAAAATCGAAATCGGTCTCGCATTTAATTCCGACAAAGTATACCGGCCGGGGCGTAATCGCGCTAGATATGAACGCGGTTACGAGCTCTCCCCTGAAATGTATTGGCCGCGGTTTTGGCCGGCAAGCCGGATCGATATATCGAAATGGATACCCATAATTCACTCCGCTTATAACGTAATCCTTTAATTCATGCCAATATAAATTAGAATAAGCTTCGGGCTGTCTAAATGGATCCTCGCTTCCTGGCAAATTTTACCTACGCCGAACATCGTGTTCGAGATTCGGTTCGGCTCGAGCCAGGATTTATCAGCTTCAGCGGGGAGAAGGAGGGGCCGGAGTAAACCGGATTTGATGGTAGGTACCATCGAAAATGAATCTTTGTTCGTCCCCGAAATATTCTCCGGTTAATCCCAAGCCTGTTTACCGACAAATCGGGCGGCACCGATTGAGAGGCTTGCCGAGAAAATGGGTCGTTGATTAATTTCAACCCATCGCGATGCCGGCTCTCCTCCGGGCCGTATTTATGCGGCCAGAAGTTCATTTTTGGTACGTCAATCACGCGGTAGGATTAATCGATACCAACGAGGACGCGCGTTCGCGCCGATTCTTCCCCCGACGTTTTTCAGGGACAGTCGGGGGCATTCGGGAACAACGGGGGAGGTTTTATATTCGCCTCGTACTGTGCATCTTATAGCGTCCAAAATCGTTATTGATTTAAACGTCGCGGCGCATTTATCATCCGCTGCCATTGCGAGGGTTTGCCAAAAAAAGAACCTCTCGCTGGCGCGCATAAACCGCGTGCATAAATAACCTTCGAGTCGTTTAAGCGAATCGTTACGTTCGAGTGAAGATCGTGGCGAATGTTATCCTCGTAGGCGGTTATCTGGCGCGTTTTAAAAGCTGCTTCCGATTCTTTTCGAAGAATGGAAAGGAAAGCTTGGGATAAATAACGTTCGACGATGCATCTATGGAAATTCTTTAATGATTGTCAATTGCCGTTGCGGCAACGTATTTATCGAAATGTTCGTCGGCGACTTTACCATAACGTTTTCAAGTGCGTATTAAAAATTCTGCTTATGATGCAGAAAGCTCCGCGCTCGAGTGCATTTCCGAAATGCAATTTATCGCGTTCGAGAGCACGGACGAGAGGGAGCGGTCCATAATTCTTTTGTTTCCGATGCCTCGCTCCCTCGCGTGCATCCTGATTTGGAAGATTCATGCAATATTCAGGCTAACGTTCGAAATGGGCTGTATCCTTGGAAAAATAAAAGCCATTAATTTTTCTTCCCCACGGCGCGTCTAAAAACGTTCGAGTCGGTTATCGATTTAAACGTTTTACTACCTTCATAATCCGGCGCGGTTGCGAGAGACGCCGGTGAAACCTAAAAGTGGATGCTCCTCTTCGCGTGCATAAACCGCCTTAATGCACCTACCGTGAGAGTGCATCATCGTTCTCTGCAAATGACATCTCGCCCATTCATCCTCTTTTATCCCTGTTTCGTCCATTGTGCCGTGCAACAAAAGCATGGTAACGATTTAATAGAAAGGAGCCCTGCGCCTTTTGCTAGAACTTTTCCTTCCCCGGTAATGGAGCGTGCGTACGAGGGGGTCTCCGACTGAAAATTTGCAAATCGTTCCTCTCGACGCGCGTCCTGGTTTTACCAGGTCCTGCCTCGAACCTCGACGATTCCGTCGATGCTCTCGTAAAGTCCGGCTCTTTTGGCCGAAAGAAATCGTCTGGCCGCCGATACGCAATCGTTGGCGCGACCTTCCTTTGAAAGCGGATAGCTCTGAAAGCGTATATTCCGTCCATCGCAATTGTATCAACAGCGGGCGAGAATACTCGAACCGTATGACCGATTAATGGAAACGAATTTGACCCGCTGCGAGGTCATGAAACTCGAGGGACGCTGTGGTAAAGAATAAATCCCGACCGATCGTGACACCGGCCCGTGAACTTTTCATGCATATTCCCACCTAACCGCACCGCGAACGCAGGGGACCATAAAGCAGCGCGAAACTTTCGTTCGAGTATCCGTTTTGCTTTTTTTGCCCAGCCTCGGTTATACGGATGCTTTAAAAGTGTTGCCACCTTAAGAATGCCGGAGGATATACGAGGACACGGTGAATAGCGACTAGAAACTTTGTCGTCGCGATTCAAGGTTGAATGTACCGCTAAACTCTACAATCGCCTCGAGAGCGTTTTTATCCTGGAAATATCTTTGGATCGTACGCTAGTCCGGCGAATAGAATCGGAATTCCATTGTGAGGTTCTTAGATCGAACGTTCGGCGGGGTTGTGGGATCGTATCCAAAGTATTTCTATTTTAAAGACATATTCCGGACGTTTAGTAGCATGCGAGATACAGCTCGGAACTTTCTTCGCCAAGATCCGAGTTTCGATGTTGCGAGATTAGCCCTGGATTTCAGAGTTACCTCGGACTTCGGGGCTTAGACTTAGGCGTGAATTTCAGCCATCGGCTCTGGATTTTCCGCGCGACACGTATATCCCACGTCTCGTTAATTAAACGTCCGCATTAGATACCAACTCTCCATCCAATTTTAAAGATCCGTATCGAAAAATCGACAGAGACAGGGAAACAGAGCTCCGATTCCTTTTCCCCGTACACACGCCATAATCCGAGGGTCCTCCAGGGGCCCTTGGATATCAGACTAATGACCCTAAAGATCGATCCTAAGAACAAAGTAAACGCTCTAGAATTCCGCGGGATATTTTCCGGGGATTTCGTGCCTATCCCCCGTGACGTTTTAATAACTCATCCGGGATCGATCACCGGGCACGAAACGCCGTTCCTGAAACATTCTGCGACGGTTTCAATGAGACCAGCATTTGAGCCGGGTTAAAAGACCTCATACCTCTTCGCGTACATAAACCGCCTTAATGCACCCTCGGTAGCAGGCCATTACACCACGCACCCCCACACGCGGCTCTTCCTCTCCGCCACACACTGACAGGCGCGCGCGCGCGCGCGCCCGCTCACGTCCACCAACACGTCTCCCTGGCCATTGATAGCGCCGCACACCGACGCCGAGCCCCGGCTCTATACCCCATTCAGCCTCCCCCTTAACGCATATTTACGCTGTATCGACCAGGTAGTAGGTGAAATTTACACTGCCGCCGGCGATACATTATTTCCATGAGCATTAGCCCACCGACGTTATTGCATTCTCTCTGTCCGCCGGGGATTGGCGCGACTTCCTGCGACAATGGACCGCGTCACGTTTTCGAACGTAACGTCGAAAAAAAATGTTCCACCGGAGCGTCGTTATTGGTACCGGCTTCCCCGTGCTCCGCTGCTCTTTCAACTCGAACCCGTTTCGAGTGGAGCGTGTTCCCTCGCGCGAGAATCGCCCGGTGCCGTTGTGCCCGAGCACCAAGGAAAAACTGACGTTATAATTGCGGATAAAATCGCGGGGGCGGCGGGAGTCGGATGTCGAGTGGCGCGGCTGCTGGGGGCTGGAATGGATATGAATATAATGAAATCGATGGCTGGTGGAAAGGGCAGTCGAGGTATGCGAGCGAGGATAATCGGGGGAGGCCGAGGTTGGATCTCTGGCTCGACGCGCGAAAGGTTTCCCGCGATCTTGAGCGCGAGCCCTTCGCTTCGCGGGAGGAAAGTCTTCCCGCGGGGTCGTAACGGATGTCAACTCGGGCCTCCCCTTGGAAAACCGGTGTCGGGATATCGCGCGTCCCGATCTCCCCTCTCGGCGCGAGCGACGCGTGCACGCTTGATCGAATAGCGAGAGGAACGTCTTACATGGTACATATTGGATGAAACGTTTGGAAATTAAGCAAACTATGAGGATCCCCTGCTTCCGGAAGTTTGTGCGTAATTAAACTTTGTACCGACCTCTCCCACCCCTCGCGATGCTCCAGTTTTGAAGTGCACGTCTTTCGACCCGTGACTACGGAGGCTGATTATATATTGAAATTATATAAACGCCCGAGTCCCGATGGTATTGGATTTTTTCCAGTTATCGTACCTCGTTTACCGATAGCATCGAGGGAGAAATTTTTTCAAATTCCGGTACCGCTGGATTCCATCGAGCCGCGGAAGGAGGAGCGCTTATTCTTAATGGTGTTTCCAAGCCATCGACGATTAAGCTCGGAGAGTTTTCGAGCCTTGAATTTCTTACGCCTTCCGTCGTTCTCGACTGCTCGTACGGTAATCCTAGGGCAAATCTTCCGACGGACGATCCGGTGAATTTTCGTTCGGCAGGGCTGATTGCCCTGTCGAGGAACACACGTACGTCGATATCTTTTATTGGAGCCCCGGGCCGGTGTTGGTGGCCACTCATATTTTTCCCGCACAATGTGCCCTCTTTCTCTCTCGCCGACGCTCTCCTTGCAAATTCAACACCAGACCGCGCCCCGGCGCTTTTGAGGACCAAGTGCTCTATTCTCATGCATATATTCGTGGGCATGCATGTTCCGCATTGCGACCACTTACAGCCATCGAATAATAGGGAACGATTTCTAAAATTTACCTCCGGCCACTCGCCTCGCACGATCTGGGCGCTCCTAAATAGAATCGAGGCTCTTGCCTTTCTCCCTTCGATTTCTTCGGGAGCACGTGGGAACGATTTTATTCGTCGAACTTCGGGGGCTCGCGCTGAAAGATTCATTTTACATTGACGCCGGCCAACTTATTTTCGGATGTATCGATCGTACTCCCGCGTAGGAGGTACGATTTATAGCGGATTTTAAAGCAACGAAATAACGACCTTCTTAACCCGCGCGGAATTACACGAATTTCACGTGGAGATTTTATTTTATGCCATCGCATTTCTCGGTGTACCGATCGACGTGTTATCGTTCATTCCTCTTGGTTGGCATAGGGGTAATAACGATTTTGCGACAAACCCTGAACAGGACGAACTCGAGATCCTTCGCCGTGTCTTCTCGTTCGGGTAATTCGTTTTTCGAATCACAGATCGCTCGAATAGTTACGGATAACTCGACGGTGTTCATTTACCTCGGCGTGTTTTCCGAGCAACGGAAAATTTGATCGATACTCGCTGTTTGCAGAGATCAGACCGTGTTTTTGTAAACTTCATCGCGAAGTACCAGGGATGGGACGATTGAAACTGTAAACAGGGTATAAGGCTTCTCGTTTCCACGATTCTCGTCGGGGCGTACCTTGATGCTCCCGGCAAAAAGTTGCTATTTGTACGCGTACCCTGTTCGCATAAATGAGCCCATCTTCCGTAGCTCCAAACGATTGTGCGCTCCATCCGTCTAGTTTGCAAACTTGAGTTAATTACGGCGTCTTAAGTTAATTACCAGCGCTACTAAAATTTCATTCCGTAACTCCCACGGCCCTGCAAGTAAAACTAAGTGTAATCGCACAATGCCCCTCGCCGGGAAGTATAATCGCGAAAACCGCTATCCATGGGTTACGCTCATCTCGTTATCTCCTTATAGTTACGCAGAATGCGGCTGACGAATAAAGACCGTCCTCTCGAAAGGGCAACGAATAAAGGAAGAAACGCGTATATCCTGAAACGCCGGTCGTGGAAGCGGATGTTACTTTCAGCGATTTTATTTCGCGCAAATACCGTTGTCAATCTTGGATTTATTCAAAGCGCGAGCTCGACTCGTTTCCGCTCGCAGCAAAAAAGAGAGCGTAGACCAGTCGCAGTCACTCCTCTTGCGCTATTCGAACCGCCGTTAAGACGCGCCTGGTTCGCAAAGTTGCGCGATGAATTAGGTAAATGGACACTTACCTTAACGATGCTTCCATTTGCCATCGCGGGAGGTCCCTGGGAAAATAATTTTACACTTACTTCATCGTCCCCCGATGATACTTCCCGCTTGCCAATAAAACGATTCGAAACACGATTTTTGCGATAATACCGACCGCCTTTTCCGCGCCCCGTTTTATCAACTTTCAATTTATATTTTCCTCCGGAGCTCCCAGTCGACGAGGGAGATCCGGTACGTGGTTGAGCGATTTCGAATTGTCGATCTATATTGCGTTCTCAGATATATCGCCGTCGTAATCCTCCCGACGTTATTAGCGGTGTGCTCGCGGTTTAAAGTTCGAAAGTATTGCAGTCAAGGGCGCTACGCTTCGGGCGGTTACATAAAGCGTATCGTTTCCTCGAAAAGGAGATCGTCTTTGTCGCTTCTCGCCGAAATTGTCTCGGTATAACCGTGAATCTACCCCCCGCAAATTTTACGTCACGTTTTCATCTTGTACGGGGAAATAAATTTTTACCGCGCGAAAGCCATTGTATTCCCGAACGGTGATGCACTTTCGAGCGATAATTTCGAAATATCCAATATTCGCGTTCCATGATGGGAATATCGAAAGGGTAATTGTAATATCGAGGCAGGATAAAAAAATCGGGAATTTATTTCCGAACTTGAGCCGTTTGGTTTCGCAATTAAACCGTAACGCGATGAAGTTGATTTCTTGCATAGCAACGAGAAAAACTTTGAAGCTGCTGCGGGAGGTGGAAAAAAAATGTGGGGTACGCAATGTTGGCTCTCGGCCTCCGGCACGAGCCATTACGATAAGTTTGATTCATTGTATCGGCTTTCGTACGGACTTTGCACGGGCTTTTCTACAAGCGAGGCACTCTAGGAATTCGGCATTTACCGTTTCCCGCTGCGTTCGGAATGCAGCTCGAAGAAATTAGCGAAAACGCCGCGGCCGCCGTGGAGTTTTTACAGCGCTCCCAACTTTGAGTTCGGCCTGTATTTTTTTACCGCCGGCCGTTATTAAAATGCAAAGCAGTTTGCAGTTAGTTTGCGACAAAAACCGCAAGTTGTTCGTTCGACGGAACGCGTATGAATTTTCCCACACGATATTACCCCTCGGTTGCGGTAAAATCCTAAGCTTACAACGGAATATAATCGGGCGAACCATTGTATTTATTTACCCGTTGTAAGCGTGGGCGAATTTCCGGAGTGCTCGATGCAGCCCTGGACAAGGTTAATGAAAAAAAAAAAAAAAGAAAAAGTCGTGCCGCATCCAACACGGAAACGTTCAAAACACAATTTTGCGAGAATTCCGGCGAGCACTCGCTCGGTCTCGTTCTCCAGCCCCATCAGCTTCGAGTTTATATTTTCGTCCAGCATTCGGGCATGACTACGAAGGAATCCCCGAGGGTGCAGTGGCGTTTCCGTATTTTCAGGATGGTCTGACAACGGGGCGATAAAGTGAAACGGTGCGGATTCCTCCTGAATGGCCACGGGGGTTACTGCCGGCGTCATTCGGGCAGTGATCTTGCTCGTTCTAAAAATATATTTATCTCGGCCGTAAAGTGGAAATTCCACCGCGTAAATGTACACTTACGTATCCGCGGATGCATACATGCATGCGCGTTTGCGCACGGACGAAAGGGGACGCGGGTACGGTTTATATATCCGCGCGTACCCACGTATATTCCACGTACCCTCGAGCAAATGTGCACGCGCGCGTAGATGCATTTACGTTTAAAGACCTGAAAATACGGGCAGGTATAAATATATGTACATACGTGCATGCATCTACGGGCATCTGGCGCGTCCACATCGCGCACATTTATACGATTACACCGCGTATGAAAGAATGCTCGATCTACGTGAAAATTCTACGTGCGTGACGTTGTGTATAAAGAAGATTACGAGTGCGTGGGTGCGTTCGTAGCTGAGTACGGACATGTATATACCATAGCGTTCTCACGCACGCGGCTCGCAGGAGCGCGCGAAGAACCCCGGACCGAGAAACGTGGCGAAGGGGTGCGAGGGAGTAGGCCCGCTCGAGAGCACGTAGAGGGCTGTGCAAGGCTCCGTGTGTGGATCGAAAAGTCGGCGTGCACATTTCTGCGCGAACGACGTACGTGTGGGGCGAGCACAGTCGGTTCACGTTCCGCAAACGATCCTTCACGTGCGTTGCCGGCGCGTTCCAATATCTAAGTCATAATTTTAATGAAATTCCTGGGAGCATCGCGGTCTCCGAATTTCAATCCTCGATAAATAACGGGTCAGCCCCGACGCCGTGGAAAATGCTTCGCGCCGATATATTATTTCCTCCCGGCCAGAAACGCGGTCAAAGCGCCGCCCCGCGAGGGAAGGAGGAGAAAAAAAGAGTTGGCCGAAATAGAAATAACGCGAAAGTACGCCGGGGAATGAAAATTCCCGGGGGATAATAGGAATTTTTCGCGAGGGAAGAATTCACCGTCTTCGTGCCCTGGATCGTATCGCCTTCGATTTTTCGTGCGCGCGCGCGCGCGCGACAACGATACCGGATTCCTCGGAATGAGTGCCGCAAGTCGAATGAAATGGCCGGTATGCCGCGAGAAATCCTCCTTTCGGGGAGGGAGGTGGCAAAACCGAAACGCACACGCGGTTAACGACATCCATATTTCCCAGCTACGATCTCGCGATATCCTTTTGACGTCGAGGCGGCTCAAAATACGCCATCGAGGGCGTGCGTCGCAGATTTGATAAGCCGATAAAAATGCATTGCCTTTGATTTCAACGTATCTTCCGCGGGCACGAGAAGCACCGCGCCGTAAAGAAACCACTGTCGTTTGTACTTAAGCCCGTATTCCATCGTATACTTCATCCTGGTTACGACTTGGCCGTGCGGAAGCTTCTGCCGGGAGCATCGAGAAGGACGGAGGAATGGAGAAACGTAAACGACCTTTCGATAAAATAACGCGGGGCGTGCGTCGATCGTAACGATCGTGGAATAAACTCTGGCGCGGCCGAACGTCGATAGAAATTAAGGCCGAAATCGACGTCGGTGAATAACGATCCTTTGGAAACTGTTCGACCCGCAACACGATCGGAGTCCTGCATCGAATTAGAGGCGGGTGCACCGTGTCTCGCATTAATCGGCTGCGAATAAATACTAATTTACCGGTAATTTAACGGCACCACCCTACCGTTCTCATATTTGCGATTAATTCTGGCGTAACAATAGCGAGCTTCTCAAAATCTAATTAGGGCAACGTGTTCGATACGCGTTTGGGAGCGTTATCCCGACCTCCGACCGACATTTACGTTAATTAATATCTCCGCGTATTCATCCGCGGCATTGTAGCGTTTCTTGATTCAAACCGCGTCCCAGAAGTTTTCTCGATGCTGAAAAACGGCGTCTGCGATTCTCTCGGGACCTGGGTAACTCGTGGTTGTTTCGGTAAATACCGAAGGTGTTTCGGGAAGTTTGCATTACGGTTTGAGCACCGCGCGCCGCATTTTCGGTTACTTATTCATAGGTGAGTTGAGGCAAACCGGCGTTAATTTCGAGGAAAGCCGACTTTAACCAAACGGATCGAGGAGAAATTCGATGTCTCGCGAAAGCCACGCCAAAGAGGATCGCGGCGCGTGCATGGTCGTTGTAATGTCCCGTCCACAGCCCAATTGAAGGCTGCGTCGCGCAATTGCGACTGCGACCGAGTTTCTGCTCGATGAAGACCGATCGAAGCTCTCGCTCCAAGTTGTACGCGAATGAAGTTCCGTAACTCGACTATGGGCCTTTGCGCCATCATTTATTTCCAGAACGCGCGATCCCAACGCACCGTTCGGTTTTCACTTTGCGATACTCCAAACGAGGCTCGATTTAGGGAACATTGCGAGCATTACCGATGCACGCTTTAAAGATCCGTCTCCTTTGGATATCGTATTAATATCCACACCGACGAAAATCGAGAGGGCCATACGCGCCTTGTTACTACCTCTATCGGTTGTGCGTGGAATTCCTATAACTCGCACGACGATCGAGCCATTCGCGTTCGCATCGACGTCTAGATTTCACCTGGGATTCTCGTAATCCCTTAGGAGCGGAAATATGGCATGAAAGCATCGACGTAGCAGCGCGCATAAGATTTTGGGGAATGGGGCGGTTGGTGGGAAAAGGGGCCCCCGGGTGTGAGAGCGATGACTACGGATGAATGAACGCGAGAAGGAGAGCAGCAGAGGGGAAACTCCGCAAATAAGGAGTTTGGGGGGGTGGCGAGTTGCCGAGCAGAAGAATGCTCTTGACGTTGACAGCGATGGAATGAAACCGCCGCCATGGTCTTTGCGCATCTCCGTTGTCGTTACCTCCGTTGTTTCTTCTCGACGCGGACCAAGCGTATTAATTCCGCGTCGTTGGCTAATGGATACGTCCGTGAGGCGGGCCAGAGTGGTCGGTGCACTTTGACCGGATGAAAACCTTAAAATCCAGATCCCAGGGGCGCCGAAAATTCTCGGAGAAATCCGATCGCTCCGCTCGTATCGCCGGACCTCGGTAAAGGCGTCTCTGGCTCTAAAGCGATTGCCCTCTATGCCGCTCCAAAGTATCCTCTAACGGTTCGATTTATCGCCCTTATATAACAAATTATCCGGATAAGCTCATAACGCCCTAATATTTCAGTTTCGATATCTCTCTTAAGCCACGCTTTTGCACGCACCTTTATGGCCTTCGGATATCTGCCGGGGATATGATTTAGGAGGGCAACTTTATGCTCTCCTTTTGTTCTCGCCCAGGAACATATATATATTTATATATATATATACATATAAAACTACACGCGTAAGAGCGGAGTTTCCTCTAGGAAATATCTTAGCCCCGTATCCTGGTTTTGGGTAAAACGAGAGTATATCCTCTTCATCGCGTTATTCCTCGTAAATTTCAGACGCGAGTATCGGTAAATAAATAATACGCCCATCAATGGGGCTTTGGAATGGTCGGATTTCGAGCATGTTCCGCGATCGATTAAGGACGTGAATTCTAAAGGTTCTCACCGGCAATCACTTATTTTAATAAAGACCCGTTAAATTGCAAAGCACTTTCGTTAAAACGATTACGCCCTGGGAAATTGCTTTTAGCACCGCAATTACGTCCTGCACCGCCTTGCTCGCCATGTCGGCCGGGCGTGCAACTGTTGCAAGATCTCGTACGGCTTCTTTCCGTTTCACGATACCGCCGACCTTTTACGTCGATCACGTTTCACCCACTCCTCACGTGGGTTTTCGCCCGTTACTCTGATTTTCGCGCCGTAGAGACTGTCAGCGGCGCACGATGCATGCGTCCATTCTCCTCCCCTTTCCAGACGGTCCGGAATTTTTCGTCTACGAGGGAACGCTTTAAGTGGTCCCATTAAACGCCCCTGGGCGGATAATAACCAAGAACATGCCCTGAATAATTTAATCCCGAGCTTAGCAACCCTCAACATTTTTTCCACCCGTCGGCTTGCTCGTAGAAAGTTTAAACTTGGATGATCCGAAAACGCAAATATCAATCGCGTATCGCTTCTCTCGATTTCTATCCCACTGTCGCTGTTAATTTTTTCACTCATCTTTAATATTATTTTTTCAACGCATTTCAATAGGTTTTTAATCGTCGATTATATGCTTTCTGTCGCGAGAAATTGTGGTACGAATGTATGGACGATGCTCCACCCTCGTGACGAAGCAAGGAATCGGTTTTGAAGGCTGGTTCAAAGCAACCGGCTCACTTTGCGACGTTATCGGGTCGCCGTCACGGAAAATCGGGCTTCCCCCTTTTCTTCCGCGCGTATGATCGCCGATCCTCTTCGGCTCTCCTTCCGTAACTCGTTTTACGTCTCACAATCAGCAGGTTCTTCGTCACGGGGGAAATTGTGTGTCGGACATTCCGTCTCGTCCCTAAACTTAATTGTGAGGAGTGGAATTGCTTTCTGGTTCCGTTTCATCGGCAGCAGGATAAAGGTAGTTTTGCGAGCAGCGAAGAAGACCTCGTGTACCTCGATGTCGATTCCGAGGATGGTTATAGATACGGAACGGCCTTAGCCTCGGCCTTCTTCCTCCCCGGGATCGATTCGAGATATATTTCACGAGATCCTCAATTTCCTCGAGTCGTGTTTGCCGCTTCATTAGCATTCTCGACCTTAACAAACGGAAGCCGAGGGCGAGAGTACTGGATTAAAATCCCAATCGCTCTTGTTACGCTTTAAACGGTGAATCTTAAACTGTAGGAGCTCCCGCCGGCTTAATCCTTCCTTCGAAGGTCCACGCGCAATCTCGTTTTCCCTAACAAAGCTCTCAAGATCCAGCGTTTTATTACGAATGCATGCATACTCATTTCGACCGAAACTGCGATTCTCTAATTCCTCGTTACGAAGGCCCGAGGTTTTCGAGGGTCTGAAAAACGCTCGTAATCTCGAAGATGGAGCGAAGGTGGTGCGAAGTGCGCGCCAGGATTAAAACACGAGCGTTGGAAAGCAAGGAAGGGCGTAGACGCGGTTTGCTTTCGAATCACAGCTTTACGGGGGGCGACTCGTTTTTAATCCGACATCCATTGGACTATTTCTTGTCTTTGACGTCTTCAAAGCTGCCAACCACACGACGCTCTGTGTATGGATTAATATCCTCCATATATACCGCTCGCGCTACGCGCGGCAATTCCTAGATACTGGCACAGGTCTGTAACCGACGCGCGTTAAATCCAATGAACTACAACACTGTACAGCAACCGACGGAGCGCCTCGCGATCTCGCGACGCCTTCGTTCCGGGGAGAAGCCTGGAGGCCTACGCCGTCGTACTTCATAATCGCTACTCGCTCGAGGCTGCTGAAAGGGGAAAAATAGAGAGAGGTAGGGAGAGAGAGTTAATCCTAGAATCAGCGCGGCTTCCGTCCGCCTCGGAAGACAGGGAGAAGAAATTCGGGCTCGCGCGAGGTGCAGGAGCTCGCGCAAGGTGCTCAAACGCGCTGGAAGATCCACGAGGAAGGGGCATAAAGTTCGGCCACGGCATCGAGATGAGCGGGACTAAGACTGGAATGAGCGTCAGACGTGACTGCGGGGCCGTGAAGCGAATCAAACGATTTTACGCTCCAAATTCCGGGCCTTTGAATCAGCTGGCGCGGGGGAGGCGGGCAAAAAGTGAGATCGTTTTGTTTCGCCTTTTCTCCCTTCCTTTTTTTCTATCCCTCCCCCCACCCGTTCTCCACCGTCACGGATGTATTCGAGTAGCATCGGAGAAACTTATATTTCTTCCCGTGCGATTGGAAATTTCGCTTTGAGAAAGCCCCGCAACAAAGGCGCTTTACCGGCGCTTTGCATCGGATCGATGTAAACCAAGGCCGCGAGGGTTGGCGGGAGGGCGAAGAAAGAGGGAGGAGAATCGCTAGGCGCTTCCTCGGCTTTTATTAGGGCCTCTCCGGCCGCCCTTCGAAATTTCGCGATAGTGGCCCGACCTCCTCCCCACGGCTCCCGAGTTTATTCGACGTACGTGCGTTTTCACGACTCGCCAGGTCCTTCGCCATCGACGAGCATTCGTCGAGCCATTAACGATCGCTCGAGAGCCACGCGTGGCCGTCTGGCGCGTTCGTAGCGCCGTCACTGGCTGGGGAATTATCGAATTACAAAGATTACGACCGTGAAGTCCAATTAAGCGGAAAATTAGCCGGCTCTCGGGGGGAAAAAGAGGTCGGAGGTAAGGGGGGGATGTAAAAGGCAAGGATGTTTGAGCTTCCGGCGGGTAGCTGCCCCTGGTCGCGGGTCTCGGCGGGAAACATTGAATTCGCTCGATATCGTCTTTCGCGAGGATAAATGTAGTTAATTCGCTCGGACAAACGTCGGCGCTCCAACGAGTTCGGGCTTTGCGAGCGGTTTATGGAAATTGATAAATCAGCCCTGACGGACGTGGACATATTCGCGGAGAGGGGAAGGGTAACGATCGGTAATCGTCCTGTCAAGAGTTTCGGTCAACAAACATCCGGCACACACATCTTCGGATGCTCCGTTCCTCGAGCGAGCGGAACGTCCCCGCTAATACCAGGAATCGTATTTGCAATAGTAAAATACAGTTAAGCAAACACAGCTGCGCGGCATTGCGTCGGCTCTGTGCAGTTTAATGACGCCGGTGGCCGTTTACCTTCGGTCTCTTTACACTCGACTAATTAGTAAATATATTACTCGTTTACAGTGCGCTGCCTCGCGGAGGGGGGAATATTCCTATACCCGCGGCTCACGCATCTTTCTCCTTTTTTCATCGCGCGTTTTTAACCCGCAATTAAACGCGCGACGGCATTTCAAATTTTTTTTCCCCGACGCGCCGCCGACGTATTTTTTCGAGCCGTCGGCGGCCTTTGAAAAAAGACCGTTTTTTTCCCCCCAGAAAACTCGGAGCTTAATTAATACCGATCTCCTCTGGATTCTCTCTCTCTCTCTCTCTCTCTCTCTCTCTCTCCCTGTCTCTCTCGCGTTCTCTCTCTCTCTCTCTCTCTCGTTCTCTCGATCGAAGTACAGCCGAAGTCGGCAGTTTGATGTCCTCTCGAAAATATTCCCGCCCGGTATGCAGGTTCATTGATTTTTCTTTTACACCCATTCTACGCTCGACGGTTACCCGCGTTGTGTAGTTCGCTATTGAGCAGCCGGCCCCTGGAAATCGGGGCGAGAAAAAATGTTCGATGCCCGGCCGAGCCGGTGGAAAGGAAGCGTCGAAGCGTAGGACGATTAGCCGATTCATAAACGGAATAAGGCATAAACCGCATCGCATTCTCCGCATATCTATCTCTCCGTATCCCTACTCGCCTTTCCCTATTATCCTCCGCCTTCCCGTTATAATAATCTGGTTATTCCGCTTCGATAAACCGCAAAGATCGATCCTCGTACGTTTCTCAAGGAGAACGTGTACGTCTAGAAGCCCGCCTTGGCCGCGCTCCTCGATGTATACACCGTTTCGAGGATCTCAAGTAAAACACAAGACTTCGCGCGAGAATCTCGCTCTCCACCCGCGAAGAAACTCGTTTCATCGGTACTTCTCGCGGAATCCGGTAGGTCCGTGGAAAACTCTTCCGTAAATCTCCTTCCCTCCATGCTTGCACTTCGGCCAATCCTGTAGAATCGTAGGCAGCTCCTGCAAATCTCCTTCCTCGGACGTCTGGTACTCCAACTCTCCGTCGAGAGGTACCCCGAATCTTACGTTTGAGCCAACCCGCTAGGGTTCACGGCTAACTCCCTCTCGAGAGTCTCTTCCACTCCCTAGACTCTTCCGCGCTCGCGCTTGACCAAAGCGTGTACCGCGCTTGAAAAACGCTCGAGCAATGAGAATAACGCGAGCAAGCGGGCAAGCAACTAAATCTATTCTCGAGAAAGACAACTAAAAGTTATCCTCGAGAAAGACGACGGAAGGAGCCTCGCTGGTATCGAGCAATAACTCCGGCCACCGACGCTCGTCGGGCGGAAGGCCGAAACGAACCGAAATCCGATCGCGCGACGAACGTCGCGGGTGAAATGCACGCGCGGCTAGAAAAAGTTGCCGGCAGGTTGGAGGGATCGCATGTTTTATGATTATGTACGTCCCGCGACGTGTACCGTCTGGGAGGACTTTCATTGAGCGGACAAACCCCCGGGCACGGATTCGAGAGGGAAAAAAAAATCGTCGATAGCAGGGCGGAGGGTTGAGCCGGGCTGGGGGAGGGTAGGACGGGCAGTCTGCCAGAAAGGAAGGGGGCGAAAGGTGGGATGAGGTCCGATCGTGAAACGAGGCGGATAGGGCGGATGTGGAGAGGCCGTTGCGGGGGGAGGGGAGGAGAAGAAGGAGGAGCGGAGTTGGCCGGGATACGCGGCTAGCGGATTGGGATGGATGGGTTGATTGATTGGGCACGCTTGTATTGTTTCAGGAGGAAGCTGAATCGACGTAACGGTCTACGCCAGGATGGCCAGTTGGCCGTTGAGAATCGTACTCCTGTCCAGCGGCCTCATCCTTGTCCGCGGTAAGTAAGAACACAAATGCCCCGGGGCTGTATCATCCTGCAAATCACTCCTTTCCTCGGGCTTTCGCCGGTAATCCCGCCGCAGGGGGATGGGAACATCCTCGGGATTTCTGTTTCCGCCCAGGAATGCCGTTTGCCCGCGTAAATATTTGCATCGCTCGCTGCACCGCCGAGAGAATGGGAGGCCGATGGCGGCCCAAGAAGCGGGGAGATGCCGAAAGGGAATGAAGGACCGGGTTGGGAAGTTAATTCGTACGTATTTCCTCCGAAGGAGGTCATCGTTACGGCCCTCGCTTTGCGCTCGACGCTCCGGCCGGATTCCACTGGCGTAACTCTTTGACGCGCGCTTCGGAACGCAAGGAAGTCATTGCTCGTGCCACGCGAAGGAAGGATGCGCGATGCTCGATGAGCGGGAGGCGAACGCGCGTCTGAGTTTTGGAGCGAGAAATCGGATGTTCGTATCGATATTGACCTATTGGCTTCGAGGATCGGCCGAAGGGTCTCGTTGGAGCCGCCGAAGGGCGTATTCGTTCCATTCGTTACCGCGCCCTTTCTCGCGACGGGTACAAGCTTCGACTCTGTTCAGCGCCCGAAGTGTCCGGTGATTGATTTTCTGCCATTCCCGGTGCGCTCGCCATTGCTCACACCGTGACGAAAGTACCGCGCCGGTATCCATTTAAATTATGGCCGGCAGTTTCATTTATTCCAGAATCCATTATCCCGCCGACTTTCGGCACGATTTGTAACCCGATCCCGGGAATAAGTTAGCCTCTCCCTCCGCCCGCGCTTTGTAGCCACTCTACGTACGTTTCCTAACTTTGGTCGTTAATAACTTTCCCTTTCTGCTCGCGAGTCGATCGTTAGGACGCGGATACGCCGTACTTCCTTGGCGTTATAATGTCCTGGAAATCTCTGCCCCGGGAACAGGGATATTTTCTGGAAGGGAAAAAGAAACGAGTCCCTCCCAGACGTCGTCGGCGCTCGACAATCGCTTTTAACGACCTCTAGCGAGCGGTGACTTTCTGAGCGTATAAATCCCGGCGCTTTGATCGGATAGCGTGGATCAACTTGTCATTCGAGGACTCTTCTCTAACGAATACGACGGCCATTTCCTCGAGGAACATCGAACACCGCGTTTGACTATGGAAAGTGGGCTATTACGATCACTTCCCTTTCCCCGTTTGTTCCGCCTTTGTTTCGCCCCGATCCGACGATACTTCCATTTGTCGAGAATATCCGCCTTACGGGAATATCATCATTTTTACCTTTGTACCGGCTATAGGGGTGTTGCAGATTTTTATCAAACGTTATACTCCATGGTGCTCGTTGCATCGGGAGCGAGTCTGAAAGTCCTTAAGGTTTGTCGATGCGGTCGAGGGAAAGTTGTGCGAAACAGTGACACGGAGCTGGGTTCTCGCGGACTCTGGAAAGGCTCTCGTCGAGTCTTTGTTAAAGGATCGGTGTTCAATTTTTAATTAAAAACCGTACTGCTAGACGAGATGGAACTGCGCGAAACATTTTTTATTTTCGTCGCGACTTTCCTGAAGTAATTCGAATGCGCCATGGCGAAGTCGCCGGTGACGTTTCCGTCATTCGTAACGGCGAATCGACTTTATTTATTGCGCGCCTATAAATGTCCTATCGGAGCATTAAAGGGGTGATAAATTTAACGTGTTTCGCCCGATGACAATCCAATGTCGGACGGACGGTCGCGCAGATGTGCACCTCGTTACATTCCACGCCGGCTCCTCCTCCGTTCCTCTTTTCAGCGCCTCCCTCTCGCACTTCCCGCTAGCCAACATTTCTCTTTCGAGGCCCGCGAACCGTGGACGGGATTCCGAATAATCGAGAACGCCTGAAACATTTTCGATCTCGTTCCAATCGCGATAGCTTCGATCCCAACGACGAGTATCCACTCGGCGTCCTTTTGCTTCGTTAAATTTGAGAAAAAGTCCTGGATTACGGCGGCACTCGAGGAAACTTTATCGTTATAATTATCGAGGACGAAACTCGTGCCACGGTATTCGCCGGGAACAACCGTGCAAACAATGACTTCATAATTTTCTCGGTACGAATATCCAACGACCGGTTATCTCCGCGCTGCTATCGAATCTGTGGGTAGAGAGTTTTTATCGATATTGGCTCTCGGTATAGGCGTTGGACATCGTCACGTGGACGATGACGTTTAAGCGGACACGGTGTTTAGGAATTTTGATTTTTAAGCACGACTCTTGGTGGGACGTATCGCAAGGTTTTTCCTCGGTTGATCTCGATACGATCATTATCACGGCCACGGCGCTACGCATCTCGCCGTAATTAATCCAGCGCCGTTCCTCGTCTCCTCTCACTCGGAAAAGACTTTCAGAAGGTCGTAGGAATCCGCTCGTGAGCACGAAGCTCGCAACGCCCTCCAAGTCCGCCTTTCAACGCGGCTCTTTCGCCGTCGATCCTCGGAATTTCACCCTCGCACTTTCTTCTCGCGTGTGAGCAAAAGCTCGGCTGATATCCAGCAGGAATATAGGGCGACCGAGGGCGCGTAAGAACCGCCGGGTTGAGGGAAGGGCGACCAACGGATGCAAATCGATCGAGAGACATAAGAAGTTTGCCGATTCATCCTCCCTAATTTCCAGCATCGATCGCGAATGTCGCGCGGCTTAAATTCCACCGTACCATGTATCTTTTAAACTACCTTTTCCTCCCCTTACAGATCAACGAGTATCATCACTCGAAACGTATAATCCACGTTTCGTATTACACTCTAACCCCATTCGTCAATTCGACGATCTAATCCAGCGAGCGGGCGACAAAAGTCGCACGCGTCGTCGCGTATAAAACCATAATCACGATTGAGTTAGGCGAAACGTAAGGCTTCGCGGAGTGAATTTTGAAGGTAGTCGCGGCGAGCAGGGAATACGTAGGAGACGAGGAAAAAGGAGGTGTCGGGGGAAAAAGTCGGGTTGGGTGGAAGGGGGGGGGTGCGGAGGGGCGAGGGGCAGTGTCGCTATCGGGCGGAGGCGGTGAGGGCGGCTTAAACGAGGGGGTAGGGATGGCTGGGTTTCTTAAAGATGCGAGTCGGGGCGCACTTGTTGCGCGGAAAAGGAGTGGTAGGGCCGATGCCAAGGAAGGAAGGAAGGAACGGGAGTGTGCAGGATTCGAAGCGGCCGGAGGGGCGAAGAGAAACGACCGGTCGACTCGGGGGTTGGGGCGGCACGGCAGTCGCGCCGAGGCGTGGGTACGAGGTGAGGAAAAGATAGGGGCGGCGGGGATGGGGCGGGAGGGAGCGGAGGAGGGGAGCACTGCCGGGAAATCGAATTGATTCTCTTTTACGGGCTCGCGTTACTTTCCTTTACTGCCGTACCATCCAACTCTTGACCGGAGTTCCTTTCTCCCGCGTTATTTATTTATCGGCTCCTCGCACGTAGAGCGTAAAGGACCTCGGGGGGGCCGCTCACACTTCCGCCCCCTCCTCGGCCCTCCATTTCCTCTCCTCGAGGACCGAGGCTGCTCGATGGAAGGCGGGCTCCTTTCACGCGGAACCGAGGAATCGGCACTCGGCAATTGGACCGGGAAGGCGAGAAGACTTATTGGGATTCCTCGCGGACAACGGACCCGTAAGGTGTCCGCGATCGATCTTCCAGCGGCCAATAACGATTCATCGGCGAGGCTGAATGCGGCTTCGTCGAAAGAGGCCGATCCTGGATTTTTTCGCCGAGCCAACGAGGAACCTCGCGTTCGATCCTCCGAGCGCTAGCGAGCATTCGTTGGGCGCGGATGGACTATCAAAGGGGAACTTATTATTTTCTTCGTAACGCAGCCTCTCTATTGCCTGGTTACGCCAAAACCCGACGGTACATCCTCTTTGGCGAAGCTACTGGTAAGACTTTCGTAAGATTCCTTTCATCCTCCACTCGCCCCCTTTCGGCGTTGTTCGTTTATCGTACCTGGAAATTGCTGGAGGTGCGCGATATTTAGGAAGGCATGCTCGCTCGATTCGCCTTTGCCCGAATTTCGGTCTTGGAATATTCCCCCAGTTCTCGGCATATTATTGTATTTCCGATATCGCGGTCCTTCTTAAAAGTTATTGGAATTCTCTCGATGCGCTCGTCTAGCGGGGATTCTTCGGAGAAAAATCGCGGAAATTCGTGTCTTTGAGTTCGTTAGCTGCAAAGCATAAAGGCGGGGGCTCAAAAGGGAGCTTATTTTATTTATCAGCACGCGCAGCGACCCTTATCGCGCACAGAATCGCGCGACCAGCAGCACCTCATGGGAAAAGGGCACTTTCTGCTCCGGGCGGATAGAATCAGCCGGTCGCGATTGGATTGGAGCTTCGAGGAAAAACTTATTGGGATTCCTTGCGGATATAAGAGGCTCCATGGGCCGCCTCCTCGTTCAAAGCTCAATGCGGATCGATCGAGGGCTCTAGGCTCCGCTATATTAACCCAAGACCAGAAATTATTCCTTCGAGTCGCCGACGCTTTCGCCGAAAATCGAGTTAATTCCGCGGTGACTTTTCCATCGATCTTCGGTCCATACCGCGTCCGAATCCTGTCAAAGAGCAACTTTCGCGATAAGGATCCTGCGTTTTCGGATCGACGCTCGGCCTTTCGTTCGTGCATCGCTTCACGCTACACTCGACCTCGGCTGAAGGTTCGGGATTACGAACCAATAGCCTTGGTGACGCCAAAAGGCGGATAGTCAATGTCAAATGTATATTCAACGGGGTATAAGCGCGGGCTGCGCGCCCATTGTTAACGATCTCGACGTCGATGTAACCGGGGCAATGGAAAACCGAGGGTTCTTCCGGCACGGCTACTTTTCCTCTCGCGGACGGAGAGGTGGCTGCACTTTCTCCTCCCGCGAGTTCCACTCTCCCCGCGGCGTCCCATTTTCAAGCCCTCAACTTCCTTGGTCGAGAAGCCCCCGACGAGGGGCAGGAGAGATGGGAGGAGGAGGGAGGGCGGGGGGAGGGGGAGAAAAGTGGCCGAATTTGGTGTCGCCGGTGGATATGCAGAATGCCGTGGGACCGACGTAAATTAGGGTAACCTGGGCTTGCGCACAGCGTGCGTTACCGGAGAAATCTGCCGTGGTGACACTTTATTGATTTCAAGATTATCGCGGCTCCGCCGTACTACGCGAGGACTTTGTCGAGAAGGGGTTGACTGCCGAGGGGGGGCGAATGAAGATATTGTATCCGTGGAGTCCGTAATTGGAGCTCTCTGCCGGTGACTATTTCCTCTCCCGACCGATCCATCGATCTGCCAAATGGGGGAGCTCGGCCCCGATGCCGAAGTGTTCTCCAACTTCCTCGATTACGAGTGACTACCTCGAGTACCGTGCGTATTGCACGTTCATATATATTCATATATATGAATTCATATATATATATATATATATTTAATAGCTTTTTCGAACAACTCGAAGCGTATTTAAATCGCTTCGAGCTATCGTATACCGGGCGTGCCTAGCGAAGATTCTGCTAAAGTCATCCTTGGTTCTTGTCCTTGGAATAGTAGATCGACGTAGAAAAAGAAAGTTGCAGGTGCGGATGAAGCTGCAGCGTACTTAGGAAGCCCGAACTCCGTACGTACGCAGACCCTGGATATTATTTGGGCGCTGGTGCGAGTACTTAAGTGGATTTAGAGCTTCGAGCTGCTAGGAGACTTAGAATAATGGAGCAGCGCGTTGAATTCCTGACACTGAGCGTTAATTGAATGTGCAAACGCCCCTTATCGCTACCTCGGATTTAGATTCTCCTTAATGCCCCTAATGAGAAACCTGAAAGTGCAGTGATCCTCTTATAAAAAATATTTCGCAAAATTCCGTCTGGAACGATGCGAGTGTTCGCGCATAACTTCCTATGTAAAGTTACAGAATATTTTTCAAACTTTCTAAACGCCTGTTTAAGAATTTCTTTGTAATACAAAGGAAAGTAGACGCTTTATGTCGGACGCGCGCTTAGATATACAGCTTGGTGCTTCGAGACGGTCAAAATCTTAAGACGTCGGCAGGTTATACCGAAATGTTAATTCGCAAGCACCCTTAATTGAACGTGTAGAACCGCTTTATCGCGAAGCCAGGCTCGGGCCCCTCTAAAAGCGCGTAACAAGAAACCTGAGAGTGCAATAATCCTTTCATAGAAAATAATTCGGGATGATCCCGGGCGAGGTGATGCGAGTACCAAGTCCTGGCTCCTGATATAAGGACGAAGAACCTTCCAGGCCACCGTAATCCGGTATTCAGAGATTTTTTGCAATGGGAAGAGAACTATCCGCCTTTATCGGAGGCGAACCTTCGGGCGGCAGGGAACTTTCATAAAAGAATTCAAATTAGTCGATGCTCGGAATTTAACTATCCCCATTGGAGGTGCGCTGATGAAATTTTCGCCCGGCGTATTGAACCCGTCCCTTCTCGGCCCAGTCGATGTGTGCCTTATTTTTATACTATCGATTTCCTTCGTCTCTTTGACGTCGGTGCCTGCATTATTCAACGATTCTCCGCCTCGCACTGTTCCTGGCCTCTTCGTATACGGGACATTACGATGCTGCCTCGTGTTAATCCTCCTCTCCCCCACCCCTCTCCTCTCTCCCTCTCTCTCTCTCTCCTTCTGTCGGCGCAGAAGGTCGATCCCACCGCAAGAAGAGCCCGACATTAACACTTTTCCATCCCACTTCTGGGCTCCTCGAAGGCGTCCATCTTCCGCTACAGGCGCCATTTATCCGTGTAAACTAAATGCTCGATGAATTTCCGCCCGGTTCTATTTACTCAACGCGCTCCACGCCATCGTGATCCCCGCTTGCGCTCGCACAGAGCGAGTATTTGGCAAAGAATTCGTGGATAATGAGTTCTCGAGACTCAAGCGAATTAAAAAGGGGAGGATGATCGATGGATCCTTTAAGCGGCGAGATCGCTGTTTAAACAGCGGTAGAATATTATGGCGGTGCTTTCGGTTAAATCGAATTACGACTTTGAATTCTGGGATCTCGTCGACGGTCATAATGGGTTCGATCGACCGTGGCGGTGCTGGAACGTCGCGCAGCAATGCGTTTCGATTGTTAACGCCATGACGTGCGCTACATGGCCGGCCGCATTGTAGCCCGAGATTCGGCTTCTGAACCGACATTTCTACGTTTCTAGGAGGTATTTCCTTTAATACGTCTATGCACGGGAATTTCGAGCGAATGTTCGGTCTACTCGTAAAATCAAAGGACGACCAGCGTTGCTGAACTTGCGCAGAATAAAAGTCACGAATGTTATCTACGGAAAATATAGTATCCATGACCGATGAACCACGAGACGCAGAATCCATCGATGGAGCGTAGGAAATAATACTACGTTCGCGATGTTCGACGTTTCATTTCCATCGTGGAATAAGACTTTACTTACACCTGGCATTGATGTCCACTCACATCTCGCTGCACCATACCGCCCGAACAAATCCGAACGAGATTCGTCGATGTTAGTATTTGCATAAAATCCGACGAGATAAAAACCGAACGACGACGGAGCAGGGCCGAAAAGTAGGCGGACGATGAGAAACGTTCCACGAGGGAGCGATTCGTATCGCGACGATCGAGGCGTCGATGCCTCGAGAAATCGCTTTGCGCGAACGCATTTCCCCGTTTTCGAATCGCGAGGCGGTTCCCGTTCCGAGGAGCGACAGCCAACACAAATGTTTTTCGCCGTGGATTTCGCAAATGTGGTATGGACGATGAAAAGATCGCGACGCTCGTGAAAAATGCTAACAAAGTTCCCAGAGATTGCAGCCGTGGAGACTCGCGTTCGTACTCGACATACGTCGCTCGGTTCTGCTCCGGGCAAAGTGTAAAACAAATAAATCCGTCGGCGCGCCCAAAGGGCGGCGTGGTTGCGATGCGAAGAGGTAGGAAAAAAGAGCGGCGTGAAGCGACCGTACGTTTGATTTCATCGCGTTCGCCTCTGTTTCATAACGCACCCTCATCTCCTCGGGCGATTATCGTCCGGCATGGCAAACGCCAACGGGATATTTAATCGTATAATTGAATATCGCTGTATGCGCAGATTATACCAGATTATTATAAAACCTCCGCCCGTTATTCGATCGCCACGCGAGCAATATCGTTTGTCCGAAATTATTTTCGTTCGTAGACTATTGTCTACATTTCAAAGAACTTTTGACACGCGCATTATACCGTACCATTGTAAACGATCAGCTTCCACAATGCGCCCTTGTTAATTGTTAACAACAATTTTTTAGCGTACATTCTCCATTCAAGCCCCTCGAATTCTATTCGGCCTATGATAATGAAAACAGTAGGATTTTATGCGTTGGCCACAAAAGAATTATTCGAGCACGTAATACGGGCTTTTATGGCTTTGTCGAAGGGATTCGCGGTGGAGAATGGGTGCATGGTCGCATTGGAATATCGCGATGGGTAGCGTAAGAGCGATATTACGTATTCGACTACCCGATAGAAGATTAATATTTATCGTGTTCGGGTTTGACGAAAGGTACGAGCCGAGCCGCGTTTGTTTTAAAGCCCTGGCGAAGGCGGCGTGTTTGAGAACACGTAGCTCGCGTCGGGCTGCGCCCCGGTGTATTGGTGGGCGACACTCCGAGTGTAAACGCCCGGTGCGTTTCATCCTCGCCGAGTGTTAAATAAACAAATTTCAAGCCGTGGGACGGAAGTGCCAGGGTCGAGACAAGGCATCGTCCCGCGTAACGTTTCGCCGTTAAAATTGCAGGGGTGACGCACGATATCAGACGAGAAGCTTTTGCGCGCGTTAAACTCGCAGGCGTGCATCCACCTGTATCTCGAGCTTTCACTCATATCCGTGCCGAAAAAGAGCACGCCTTGGGTCAACTGGAGAAAGCGAAGTGGTTCGAATTTCCAGAGGGGGAAGCACGGTCTCGAGTTCCAAGCACCGCTCGTGGATTTTCCCGTTCGATAAGGCGGGTGTGATTTTCCACGTGGAAGCGTCCACTCCGCGAGTGGATGGCGGTACGTTTAATTTAGTTTAAGGGGAAAATCGTCATTAGGATAACCGCGATGGGATCTTGGTACCTTCCTGTTGCGCTCGCAGAGGAAAGAGGAGCGTATGGAAAAGAAGGAAGACGCGTAGCCACCAGTCTCCGTAGTTGGTCAATCGCTTTGCGAGGTCTATACCAGTGTGTAGAAACGAATCCATTCGTAGCATCGTACTTAACGAAACCAAAGGATCTCAAAGAAATTGTGAGACTACTCGTAGGCGAACCGCGTAACCATGGGAGTTTGATTGAAGAGCGAACGAATCAAAGTAACGAACACGCACGCAAACATTCTTTGCCCGCGGTTTCCCGAATTTCGCGAGATAACGGAAGTTTCGAGCGCATCCCTGGATGGACCGGCCTTTGCAGATTTGGCTCTGCGGCGTGTCACCGCGTTTCCCACAGTTTTTAAAGGCAGGGCATAAAGGAATTTCGTGAAAGCGCGGCTGCCAGCGCGCTGGCGATGGACGAAGGGTGGCGGCGACGATGTCAACGGGGAAAAGAAATTTCCCCGGCGAGGTGCAGAGGAGTCACTGGATCCTCGTATTCATCTGTACCAGACGTTTAACGAACACCGTCCCGGCAAAAGAACCGGCCATAAACGGCGCCATTTGGCGCGATCCGCGCGAAAGTTCGTCACGTTCGCGCTTCTAACGAAAGAGAACCCTCTCGAAACCGCACGGTTATTCTGTCCAGACGCGCGAAACTCGAGCCGAGCCTCGATTTTTCGCGAATTCATCGAGATATAAGAAACTCGATCGGGGTTCAAGAGCACGGAGAGTGAGCGAAAATCGGCCCTCTGTACGATTCGAAATTGTATATCCACGTTTGCTATGGACGGAGCTCGGACTGGCTGGAAATCTTTTTTTTTACCCCCCTCCGGAGAATTTCGCAGTTGGCGAGGGGCGAAACGCGCGTGCGCTCTGCTAATTGCGTTATATTCACTATCAGCCGGCCAGAGTAATTAAGGGAAATTTTCGCCAATCTCGAGCTCGCATTTGAGCGCAACAAACCGGAAAGTAAATGACGTTGTTACCAAGGTTTCCCATCTCGATGCCATGATATTTTTCCAGCGGGTAATCAACCATCCATGTTCTCTCTTTTACTTCGATCGGCGCGTGCTCGATCACGTATAATTACCCCGGTGCCCGAAGCTCAAAGTAAAACTTTTATTTCCAATATAAAGAAAAAAATGGTAAGTTTATTTTTACTTCGGCAATTTCTAGTTAAACAGAGCCCGGTAAGTTTCGCTTCGCAACACGTTCTGCGAGATAATAAGAGAGATCTTTGTACGGAGATAGGATGATATCGCGTCGGAGGTAAGAGCCCGCGATTGTTTATATCCGCAGCCCCGTCGACGGCCATAGATCTCGTCTGGCGGGCGCCCTGCTGAACTTTCGGATGGGAAGCATTTCCTTTGGCGCGCGCCGCGGATTTACATAAACGCGCGGCTCGATTTGTAACTGCCACCGGGAGCGTCGGTGAAAAAGGAGGAAATAGCCGCGGACTTGACGTGATTCCCGAACGCGGAGAATACCGGGAAGTAAAAGGGGAAGGCGCCGCTTTTAATGGTTCGACTCGTTGCAACCGGGCACGTGCTTTGTAATTCAACGAGGGGAGCTTGGCCCGGCGAGCCGCGGCGCGGCGTGTGTCGTACCTTGTTAAATATCGGGAAGCATTTAATTAATGAACAAACTTTAATATCGAAATCCGGCTGCAATAAAAGCTAACTCGGTCGAACGTTATCGAGTTTCAATTTCGACATTATCGCAAATTGGCGCGAGGATGAAAATTCTAACGAAGGCCGAACTTGAGTTGCGATCGAATAAAATTTCGGACCTGGGCCCGGGAAGAGCTTCGAGAGGGATAACGAGTGCCACTCGTAGGGCAGAGGGGAACAAGGAGAAGAACGTGGCCATCGACGGCGTCAAAGTCGAGCGAGTGGGCGGTTCGAGGATTAATCCAGAAGTAAGTATCTCTCGGATGATCCGCGATTTATCACCTTGGAGCGAGGCGATAAGGTTAAAGAGCGGAGGGTTTACTCTCGATTTTAAGAGCCGCGAGCGGAAAGGAAAATATTCGCTGGCGTTGAGGAAGCAACTCCAGGGATAATCCCCTGTTTGTCTTCGACAGCTCGGTGAGAACGAAGAGCGCGGTAATGAGGCCAAGGGAACGACTCGTCTTCGCGCAATAACGACGACCATCGCCGCGAAATTTACTTATAACGACGCGGAATTATTTCCGCTTCCGTGTCTCATTATGCGTACTCCGACGCAATATCGAAGGCGGACGTTAAAGAGCGCATTGAACGGATTCCTCCGCATTCTCCTGCCCGTTGAAATTATTGGAAACGTATTGAAATATACACGAGTGCGCCATTAGGCTCGCACGGTACAATAAAGGTGATTAAATCATGTCACACGGCGGTGACGTCTGGCAGAATGCGCGGAATATTGAATGGATCGCAGGAACGACGTATCGACAATGCTAATCGCGCGCTTACATTGCCGGGATGTAATTAATACAGCTTTGCAGCCCGCCTACCAATTGTTTATCGCAATTCTCGGGATTCCATATTTATCTCATTATCGTAATGGCCGGTAACCTTTCTGCACCGCGGTTAATTGAGTATAACGTTTCATCAATTACGCGCTGGTTACAACTAGAAATTTCCTCGCGGTTTTTGCGCGATCATTGCGCAACAGAATCATCGTTCGTATCGAATCTAATAATCATTGCCTCGCGTTCTCGTTGCATACCCCGCTGTTTACATACGAGTAACATCGTTTCGAGGAAGATTGGTTCGATAGAGAGCAACTTTCTATCCACGTACCCTATCATCACGGTATTATTTTCAACGAGCAGCTCAAATCGGTTGCGTATTTGCAGCGGAAAAAAATCGCACGCTAATCACGGGAAGTTTGGAATTGGAGACGCGGAAGAATACCGTATTCGATGATCGAGGAACGCCAAGGTTTTCCAGTTTCGTCCGCGTATTTTGGCATTGACGAAGGTCGACGACCGCCGGTGGTCGGGACGTGGTAGATTTAATTTTGCGCTCGGCTTTAGGGAGTTTCGCCGTAATAACTTCGGCGCCGAATTTCCTCTGGATGCGCGTCCGCGCCTTCCGGGGAAGCATTAATCCCGCGAAACGCACGTTACTCGCGGCGACGCCGTAATATTTCCGACAAATGCACGACCGTATATCGGTCAAACGAGCGATTGCCGCGCGACCCTAAATGCACGAGTGGCAAGACGTAGCGCGCTTAACGCCCGCACACGGCGCAACTTTGCGAACGACCGTTGGTCCGAGCATCGACTTTACGGCTCGGCCGCTTCTACAACTCGTCGGTCTCGTTGCGAAGCACTCGCGGAACGATACCGCGAAAGGATGGCCGAAGGACGGAAAAAGCGCAAGGCTCGCCGCGAGTACTCGCGGGGGCGTGAGAATTAATTAGAATGCCGCGCACTACGGTCCGCGGATTAATGCCCCGACCAGCGCCCCTCTTTCGCCATGTTTACGCTTTCGATCGCCGGCACCGCATCGGCGCCACCTCACCCGGCAGATTGGTTTTTCCCATCGCGAGGATCATCCGAGAAATTATCTTGCCGACCCACCGAATATCGGAAAAGATCCCCGACGAGTATCGCACACGGGGGCGCACGGACGCACACCGGGATCGCGCATCCTCGAATTTCTCCTCCTCTAATTATACCATCCGTCGAAAGCACCCTCCATGGATATCCTCCGAGAGCACCGCCGGCACGCTCTCGTATTTCTCCATCGAACGTTACATCATCGGCCCGGCACGTCCGATCCTATCCCGTTTACAACCGTCGAGGACGTACCTTCCCGATAACGACCCACGAGCGTAGCCATCGAGAGGACCCTCGAGCATCTCGAGCGGCGAAAGTCAATCCTCTTTGTCTTCGGCCCTCGTGAGGCGCGCGGCCCCACGATTCGTTAGTCCGCCGCGAGGCAGCGAAACAACGAATCCCTGCCAAAAACGCCAACTTTTCTCGTTAACAATTAACCCCGATGCTCGGGGCGGTCGATCCGCCGTGGATGGGGCGGGCGGAGGAAACGTAGAAAAGGGAGATCGCCAGAGGTGGCGGTGGTGGTGGCAGTCCCGGAACCCAGCTCGACGACGACGAGGAGGAGGAGGAAGAGGAGGAGAGGGTGGAGCTGGAGGAGGAGGAGGAGGAGGAGGAGGTCGCACGCCTAAGTGACTCGACTGTCCCGGCTTGTTAATTATCGACTCGTCGCCGGGTGGAGCGACGCCCCCGACCCTAATCACCTCTCCTTTCTCCGCCCTCCCGAGGCCCTTGTTTCCGACGCGTTTCGTCTCATCTACGGGCTTCCTGTGCGCCTCCACGGGTCGGTCGGTCGTCGACGTCGCTCGTGTCTCCAGACATCTCCAGATCCGTCTCCGGGGCGCCGGCAGGCAGGCTGCAGTTCCGGGCCGCCCGCACGCTTGCCCGTACGAACACAATGGCTTTAACTAGTTAACAAGCACGAGCGGGCGAACACATCGGAGTTAAGACACGTACGGGCGCATATAGAACGTGTCAAAAGTCGAAACTCATGGGGTCGCAGACCTCCGGGGACGCCGAGGAACTTTTCGAGGCCGGGCGACGGCTCTGCCCGAACGTAATTCGATTTTCCCTCGCCGGAGGTTCGAAGGCCACCGGGCGCGAATCGGTCGATCCCTGGATCGCGATCGATAGCTCTGCCCCTTCTCCTCTTGTGCATCTGGACGTTGATATCCTTTTTTTCTCATCGCTTTCGTTTTATTTCTCTTAGGATAAAAAGGGGCAAACCTTTGACGCGTATCGATACGAGATCCCGAATAATCGTTTTTGCGTACGATAGTCGTTCTAACGGGTTTCTAGCGTTAAAAGTGGGCGCTGTGGAGGGGAAGGGGGGCGTGGGTCGTGACGAATAGCGGTAATAATCGGCGAGGCCGTAACAATTCTGTTACCCCCTTTCTTTTGCATCGCGCAGTACCGGCGGTTTCACAATCGGACCCTCCCTCTCCCCCAGGAGTCGGGCTCGCTCATTGTCCGTCACGGAAGGGCGCGTTTTAACGTATTACCTGCAACGATCTACGCCATTGGTGCAGAACGCCGATGCGAGAGCAACGCTGAACGCCAGCCGTGGCACCATTTTATTCCCGCCCCTCTTCCAACCCCCCCCCCCTCCCTACCATTCTTTCTACCTCTCCCCTCGGCATCGTTTCCCCCGTTGTTTTGAAATTGTTACTAATTGGAGCACCGTTGAGCTCTCTATTCGCGCTCGCCCACGCTCCCCCGTGCGCAGGCCGCGTTCGAAATAATAATAAGTCCCAAGTCGCCACCAGCAGGACGATTTTTTCTCCCGCCTGTTGGCACGATTCCTTTTTTTGCGCCATTTTTGCTCCCGACGAAAAGGGCGCAGAAATTCGCGCGTCGGGCCGTGGTGCCTTTCATGCCGTGACCCGCCTTCCTCGAGGTGGAAGCTGAATACCGTTGACACGCTTCGAAGGAGGGTTTCGGGGGTTAAGTTGCTCGCGGTATCGGCTGTGAAAGTTGGTGGAGCTTTGAGGAAATGGGCGAATTACAGGGGGTGCAACGTGCAGATTGCGCGGAAGGAGTTATACGATATATAATTAGAACGATGAGCGTATATAAGTACTATTCTCGTGGTATGGATAGAATTCGGCGAGGGTACGGCAACGTGGATCGTGACGCTGGTTGAAAATTCGGGGTGCGCGAGTGGAGGGTACGGAAACGAAAGGTGTTATCGTCGATAGGCTAAAAGCAGTAGTAATATTCGTCTCCGACGTGCAACAACATTCGTGGTTTTACTCGACAGCATGGGTACAGGAAGAGTAATAGTGTATTTTATGTCGTTAACTCCGCATCCACGGTTTCATAAGCACCCATTTTGCGACGTTAAGTGAGATGCACGACGACAGGGTCTAATGGCCGGCATTCTGGCGGCGATGAGCCGACGGCCGTTGTAGTACAAGGGTCTCGCGAGGTGGAAAGGAGAGAGGGAGGGAGGAAGGGAGAGAGAGAGAGAGAGAGTGAGAGAGTGAGAGCGGGCCAACGGTGGCATCCAGCACTCCGCCAGCAACTCGGAAGATCTCGGGCGAGAAAGGTGGGCCCCGTTGAGCAGCGGGTTCGTCCCCACCGCGAGAAGAAAAAGGAAAACAGAAATATTGCGGAAACCCCGGGAGCGGAAAGGTTCGTGCCCCGTTAACGAACGCGCGATAGAACTTCCGCCCTTACCCCGTCTGAAATACCGACTGATTTTCCCATCCCCACGGCGTCGCCGGCTGCGTGCATTCAGCCGCTCTTTAGAAGGCTTAACGCTCGTTTTTCCGCGAGAAAATTAATTCGTCGTGGGCGTCGTCACGGGGAGCCAAAGGCTATGAAAAGCTTTGGCCGAGGCTGTACGGTTTCGAGGAGGGCGAGGAGAGGAAGTAGAGCTCGAGGGGGGCAGCAGAGGGGAGGGGGGGGGGTAGGGTTAGGAAGAGAGTTAAGAGGAAAAGGAGGAAGAGAGTTAGAGAGGGGAGCGGCGGGAGTCGGGAGGTGTAGGAAAGGAAGGTGAAAAAAGAGGACGAAGACAGGGTGAGTCGAGAGCATAAGTGCACCGAGGGGGTGACTGCTACTACCATCCCCCATCTAACGCCGAGAGGGTTGAGTTTCCTATGGTTTAATTGGGCGCAAAATCATTTCCGATGCAATGCGCGCGGATGCAGCCACGACGACGAGTAATCACCGTAAAAGCTCGACTTCTCCCTCTCTCTCTCTCTCTCTCTCTCTCCTCCCTGCTCCAATCCTTTCGACGCTGCTCCTCCCTCCTTCTTTCTCCCCGCTTTCTTCCCTATCGCTCCCGCCACTGTCTATCTCTCGGCTCGTCGGGTTCAAAAGAAACCACGGTGCTCGATCGATGCGTACACTGTCACGCCCGGATATACGCTCCCCCCGCCCCCTCCCCTGGCATCCTCGCACTCGCGCATTACCATCGTCGATCTACGCTAACCGATTAAATCTCCCGTTTGCAGCTACACAATGCGGTTTGCAGTCGCGATAAGTGCTCGCGTTTCCGCGAGAGTGCGGCCGGCCTATTCCTCCTCTCCTCCACTGGCATCCGCCCGGCGCCAATAACCCTCGCCTCATAAGACGCGCTCTTGGCCTTCGCTCTCAAGAATTCTGCGAATTTCTCCTGAGCTAATTAAGAGGAAGAAGAAAAATATTGACGAACGCGAAAGCAAGGAGAACTGGCGAGACCGTTGTCGCGAATAATGCAGGGTCAAAGACGCGAGCCGTGTGCTTTGGTACTTCGAGGTGTCCTAAGCGTTCGCACCCGTCTCTTCCACTCGTGTCCACTTAGAGTACCCCGAGCTTTTCTCCTACGGTCTGGAAATTGCCTGGAATATATCTCACTTCGATCCTGTAATAACGGCGCGGAAAGGTACGGTCTAGGTCTCACAATAACAGCGCCTCGGGGCAAACATTCTGTGATTTCAAGCAAGACAGGGATCCACGAGATAAACCAATATTGGTGAACTTATCGGTAAGAGGCAGGATGCTTAATAACGTCGAGGATTGACCCGCTTCATCTTGGATGGAAAGATCCGATGCGGGTATTGAAATCCACTCGTTTTAATACCCTTGGTATTGTTTTCCTCGGTATCGACGGGCTCGATCGCGTAATACGATTTCCAATAAGCGATTAGAGTCAAGGATACTATCCCGGGGATTGAAAAATTTTCAACGTTGCGTTATTGGCCCATGAGGCGCGGCAAGCACGGAAAACTGACCGATTCGATTATTCGAACAAATTCATCCGCGAGGAATTCGATCGTCGATGTTCACGGGGTGTTTTTCCATCGCGCATTAGCCTCGGTATTTTTCTCGCTTTCCAGCCGTTGTCAAACGACGCGACGTATCATCGCGCGATCGCGTGGACCTTTGGTCCTCCACGACGTTAATTTCAGAACGTACGTTCATTGACTGCACACAGAAACGAGGTCCGTCCACGAGTCGGCCGCAGACCGGAAATGCGCAAATCGTCCGCCATCACCGTCGGTTCTGGGTTTCCGATATTCCGTAATTTCCGACCTGCTCGCCGCGATGGCGTAGAAGCCATTAACGAAACGCTGCCTATATAGGCACGCCAAAATTAATTACAACGAATACATACCGCGCGCTCCACGTTACTTCCGCCAGAAACGCGAGGTTCATCCACGAAGCTGATGAAGCCGAAGAGGGAGCGACCGATGTGCGCGATGCGCGAAGCAAAGTCGCGCTTTTCTCGATCTTCGGCTCGCCCGAGTCTCTTCTTCCTTCAAAGGCCACGGCTTGTTACGTGGCAAGGCCTTTGCTCCTGATATCCAGGTCGCTTCACGACGCCGGGGCCCTCGCAACGACCCTGCTTAAGCTGCCACGAGCTATAGAGTGACGTTAACCGCTTTGTATGCCGCCGCAAAAGGCCTCGCGGGAAACTATCGCGTCCAATAGTTAACGCAGATAACCACGAAGAACGGCGGCCCTTTGTAAATCGCCCTTCCGCTCTTTCGAGTTCATCCCAGGCCTGTCGCGTCGCGCGTTTTGATAAGCCGCGGATAGGGGGGGAGGGCAAAGTTTCTCCGTGGACGGCGATGCGTAAATCGTAAAAATTGCACCGGCATCCCGGTCGAAGGAAAAAATTGCGTCGCTGGAAACTTAGGAATAAATAGGCGGACAGGTTTGGTACGCGTCTAATCCCCGAAATCCCGCTTAATTCCAACGAGATCTCCGTCCTCAAGTCGCAAAAGTGAATTCTGAGCAATTAGTCGTTCGTTCTCTTTCGATACTATCGTGTCTCGCAGAATGTTCGCGGTGGATAGCAATTCGGCGGATAGCAAGAAGGATGCGAATTCAATTCTTTATCCTACGCCCTAAGCTTATCCGATTTGCATAGGTATTTGCCTTCTTAGGAGCGAGCAGCACTCGAGGTCGAAGTCGGTTCGGCCGGTTCCACCGAATCTTCGCTCGAGGAAAGACAGGCGTGTGCGGTCGGTTATCGAGCGCGAGTTTGCGATTCTGCAGCCTGGGGGAAACTTCGCGCAGCTGCTGCCTCCCCCCTCCGCGTTCTTGGTCACAATTTATGCTAAGTGAATTAACATTGATCTGCCCGGGAAATATGCGCCCGCTCCCTTAGGTTCGCCCTGGCGAATGTATCAGGCGCGTACCGTTCGAATTTCAGGCGTGCTTGTGTGCATTGTCCGCATTGCCCACGAGGAAAGTTTTCCTCGCAGGACAGCGGGAATGGTCTTGGCGTTAAACTTCGCCGCTGGAAGGGAATGGCGCGAGCGCGAGGATAACTTGGCGGTCAGGGGGCAATCGTCCGGAAAAAGCCAAGAAAAAAGTCCGGCCAATCCTATTTCTCTTTCTCTCCTGCGCCAGCATTAATCGGGAGGGAGACACAAATCCCGCTGTCTCATGAATTCCCGACATGAAAGGAATGACTTAATTCGCGATTTGAAAAAAGGAGGGCCTTATCGTGGCAATTAGCCCGGCCGTTCCGCGCTTTATCTCGATCATCGTCGCGAGAATCCATGGGGAGATTCTATGTTCGTATTCGAAGGTACTCGTACGTGGATGGAAATGTCCCGGTACAAAGACCGGAGTTTCGTCGTTCTGATATTGCGAATAAGCCAATTGATACGGGAATATAATCGTAATACGCGATTACCGCTACAAGAGTGAAGCGCGTCTGTAAGTTTCCGCAGCTATAACGGGTTATCCGTGTACCGAGGTCGTGAATCGCGCGGTCGTGAAAAGTGTCCCCAAGAACTTGGCTGGCAAAGATACAACCCATTACGAGCTAACCTTCCAAGGTTCATCGAAATACATCGTGAGCATTTGAACGAGCAAGTGCACGCAAAGGGTGTCACGAGGAGGAGGTTACGCCTGGCCGTGTAAAAATCAATTAACCTACCTAGCACCCACGAGTGTCTCCGCCTCTGGGAGGGGGAGGGAGGGACTTTAAATTTGCCCTGCCTCGATGCTCACACCAAGATTAAAATCCAGGCGCGCGGCCCGGCCGGAGTAATTTCTTCTCGAATGGCATAATTAAAAAAATATTAGCGGTGCAAATATATTTTTTGTCGACACGCTCTTTATTTGCTCTCGCGGCGAGTGCACGCGACCCTCTCGACGATCGTTCGTCGAGACGAAGAGTTTCGATTACAAGTGTCTCGGGTACGAGTGACGCGCATCGAGAGGCGCCAAGGTTTTTCCATTCCTCGCTCGTCCTCTTCTCGACATCGACTGCCAAGGTCGCTGGTCTAGGAACCGAGGTTTAGCCTCCTTGAGCACGCGTGCATTCGTATACTCGCTTCGTTGGAGAAAGAGATACCTACTCGAGCCCTTTGGAGAACAAGATACGTCGATGCTCCACAATCAAATGCGCGACAAAGAAGCTTATAAAAGCAGTGGACACGGATTACTTGACGATAGCCATCCAAGGGCTTTATTCGGCGAAGGTCAAGGCGGACTTTGCGCACCAGGTACCGCTGTATACGCAGCCGAGGAAAAGTCTGGAGGCGACAGGTGGATCCTGACCTCTACAACTCGGCGGCCGAGGTCCGGGGAAATTTTTGCACGGTCCGAAAATATGCGTGGAAAAACGGCTAGGTATCCCGAAGGACACGTCCGGATGATGTGAACGATAGCGCGCAAAAACCAATTATCCTACGTAGATAATACGCCGGGCATCGACGCGCAGGTTTTTCTCGGGCGATGCATTTTGCGTCCAGCTTTCATGTAAATTTAACGATACAAATGCGCTCTTTGTAAATTCCAAACTGATCGTTAAAAATTCTCGCCGGTCCCGGCCGCGGGTCGTTGCACGCCCGGATGCCGTGAATGCTGGGCGACAAAATGTATGCAGTTACGCGAAAACCAATTAACCTACATAACGCTCGCCGGTATTTTGGACCTGGTTATTTCTCTAATTATGCGCTTTAGCGTGCCACCTTTTTTCCCCCTCCCCATTTTTTTTTTATTTCTTCAATTTGCGCTCGACGTTCGAACTTAGGTCCACCAAGCTCGAAGGAAGGTCGGCTTTTCCCGCGTTAACTTCGTTTCCAGCATCCGTCGTTAAGGTCGTTTAGCACGGAACTGTTCAGCGCGTTTTTATAATAATTGCTTGCACGGTATACGCGCAATGTGGAGAATCTCGGGGATTTTAAATAGCACTGAAACGTGGGCTTTATTTATCGGAGATCCGACGCTGATTTTAATATGCCATTGCACTCGCAAAATTTCGATAATCGATACGTTTGTTTTAGCATGGATTACGAATCTTCGAATATGGAGTCCGATGACGCGATTGAAATTTTTAGGAACGGATCCTACCGAGTGTAGAGAAAAACTCCATATACGTCTATTACTACGTAAATATCATTATAATGGAATATTCAGAGACTTTTAATGGATCTTGGAATAAAGTCTCACTCCGTCCGATATGTCGGTCCATTCGAGAGCGGACATGCGCGTTTTGGTGTATCCAGATGAACGGCCAGCCCCGTGTATCCTGGAACGAAAAATCCCCTTGTAATTTCTCCCGGATGTATCCAATAAAAGTATAACGAGGCGGGATGGATAATCCTCGCGCGCCTATAATCCCGGCCGGATGCTGGCCGTACGTCACCCAATTTATCCCGTAACTCGGTACGGAATTGGAATACCTTTGAAAAAAAAAAGGGTTCGGCAAATGCGCGTTATAGCTACACCCTTTTTCGTGGGAGCATTTTTGTTTTCAGCTAGGCATCCCATCTGACCTGGCAATGGCGTTTTAAATCGATTCATCGCCGAGCGGTTCGGTTTGGCCCTCTATGCGAAAATAATTGCACGGACGAGCTTTGACCGTGGTTCGGATGTGTGTACGGGCCAGCCAGTTTGGGGCTGCCTTGCTTTGCAAAACTATACCGTGCATTTTGGCACGTGTTATTTCACACCTTGACACGCCCCCCGAAACCCCTATACTCTTCTCCGATAAGAGGCCTCGTTGGTTGCGCGTTTCTTTAAATATTCATCCTCGAACACCGAGTGGTTTGATACGTAAATGGAGTTTAATGTAGCGTTCGTAGTTTCTTCCGCAACGCGTTGACGCTCTGATTTTAAGTGCGAGGAGTCAATCGCCTGGATTAAATTTCAAACGTCAACCATGTACTAACCGATAGTTCGATAATCGCGAAACTAGGTCCCCGTGGAAGCTCCATGCGTCACGCGGGCGCGGCCACTCTTATCTCTTTTAAATTATACGGACGATCAATGGTATCGATCAAACGTGTTTTTCAGCCGTTATCCGTCGCTCCATAGCGAGTTTCGTAAATTTTATTAGTCGGCGTTTGAACGTAATATGCTGACGGTTACAGGAGAGTGTCAGACAGCGCCTTGTCAAGCCCATTTACTAATCAATACCCACCGACACGGGCCAGGAAACGCACACAACTGCCAGATACATAGATGCACCCTGATAAGCGTGGTTTTCCATACCGAGGAATCTCCCTACGGAAATTGCGTCGATATTTACGACGCTGATCTTGCTATAATATTATAACGAAATTGCTCTTAGCCGAGACTCGTCTCCCAGAGAGCGAACGAAAATTCGGACAACGGACGATGACTTTGAATACGATTGATTACGGAAATGAAGTGAAATTATTCGCTACTTGAAAGGATAATTTACCATTTTCCTATTCTGGTATATTTACAGTTTGTACGGAATTTACAGAATACGGAGATTATTTGAATAGTTGATTATCAGAGCCTATTCGTCGATACGAGGTAGAACGCAGAGACGATTTCGGTACGTGCGTATAAATCCGGAGGAACAAAGTTTTGCGCACGGGAGGCGCCCCGCCTGGACCCTACCGCCGACGAATAGATTATTCCACCGAGGCACGAGCTATTATCCGTGATTCGGTTACGAAATTATAGCAATAATCGCCGGTGCACAACGTTACGCGCGCGCATTGCGGGCATATATCATGGGAGCCATAAATTCGACGGAAAATATAACCGGGCCGGGGCAAAAATATCGATACCGTTCCGCGGACAAATTTATGCAAACCACCCGAAAAATGCAAATTTTCTATCTGATTGTGCCATCCATAAAACTTAACGCGCCGACTAAATATGAATGCGAAATCGAAAAACATCCCGTGGCTTACAATGGGAGTGCGACCTCGTGTGCGGAGTATCGCGAGAAAGTTTATCGAACAGCCAGTACCCGTTTGACCGAGGAAAAAGTCGGTTAATTATCCACGCCTCGAGTGTTGCGCCCTTTGATTGTTTCACTCGTATCGGTTTAACTATCCGCTTTGCCCTGACGCGTAATCACGAAGGTAAACGATATTACGAAACTTTTCGCGCGGTTTTGGGAGCTTTTAAAAATTACACTCCCGCACACACCGAAGATTAATACGGCAAACAAACGTTTGCTGCATGGTAATATGAAAATTCGCGCTGGAATACACGGTCCGATGGAAGACGAGGGGGTGCGTATAAAGTTTCGGAGTCACAGCGGGACGTAAAGCGTCACCTCGAAGTTCTGGAGGACGAGCAGGCGTCTGTTTTAAGGTCGGAGCAATCGAGAGCCTCGGAGATGAAGGCAGGCGTGGATTCAAGGTTGCGAACGTATGCCAAAGGTCTGGCCGCCTTTACGACGAGTCACGTGGCCCGAGGAGCGAATTCAAGGGAGCGGTGAGCTGGAACTCGCGTTCGTTGGAAGGCACCTTGGAAGTTTGCAGGATTATTCCGCGGCAAAAACGAAGATCGTGCTTATCGAAGGCATCGCGGGGGAAAAAGTAGCTTGGAGCGTGGGCCCGGCGCCGGTAGACGGCCGATTCATAACTCACTTTACGCTCGTCGAGTCCAAAGATGATCCATCGCCACCTCTCATTAGCCGCGCTTCTATTGCCGCGCCATTTTCAAGCGACGCGATCAATACGGCCTTCTTTGTACGATACCCACGTCACTTCCGGGGTTAATCAGTGAAACGCGCGGGCCGCGCGCCCCCCGCGATAAATAATAAATCCCGACGGAGGCTGCGCCTTGAATAAAATACGAGCCTTTTGCCGAGATTTAATTTTCCTCCCCGGGACTCGCGATAACGAGTTTTTCCAAACTTTCGGCCGGGCTTAAGTATCCATGCATTCCTGCCGATTCGTATTTATGGCTCGACGGATCTGGGATTATCGCCGCGGCGCAAACACCGCGAATTTCCATTAAACGATCCCATTTAATCTCGAGGGGGCCGCATTTAAATGCGGGCTGCGAGGATAGCATATTTAAATCGAACGTACCTCAATGCGTGGATGGAGGAAGCGTCGATGTTTCGCGCGCCGAGGCACCCGCCAAACCGCAAGGATTAAGCGCCTTCCTTTTTCTCGACGTGCTCGAATACGATTTAATATACCTCGCGACCATGTACCTCTCCCTTCTCTGCGTACGCATCTTGCCGGCGAGTTAACGCAATTTCTCGGAGAGTCTATCCTTTCCACCGTCGAGCCGAGCGACCGATGATTCCGCCGGCGGTTATATTAAAGTCCCCGCGCGATATTTCCGGCGCGCGAAGGCGAGGGAGCCGGGCAAAATTCTCGTCGGCTCTTATTATCAAGGTGAAATATGCATTGAATTTTCGATCGTACGAATTTCACGCCGCCGCTTATTATTACTCCCGAAGTGGGCCCGCGCGCGCGCGCGCGCGTATGTTGGCTACGCCGCGTTTAATTCTCATCACGTAATAAGGATTCACCGTGACGTTGAATTTTCATGAAACGCTACGGCGTATTTGGGGAATAATGCCGGGCTGCCTTTTTTGAATAAGCCGAGAATAAATTTGCGCGTTAACGCGCGTTCGACAGGCACGCGCACCGCAGGCCCGAATCGTCGGGGCGGCGAAACGCGCGATCGAACGTGGCCCCGGCATCTCGCTCCGGGTGCGAGCGGATTTAGAAATATCCGCGGCCCGTTAATTGCATCGCGAAGTACCGGACGTTCGATATACCTCCGAAGCTGATGTTCACTACAAAGGGGAACAGGTTGCAGGAGGAGGTGAGAAGAAGAACGGAGCGGGAGCTAATTAACGAGCGAGCCTCGACCTCGAGCGAATCGTATTTATAACAACGTATTACCGTAATTGGTAACGCATTCTTATCGCTCGTCGATCCGCGAGGATTTACTTTATTCGCCGCTTCCTCGCCGTGCTCGTTATTGCGGCGCCCCTGGGCCGCCGTTGGCGCGGCAATTTCCCTGAAATCCCGAAGCTCCGAGCGAGCGTCGCGGCCAAACGAGTCATTTCGTGCGCCGACGAGACCTCGTTGATCCTTCCTCGCAAAGCCGTAAAGTCCTTTTTATTCGAAAAGTCCGAGGGCGGGTCATAATTAGCGCTGGATCGCATCGTTTCTCCCGCGAGTGTCATCGAGCCGCGGTGCCGGCGGAATCGTCAAAGCCATCCGTGGCCGCGCACACGCGAGCGCCACGGAGGATCGGCCTGGGAAGGGGAGGAGCGGTAAAGTTCGAGCGCTCGTTGCCCGCCAGGGCCGTGAACCGTTCGCCCCTGCAGGGACAACGAGGTTCACGAGGGTCATCGCGCTATTCAAAACGCCGATGGGGCGGAAATGCCTTTGGAAAAACGCCGGCCGATCTTCGCAACCGGGATGACCGACGGCGTAAGCTCGTAAGCCGCAATCTAACCTGTCCTGTGGCGCGTTTAGCTCGGAGCAGTTTGATGGGTAGTAGCGATGGGGCGCGAGGGGCGAGGGTGGGCTCGTGGAAGGGCCGCGAAAGGGTGGAAGGGGCCGAGAGACGGGCCGTGGACAAAAAGGGACGCGGGTAGCGGTGTTAAGAGAGGGACAAGTGGGCGCTCGAGGAAGGGCGGTGGATGGAAGGGTGGAAATTGGGAGAGTGGGAGGCCGACGATCGGGGAGGGAAAGAGAGGAAGGGACGAACTCGACGAGTTGCACGGGGAAAGAGCGAGCGAATAAGGCGGTAGGAGTGACGGAGAGGGAGAGAGAGCGAGAGAGAGGAAGCGGGGCAAATGGGGGAAACGCGGAGATCGGAGAGAGAGAGAGAGAGAGAGAGAGAGAGAGAGAGAGAGAGAGAGAGAGAGAGAGAGCTTGAGCGGGAAGAGTGGAAGGATGAGCGTTTGGATGGACACGAGGTGGAAAGAGAAACGTAGAAAACCGGGGAGAGGGAGAGAGAGAGAGAGAGAGAGAGGCAGGGAGTAGGCAAGGTTGGTGAGAGAGTAGGAGGGCGTACCGGTCGGTGGAAGGGTGGAAGGGTGGAAGGGCGGAAGGGCGGAATGCGCGCCGGGGGTGGGAAGGAGCGAGAGAAGCCGATGTAATGAGTATGCATACGTGTGAGATGCGACGCAGTCCCCGGGGACTGCGTTAATTCCGAGGGACCTGATTAATCGGAAACAGGACTATCGTGCAAATAGGCGCGAGATAACCCCTGCGCCCACCGCGTCCACCTATCTACGGGCATGTCCTCCCTGGCTCCATAATGCAGCCCGATGGTGGCTTCGATCGACCCCATTCCTAGATTTCGAGTTAAGTCCATGGGGCATGGCCCAGCGCGTCGGATCGCATCGATTTAATTACGATCGATCCGTCAAGCCGACGGCCCGGAGCGCAGCGGCGCGAGCCGCAGTATCGCGGCTCGTCCTAAATTTCGAAAATGTCGGCCCTGCCAGCGGCCCGCCCCCGGCTCCGGACTGCGATCTTTGCATATCGATCTCCCTGCTCGTCCCCGCACCTCGTATTATGACACGCCGTAGATTCTGCGATGTGCACGCACCGCGCTGAAAACACCGCGCCGGCCCTCGAGCCCCCCGAACAGCATAGGGAACGAACGGCCCGGTCGAGATTATACCGGCTAACGAGCCAAATCTTCGAACCTACCGAGGGGCCGCATTACTAGCGGTATTTGAAATATAATACTCGCCTATCCTCTCGTTGAAAGGGAATCCCAATAATCCTAGCGATCGCGGAGCGCTATTTTGGGGAGTTGTATTAATTATACTGGGTGGGGGGAACGTCGGTTTGCTTTGGTTTCGGAAGGACGCTTGGTAGTAGGAGTATTTGTCGCGATTAGGGAGGATATAGTTACTCGGATGAAAATGACTCGACGATTAAGCATCCGAGCGGGTCTTTTGTGTTTAGCTTATCCGACGTCGCGACGAATACTGGCCTCCTCTCGGTATCGCCCGCGCGGTTATCATCCCCGATGCACCGCCGGAGAAAGAGCTTCAAAAGGATGGTGCGCGGTGACGGAAAAGGGGGAACTTTAATTTATTCGAGATTGCAATTTACATTGGCACGACGGAGTTGTCCGGTTAACGACGGTTGCCCGCTGTGCAGCCGCTTGAAATACGAAAATGTCTGGCCCACATGCTAGCACCGTGCAATTGGATCTGACCGCGTTATTGTCGGACACAGCCCCGTTCTCCCGACTTTGTTGACAAATACGTTAGCCCGCTCTTGCATTACTGGAAATCGTGACGGAACCCTGGACGCGAATTTACCTTTGATCGGTGCAAATCATTTATGGTCGGAGCGGCTCGTCGAGTCACGGCTTTCTACCAAGTATACTCTCGTCTTTTATTTATTTTCCCGCTGCTGCAAGTGCGCGCAAGTTTTGTTCCTCTATCGATCGAATTTAGGAATTGGAGCCGCGGTACGTATATTTAATTGCTTCCATTGGGAATTGATGTATTCGCTTTGAACGGTTAAATTGATTAAAACGCGGTGGCTCGATTTATAAACGAAGTTTACATTCGTTCTGGATTTACTATTACGCGTGGAATCGATTTTATCCACCATACAGTCCCTATGGTACTCCAGCTTTTGTGCGCGGTGTGCGACTGGACCGGTGTGTTTAAAGTTCGTTTAATTAGTATTAATTTTTCGAAACGATATTGCCGTCGGCCATTTCGCGTTTCTCTTTTAGCTTTGAAGCGCGTATACGTTTCTGGCAATATGGGAAGTCACGGTAGAACGCATCGAGAACGCGTGAAAAAATGTTTTAATTTGGGTGTATGAGAGAAATGACTGGCAGATATATGGCACGATGCACCGAAGAGTCGATCGAGCCATGATTCGTTGTTTCGGCTTATGGCGCAACGTTGCCGATAGGAGATCCGTCTTTGGAAAATATTCGAGCCCCACTGGCCCGCGGCAGGAAGAAAAACTAGGGTCGGCGATTAAATTGCGAAATAACTCGTCGTCCGCCATCGAGACGACGAGGAAAAAAAAATAGGAGGGAGAGGTTGTACCGGCAGTTTAAAGGGGACAGGCCGATAGGCAAAGCGAAACGCGATTCACCGGCGGCAAATATCTTTGCCGATATCCTTTTTTTCCAAAGCCGCCCGATTTGCTGGCGTTTCCACGCCAACGGCGCGGATTATCCGTTAATTTAGACTTACATCGATCTCCGGCTTCGTCTGGCGTCGCTTTGGAGCCCGGCCGATCGTGTACGATGGGCTTGCCGGGGGATGTAATCGCGCAAGCTCGATTACCTCCTACCTTGCCCTTGTGTAATTGCAAAATAAAATCATCCGGTGCGCTAAAAGGTCGCGTACTCCACGCACACACTCGAGGCACTCGACGATGCAAACCACTAAAGTGAAGGATCTTTAAAACGGGATCGTGGCCAATATCGGTTTCCTTGGTCCGACTTAATCGCATATCCAGATTAGATCGAGCGGCATTCTCTCGAGAAGCTTTTCGAAGAAATAATGCGATCGATCGTTCCAGTATCGAGCGTGTAATCTCATCAGTGGAATAAGCCTAGGTGATATCTATCCTGCGCGAACGTAGCGCATTTTTCCTCGATGTTCCGCATAAAAATGTGTCCTCCACCTCGGAGATTTCGAAGGTGCGGCCGTGATGCACGACCGAGAAATCGTCGTGCCCGAATCCGAATTGATCGTCGAAACATCGCCGGCAGTCGGAGAGGTGGTTGGCTGAGGACGAAAATACATCCTGGAAACGGGGACAAAGGCTTTCGAATTATAAATGTGCCGTTTGAGGTTACGCGCGGCGAACAATGCGCGCGCATTTTGCTAAATGGAAATTCACGTTACATTGCCATAAATAAACGTCTTTACCGGCGGCACATTCGCCCGGCATTAACCGCCTTATGGAGAAGGAAAAGTGCGCCGGGGACACAAAAGAACCCGGCCTACCGCCACCTATTCCATCCCCTTCCTCCTCCCCGCTCTTTACCCCACGCCCGCTACTCTTTTTAATTATATTCGGAGTAATTAACGATGGATGGCGTATAATGAACAATATCTGCGGCGAGACTGTATTTACGCCAGTGCGCCGCCCTGGCAGCACTTTGTGCCGGCTCCATATTTTACCCTACAATTGAAAATAATTTACAATTTGCGTCGCGGCGCGGCCGGTAATTAGAATGCAAAATGAGGCGGAATGCGCGCTCTGGCAAAACTGCCTAAATGCAGGAAGTTCGCCGGCGAAATTCGCTCGGCCGGAATTAGAATGACGTTTTAGTGCCTGCCGTACAAATTGCGGAATTCACCGTGCGGCACTTTTATTAAAATTGCCGTGAATTCCTCATTTTTGCGAGTGAATTCTCCCGGCCAGCGCCGACCGTGTCCTCCCGTCGCACCAGGCCTTTTCTTCCCCGTGCCTTGAGAAGGGACCGAGGAAAAGCCTCGCTTCTCCGCCCGACGAAGAATACGGATCTTTCGATTCGGCTCGAAGGTGCGGAGGCTTCCGAAATTGCGCGAAATATAATCTCGCGAATAATCGATATATGTACATTAGCGTACCAGACGCGGCCGCTAATTGCGCCGGTTGATCAGGATTATCGATTTTCCACGATGAGTTTGCCCCTCCCCCCTGTAATAAGGCTCGTCTAGCTTCGATGAGCTTAAAAACGTTCGGCACGATGAATGAAAAACTCGCGCTCCTTGAATTACGAGGCAAAGACTCCCGCGGGATAATGGTGGGATAGACTCAAAGGATTTGGTCATGCAGTGTTAGAAGGAAATTTTAATTCCCCCTTCTTTGTCGATCATCCTTGACGTTGCTCCAGAATGCTCGAAGAAATCTCATTCGCGCTTGTCCTTCATTCGGAGCGGTATCCAAAATTCCACCTTTTCCTCCATCGATGTTCCCCAAGTCCTCCAAATCGGGCCGTTTAATTTAATAATACCAGCCAGGCTTCCAATCGGGAGACGTGCTATTATATTTTCCAAAGCGTATCCTTGCACCGGAAGACCGGATTCATCGAGACACCGAGTTTTTCGATTCCATCGTCCAGGCTTCCCTCTTTTAATTACCCAAGCTTCGGATTATTTCGCGGTCCTGTAATCACCTTCCGCTATTTTTCCCCCCTCCCTCCCACGCTCCTTCGTTTCGCCCGACTCTCTTTAATCGTCGAGAGCCACGCAGTTTCGTCGTCTGCCGGCACGGCGAGACTGGCTTCGGCCGCGGATCGATATTCCATTGTATCGCGGCATTGGAGTGCCCTGAAGAGTTTCACCGCCTCGTAACGACACCGAAGGCATTATGCTAATTCAGCGTGTTGCGAGAGCGCGGATGGTGGTGAGTGATAAGCTACGAACACTCGGCCGGGAAAGGAGGAAGGGCTACCGGGAGTTCCACGGGGAACGCGCCGGTCTATTTGCGTAAAAACCTACTGGCGATGGCGCCATTGAAAATTAATAATGCAGAAACACGGCTGCTTTAGGGGATGGGAGAGGATAGTGGATAAGGATACGGGCTGCACCGCCGGAAGGTCACGAGCCCCGCTCGCGGACTCTCAACTTTTCACGCCTCCCCGAGTGTCCATTTTAGAGTGCATCCTGCAAATTGTATCTCCCCGCAGCTCGAGCTTTGAAGGAAGCGAACGGCCGTTTCGCTCCTTCTCGTTATCCCCGGGTCGCTCTCCGATTCGAAGCTAAATCGATCCTCGATATCGAGGATACGGGGGGCGAGCGGGCGAGCGATTATTTACAGTGCCTTACACGCGTGTTTCCAGCAGAATGGCATTCGTGTATAATAAAAGTGGACGAAGGACATCGCGAAGCAGAATCGTCCGCGACCAACGATCGGACCGAAAGTCGATACGTCATGGCCCGGGCGCTGCGATCATCGGTGTCTCATCGAGCGGCGAAAGTCGAGGGCAGATTCTTTTATTCCGGGCGCGTCTCGCGCGTACGTGTAATTCCTGATTTATCCTCGCGCCCGGTTTTGATATCCCCTTGATTTATCGGGGCGGGCCCGCGCGGGTGACGATGCACGCCGAATTTCCGACAGGCCTCCACCCGAAGCAGCTCCGAAAGTTCGGGGCGTTATTCGAGGACGCGCCGCGATGCCCGCGGTAAATCAAAATGAATTTCCCCCGCGCGTACGAAAACACGAAGGAATGATCGATCGTTAATGGCCGGAGGAGCGCGGAGGATGAATCGTTATGCCCGCGCTGCTCCATATACCGTACTTTAATTCTGCACCGGGGGGATTATCGAATTTAAAGGAGGAACCGGCAAAAAGTTTGGGCAACGCCAGCCGGCGCTGGAGCGAGGAAAGAAATTCTTCTGGAAGGAGGTTACTAAAGCATTAATCGAGGAGATTAACTCCGCTAAGAGGCGGATTAAGAAAGTTACTCCAGGCAGGGAAAGAACTTAGGGCCACTATCCGCTGCTAAGCAGTTTACGGAGGGGTAACTCCGTGATGTCGTCAAACGCCTGCTTTCCGACGACCGGGAGTCCTCTCTTTTTGCCTCGAGCCAGGAATTTCCATCTCCTCGTGAGAGAGGATGGTAAGAAGGATCTCTCGCGAGGATATCCCTCCCGATACAACGGATAGGCTTGGGATTTCCACCCACGGATCTCTCCTATCCTATCCTGAATTTTTCCGCGTAATTTGCGTATCAACTCCATAATTCGGAGCTCGGGATGAAGAGTAATTTTTGCCCCGAAGGACTTTGGCGGTTGAATTTTAAAGCGATGCACGATGCGCGAAAGCGCAAGGCGTGGCCTCAAGGTGAGAATGCGGTGGAGAACGTTGGAACTGCATTGGCGGTAAGTAGTAGAAGCCGCGCGCTTGTCAGACGCGTGCGGTGCGTTCATCGCGCCCGGAACAAGAGATACGCGCATAAACCGAACTTGCGAATTCACCCGGCGAAATTGCTATTAGTTCGGGGTTAGCGTGTTTGCGGTCCGGTGTTCCGTGGAAATTGCCGAACCGCGAGAAAACTAATGGAAATTCAATTACACCCCATTTATTTGTTCTAATTGCGCGTAGTTTATCTAGGAGCCGCGCAAACCTCTGTTTTCGATGCTGGCGCGGCCACGTACTGCGACCGCGAATCGGGGATATTTATATGCGACATATCGGAAAGCTAAATACGTTCGCTCCTGAATCACCTATAAGACGTTCGCGTCGAATCTAGACGCGTCTGAAAAACAGTCGGTCGCTCTAGCCTTAATTTTCATCCATAATACGAGAACTCGCGAAATGTCTCGAATCGTCGATAACTCGATTTTCCAGCCGGTACGTCTCACGCATCATCGTCGGAACGACAATTAACGCTTCTGCTATCGGAATCGTACGCGAACGTCAACCCCGTTGAAAGATGAAACTTTCCCAATCGCGCAGAAAGGTTAGATGCCAATCGCCGAGCTCGACGAGGTCGAAGAAGGAGATTGGATTGATTGGCACGGCAATAAAACGACCGGAAATCGTTTACAGCTCCGGTGGACATTCGTTGGACTTTTTCGTCGAGATATGATGGGAACGGTAACTACGGCGAATACCGCATTGACTGCCCTTCGACCTTTATTTCCAGGCAAATGATGATTCGTTTTGAACTTTGTCGGAGAAAGATTCGCGCGACTCTACAAAGTTCTTTGAAAGTTCCGGGAATATCAAACGTATCTGTTCACGCAACTCGAATATCGACGTGGACATGCGAGAAAGGCTGTTTACGTTGGAGGAAATAATATGAACGTTAAACGATGTGCACCTGCAACAAATGATCGTTATATATTCCTGCTGGAAAAGCGGAATTAATTATCGTTATTAAATTTATCTTTGGTACTATCAACATGTTATAATTATTTAACAGGATGCATCGAATACTCTGCCCGTGACCAAAATCAATGATATTTCCCAATTAAATTGTTTATTCGACTCGTATTCTATAAGAAGGTTCCAAAAATTCTCCGAGTTCTAAAAGTTTTCGCAAATTAGTTTCAACGATTTTTGTTCGGGAACTTGTCGGCATATTAGGCAGCGTTCTCGACGCACTTGGTAGCTATATACGTAACTCTCGCAAAGTCCTGGGAGAGAATTTAGCCGATGTTAAACGCTATAATTGCCAGGGGAGAGAAGGCTGGGACTATGGTGATCGACAGCTCGCGAAGTTTGTTGGGGACAACTTACGCCAAGGTGTCAGTGGATCTTGCTCTAATCACTGCTCCCGAATAGGTTACCCCGTATTCCAAATAATCGAGCTTCTCGGATATTGATCGCGAACTCGTAGGGCTACCCAATCCGAATTTCGAGTCGTCGAAAGTCAAAAGCACGGCTCCACCCAAAGGCGCCTACTTCGAAGCGCTGCGATTTTAAGAGTAAACGATAGCGGCAGTTCGGATATTAAAGGCGCGCGCAAACGAGCGATCAAAGCTCCTCGCTCTCGTCGATTCAACCGACAGACGACCACAGCGTTACTTTAAACCGCTTAGAGTAACGATCGGTCCGTAGAAGCGTCCTCGCCCAGGGCGCATAGTCGCGTTTACGGAGCTTCTTCGAGAAACGTAGATATCGGTACGTAGGATCCCCGTGCCTCCCGTATTACGATCCATTTACGTCGAGTCTCGCGATATTACGAATCGACGAATCGATTTGGGACGATAATACGGGGACCAGGGCTCGCGCATATCTCTGTCCGATCACACGGAGGCACACGCAGACGAGCGCGTAGGAGAGGAGAGGGCAGAAGGCACGGATCCATGGAATTGTCAGCCGTTCCAGACTCCAGGGATTAACTCACCCAGGAATGCATTCCTCCTTTCTCCCCCTTCCACCGCGCCCCTCCTCATCCCCTCTCACTTCCGCCCCCGCCCTCCCCGCCCCTCCGTCGAAGCACTCGCAGTCATTTTCTCCATTTTGCGATTCGATTTCCGCCGATATTGCTCCCGTCTCGCTAGATTCTTCCATTCGGCCGGATGAAGACGCTGCCGAGGGAAATATATTCATCCGCGGTGGCTCTGGAAGGAGGGCAGGGCCGGGGGTTGGGGCAGGGGCCGAAGGGCAGGGAGTGGCGCGATAAAATGTGCCGGAAGGAGAGGGCGAATCGAACGGTTAAGCGAGAGGGGAAGTGGGCGGCCGCAGGGCCGACGCCGACTAATTTCATCGTTGACTCGCCCCCCTTTTTTTTTTGCCCAACCGATGCCCGAGCTCGATGCCAACATGCTCTATGGTGCGTTCATAATGCGTCTACCTATATACTCGAGGGACTATCGACCGGGCTCAAAGCGATCCGGCAAGACGCCGACGCCCGGTGTCGGGAGAATCTTCGAGGACCAGACTGATAATCGAGGACCCGGAAATCACGTCGAGCTGACCCACTTCGCTGGAAAACCGATCCGACTAGATATTTACTTCAGATATTGGAAATTATGGGGAGGGGGAAGGGCATACGGATATGGACTGTCGGTGATCAGTCCTGACTAAATATAATGTCGGTGGACCGCCGGTGAGTGGAGGGCTATAAAACGTGGAGATTTGTGCTTATTTTTAGAATTCTCGTGCTATCATGGGATGACGAAGGTAGGCCAAAATTCACCGATGTTGGAACGATACGATACTGGATTTATTTCTATGGAGTTCGATCCGGAGGATTAGAAGATATACCTTGTTTCGATCGTTGTCAGGGTTTTGTATTCGAATATCTTTTCCCGCGAACTCGATCCGACAAGCTACCGCCAATTACCCTTTATTCATCATCGATACGAATAACCTTCGAGCGTTCAATACGCCTCGTCCGCTGCCTCGATTCAGAATCGGACCATTATGATTGGCTCTAAGCAAAACCCGGCCAGTTTACGCCCATCGTTGTCCTCTCCATACGCCGTTCGATCTCGCGTATGGCGATCCACTCGGCCGCGAATTTTTCCACGTTTTCTCCCCTCGGTTAAAAAAAAAAAAAAAAAAACAGCGGTCGATCGACCTACGTAAAAATTTCCAAGCACTTGAACTTGCAGCGGCACGGTACACTAGTTTTTTTTTTTCCCCCATCCCGCGATGGAGCGTCGCCGGCCACCGCGAATTTGACGAGGCCGAAGCGAAGGCCGGCATTTCGATGCCGATGGCTTCGTCGCGGATTGATCTGCCTCCGCGGCTTTATCTACCGTTGCCGTTTTCGCATGTGCGCCCGTGTACGTAACGTAACGTCCGTGTGTACGGCCGTGCACCGAAGGACCAATCGAGCTGTAGGGGTGCGCCGGGGTCAGGGCGTGATTGGTACGGCATTGTGCGCCATAACCAACGGTGAAATTAGCCGTGATCCAGATCAAACGATCCTAACTCTCTGCGCGTGCCTCCAAAATGCGAATCGGCGGTCGCCACCCTCCTCCTCCTCCTCCGCCACCTCCGCCACCTCCGCCACCTCCGCCAGCTCGACCACCATCGACTGCTGCAATGCAGCCGACTTCGAATTTCCTACCCTACGTATATTTGCCCGACTTGGTTTTGTCACACTGCCGGCCGGTGCAAGAACCGGGCGTCTGCTATCGATCGATTAACCAATTGAGGGTTTAATTTAATTAAGCGTACTTTTGGCCGGCCATTATAACGAATCGATCGCTCGACATCACGAGCGCCCGCAGGCTCCGGCTCGATCGACTCTGCCCAGCGCCCAGAAGTCACGCGTGTACGAGATGGGAAGTTGGTGTTCCATCGGGAAAAAGGGGAGCGCGAATCGTACTTTGGGGATGTATCGGGAAAACGTAGAGCATAGATAATGGACTGCGCGATCGCAGTGCTTGTTGAGGAAAAATTAAAGTATACAGAGGCCAAGATATTTCTCTTCGAGTATATACGTACTGTACATGAGTACATGGAGAAAATGACCGGTAGGCTTAGCGTTAAACGAAGTTTAATACTCCAGCAATTTTCGTATATTCGGCACGACGCAAAGTTAGCGGTGAGATGCTCGTTTTAATCCAAACTAAAACGTCTCCGTAATCGATATTAAAAGCGATACAAATCCCGAAGATCGGAAAGAGCTCGGGGCTCGAATCTCGGCCATGGTTTCGTCCAAGGAAGTCGAGAAACTCGCATTAAACGGTTGGCCCGGGGCCAGGGGGCCGAGGCGGTCCATATTGAGATTTAAACGAAGAAGCGGAAGCCGTACCTCGATTCGAAACAAACTCGCGCAACGTGCATCGTTTCGAGGGAGTACTTTGCGCGCAGACTTATCCGCGCCCGTGTTCCTTAAGGCGAGATTGGATTAAGCCGGAATTGAATTTAAGTGAAATTAACCAAAGTCGCGCGATCCGAAGTTTGTCGGCGCACCGCCACGCTCCGAGGTGAATTTATCGCGAGCCTGCCGCGCTCGGTTTGTCGCGAATCCCCGATAAATGAGGCACGTACGTCGATACACGCGTACCCGCTTACGGAGGTCCTCTCGAATATCTCCGTGGACGGATTGCCCGGCCGAAGAGCGGCCGGGAGTTAGGAGGTCCTAAGCGACGGACGCATTAGCAGGTATTCGTCACCGTCGCATTCGGCTCGGTTTAATTCCACGAATTAACTTAGCCCGGGGAAACTAAATTTGGGCAAATCCGGGCAGGCCGGCCGCAATCGAGTCGGGATAAACCCGGCGAGGCATAATCGTTGACAAAATTCCTCCCCCCAACCGCCGGTGCTCTTCCGAATCTACATCCGCTTACTTATGCGCCGACATAATTAACTCGTTAAGCTTCGTGCTAATATTTCAGGTCGAGCTACCTTTTCCCCCTTTCTTCCGTATTTCATTCTGTCCCGATCAAAATTCGCGCCAACTTTTCAGGAGGGCCTTTCATTAGGAGGTAGGTCGAGGTAAAGGGTGTTCGATATCGAGACCTGGGTTCTCGTCGATACGGATGACGTTCTTAATTAGAATTTAACGCGACCGCTTTCTTGCGGCTTGGGATTTATCCGCCGCCTCGATTCGTTCTTATTCCGCGGGCGATCCCCCGATTCTCTCGGTCGACGGCCGACCGATTCGTCTTCTTTTCGCCGGATCAAACGAGGTCATTCGTCCCACGTCGGAGGACGATAACCGCCGATAAGGCGAGGAGGAGCTCGCTTATGCCCGGGACCTCCGTATATTAACCCTTCGCGCCCCCTTCGCCGCACTCGGCATCCAGGAAGCCTGGGATAATGCTTCCCGGACGACGATGGCTGTGAACCGAGTCTCAAATTTATCGCGACATTTGTATCGGACAAGGAATCAAATTTATTCGCCCCAACATAGATCTTTAACGTCGATATAAAGATGAAAACGACCCGGTCCTTAACCCTCGCGATGAAGTTCCATCCGAAAAATGAGAGTAGCTCGCTAAATCCGCCGCGTAAAAATCTCGAATCCCCATAGGAAAAGTAATACGCTCGAGCAAGCTCCGTGCTAACTAAATAAAGATCGGTCAATCCCTTCGGATCGAACGTTGTCTCTCGAAATAAAAGCCTCTTCATTCGCAAAGAAAAAAAACTCCCTCCGGGATCCAACGAAGAGAGAAAAAAAAAAGGACGTCAAAGACCTATCCCTCGAAACATCCGCCGTCCTCCGGACTAAACGAGAATCGGAATCGATGGCCTCGGATGTTTCAGCGCGTATAAGCGCGCACGAGCAATTTGTCTCGCAAGGTCTCGCCGCGTGGAGCGTCCAAAAGAACCGAGGCTAATTAGCGTTCTCTCGGGAAGGGCACTCGAGCCCCAGAGTCGACATCCTCGAGTTCGACGCCCCATCTTCTCGCTGAGAAGCGCCAGGAGCGGCTGGCGGGGTGGCGGCAGGGTGGCGGCTGAGGGGGTTTAATTCATCGATGACGTGAATTCCGTGCTCCGGATGATAATGCCGTTGCGATGCACTCGGCCCTGCGCCGAGTAACGGTACTCTGTAATTAATCAGGAGAGCCGGAATACAGGGTAGGCGGTTGGCGCACCAGGGGCAACGTTTATACAGTCGATGCAGTCACATGTAATGCTCGCGCACCTACGCGTACCTACGCGCATAGGACGTATGGGAGTGGAAAGGCGTGGGAGAGAGAGAGAGAGAGAGAGAGGAGAGGAGAGGAGGAGGACAGAGGAGCCGGTGTATAAGTGCGGCATAAATGGCGGCGGGTGCATAATTGCGGACTGGCACAGGTGCATCGCGCGCGTAAAATGCACGAAGCGGGCCGCATAAGCGCCGTCCACGGTCATATGCGCCTAATGAAATGGGCGCAAATGCGGTAGCGAAGAAGCGCGAAAGGCGTCCGCGTTCTTTGGCGACCGCTGCCAAGAGCATTCCATTCTGAACGAGCGCCGAAACCGTTTCGCGCGAACTCCCGACGAGCGAGAAATTGGAGCGTGTTTGGAACAAAAGTACCAAGGACGTCCCGAAACTAATACCTCGAAGATGGACCGGATTAGATCCTCGAAGGAAAACCTGTAATACGCTTCGAAGAGATCAATGGGAAATCAAGTTTGTAACGCTCCCTATTAGACGGCTAGAGAAGCGAAAATCCGCTTATATTTCTCGATCGAGCACCATCGAGGATGTTTTCATAACCGGATTCGAGTAAACCCACCCGTGATTCGGAAACGATAAACTTATCCTGGAACATTCTGGCTCCGTTCGTTCCCAATGCGATCTTGCTCTGTTCCTCCCGCGTTTCTCTGAAAACAGCGGACGTCATTATGCGTGCGTATCATTAGGCGCGTGAGGTGTTGAACGAAAGCTCACAGTCAACGTCGGGAACGAATCGACCAGATGTCGTCCATCCCTTTTCCAGCTTCACACTTCCAAGCGAGCTCCCGGTAATTATTTCCCACGCGAGCACATCTATCCAGACGGTGTTGAAAATATTTTCGGAGTTTATCGGGTCAGCGCAAAACATCTTTCTCTCCGTTGGCCGCGTTACGATTTAATTACTTTGGTATTATTCGCGCATTGTACGGGTGCGTACAATGGTCCGCGGGCACACAATGGGGGACACAAAAGGGCCATGCAGGCGAAGCTAAACGCATACCACCGAGGCACGTTCGGGAGGGACGAAAATGGAAGGCCGGTAAGTGAGTCGGCGTATAAATGCGGCCGCGGCGGGTGTCGCCGTGTAATTAGTACGGATGTACCGCGGTGAGATAGGAAGTGCCGGGAATAACCGGCGCACGTAGACGGCGAAATACGCTCGAAGATCATCAGGCGCCATTCAGGTCGCGCCAGGATACGTAACCGGGAAGAAGCGGGTTCGTCGAAAAGGCTAACTTGATTCTTCTGCACGTAGTTTACCCTTGAGTTACGATTACGATGGACCGGCACGAAAAGCGTGACTGCGCGATAAAGACCGGCTTTCTCGAGTCTATCCAGAAACCCTTCGAAGGGCACTCCCAACGGACGCTCACCTTGCTTCGGTGGATTTCAAAAGACACATATCCTCTCTGTTCCTTGAAACGCGACGTGGAAAGTCCTGGCAGGACCTTCGTTTCTACACTCGTGCGATGCAGCGATGAATTCTTATTACGGACATTGGATTCCGTCCTGTCACGTCCTGAGTCTTTGGGGAATAATTACTTGGTAATTTGCGCTTTGATAGGAGATAGTGGTAGGTATTAAAAGAAACGTATAATGCTCGTAATCGTTTGCTCGATATATTTTTCTTATTACGTAACAGTTTCGAATACGTATGGTTGTTTAAGTTCTTTGAACAATGGAACATCGAGACATTCACGTTTGCGAACATGTGTTGTCGGTGTATTTAGACGAGGAGTATTATGCGTACGACAATTATGACGTAAGATTTCATTGTCATTGAAACGGGGCGTAGCGAAGATAGCGGGGCCAAAATTGCGAACGCTTCGAAAGCCAAGGTTGCACAAACATCTGGGATTCGCGCAAATATATATGCGGGGAAAATACGTACTGCCAAACAGGTGCGTCGCGCTCCGGAAGAGGCAGAGGGCGACAGGGTTGGGGAGGGGGCGTATAATTGCAGCGGAGACGTCGTCGGTGTATAATTGTAACCCGCTGGGTTATCTACCGGTGCAGGAAATGCCGCGTATAATTGCGCCCCGCTCGTGTGCCATTAAATCGAGAGCCCGAGGATAATTCTTAACTTGGCGAACTTTGGTTGCATGGAATTTAAGATCCGCCCGAGTCTGCGCCTCGAAATTCCCTCATCGCCGTCCTCGAAAAGGTATGCGAGGATACGATATCCTCCGCGGTTCAAATTCTTTCCTCCTCCAAAGTCACGCTGTCAATTTGCCACGCTCTCGCGAGCTTGACTCGTCTTTTACTTCCAAAGCGATTAACCAAGGATAGTCGTACACGGTGTCCGGAATTATGCCGAGTTTACTTGCGTAGCCTTTCCACGCGTATCGCGTGATAAATTTACCACGATTCCCGCGCCTTGTTCCGTGAAACGTACGCGAAGTGATACAAGCCCGGCATACACGAACCTCGTAGCGGCCTTTCGGTGTAATAATGTTCCACGGCGCGTCATCGGCCATCCTCCTAGGATACCTTCTAAGATAACCGTAAATACTCCCCGCCGAAATTCACGGTGATTAATTAAGCCGTGTTCAGTCACGTTGCATAGTCACGTACAATGCGGGCGCGGCTGCGTACGCTGCGCCAGGTGTGGGTGGGGTCCACGAGAGACGAATACGTACCGGCGAAGTTCCGCGCCGAGAGTTCGGGAATTAGAGGAGGCCGGTTATTATAACGGAAATGCCCGCGTAAAATACATCGGCGGATAATCCGCCGTAAAATGTAATGTATATCGGATAATCCCGGGAGAGTTACGCAACTGAATACGTCGTCCTGACAAATTACGTGCCTGAATCATATCCAAGGCTCTTTATAAATTCCGCACTCGAGCGTAGCGTACGAGGATCCGCCTTCGCAGAGCACCGTCCATAAATATCACCCGTTTATGTCCCATGTAATGAAGCACGATGCAAACGGACCCCCTTCGCCGGCCTGCTCGTAAAGCCTAAGATGCGATTCATAAAATTTCGGCTTGGGTAACGACATTCGGTTTTTACGAGGGACTCTTGTCGGTATTTATTTTTTAATCGCCACGAGGGAGAGGGAACGGGGGTGAGCTTCGAGCCGGAAATTGTAAATTCTTTGGGATCGGCGGAGAGAGAGAGAGAGAGAGAGAGAGAGAGTGAGAGAGGGAGAAAGATAGAGGAGCAAAATTCGGATGGGCGCTCTCGAATTCATGAACTGACCTGCGTTTCGTATCGGATGACGTCACGGGGAGATGGATACGAACGATCCAGAAGGGATATACGAGAGGGTGGATGGCAGGGGGTGAAATGGTGCGTGGGTAAATACAACGTAGATGACGTTGGTGCATCATAGTATACCGAGCGTACAGGTGCATGCACCGTGTCCCAGGGTGCAGGAAGTGTCGTGCAATAAATGTCACTTGGTCAAGCGCGTATACTGAAACGCGGTCATAAATACGAATAAAGTCCAGCAACACCCCGGTTTGCGATTCGAATCGTTTCTTATCGCCCACCTCTTTGGCATCGTACATCGAGCTCTCTTGATTTTAGACCGTCCTTTTTTGGCCACGGAACACTTCCATTAACGTTAAATGAACAGCGAGAAATAAACGAGTATTTATCTTATAACGAGTAACAAGACATTTCCGAAACAAAGCATTACGGTAATCCGCGAATAATTGGATCTCTGCTACGGATAAAAGCTTTGATTCTCTACGATGTTACGATATTATATTTCTTCTGCTTTTTCCCGCTTAGCAACGACTACCAAGACCATTTATCCAGCAGACTGGTATTTAAAATGGGTTCCGAATCAATCCCAGATTCGATCCGCGCCTGCTGGGAAAAAATCCGCTCGAGGCAAACTGCGGTTTATTCCTCGATTTTACAAGCAACTTCCTAGACTCGAAGTCGAGATTGCAGAGCGGCTTACTGTGCATGTTGCAGGGAATCTTCGATTTTTCACCGCTTCCCCTCTCTGCCTTCCACTTGCGATCTTGGCAGGGATGGATAACATAAGGGTTAATTAAAGCCAGAATCTAGAGCGCCTCGGGACGTACGCTCCGAAACTCGACGGTTTCTCACCGCTTATACCATATTCGGTTAACTTATGGTCATTCCAGAAGCGGATAAGGAGACCTGCGAATGAGGAAAACGCATAGCACGGTTTACACTATGCGAGTGTACACGATTTCTCTGGATTAACGGCTTGATTCGTAAGTTGTGAATACGTAATACAAGGTTTACCCTTCTCCACTGTAGCGCGTAATATTGTTTACAGTTTTGGGGTCGGATTAACCGCAATTTTCTGTCGGATTCTGAGAGATACTGGAAGCTTGAGAGATTACGAACCTCTTATTCGCGAACCATAGATGTTCTTAAAGTTTTATCCGCTATTATATCGTTGCGGGTAAAAGAGGAAAAATAAAAGCTTGAAATGATACTCCCTAAACATTTTCCGCCGCACAATATAATACCGTCCCCGATGAATAATCATAAAACACCGGTGGTTTGGTGCGAATTAAGTCGATATTATTGAGAGTGCGATTAAATCGAGAGGAAGGTGTTTTTTTTTTTTCGAGCACGAGAACGCCCGACAAATGTGACAAACCGTAATTCCTCGTCTGGGAAAATATCCAAAAGCTGCAGGGAAATATTGTGGATAGCACGATGAAAACCTCCAACAGTCCCGCGATTTACGTTCCGGCTGAACGTACGGCGTATGCGCGTACTTTAATAAGCCAACGTTCCAGCTTCGTGGCAAAGTTTTTCCTGGCGCCATCGTAAAACGGACCATCGCCCAGGCGAGATTTCAGTGCGTATTACAGGGCCACCGTAAGCGGAAGGATATGAAATGATGCGTGCAAATATCGCACGGGGGCTCCATTCGATTGTAAAACTCGGATATAAACAAAATTCCGCTCCCGGGCGCGGCCAGTGGGTAAGGGTAGCGCGTAAAACACGCGCGAGGACTAATTTCTGATATACAAGGCCGCTCCTGGCGGGATGAAAATTTTTTCCCAGTTTTAACGGGAATTAATCGAGCGCCGGCCTTAAGTGGATTTTCAGAGCGGAGGGTGTCGCGAATCGTTCCAGATCTCTGTTCCATCTTCGTCGAAGCGTAACCCCTATTTACGTCGGTCGGGGAATATGCACACGCGCGCCTTGTTTTACCGGTAAACAACTTTTATTCGTTAGCGGTTGCTCCCGCGCGAGGACAAATAAAACCGGGCAGGAAAACAACGCGTTTAACCCTCGAAGCAGATTTGGTGTAATGTGCATTACAAGCGGTTTAATTCCATCTCTCGAGATCAAACTTGCCTAATGCGTTTACGGGCAAATAGAGCACGTTGCGTCCGATGGTCGAATATTCCCCGCTAAACAGCTCGAGAACGGAAAATGGGGATTGCTGAATAACGTGTGTATAACCGCGTTGTGGATGACGTTGATTCATAATTGAAAACCAGTGATGCGAGTGCACCGTGGAGAGATAATAAGCATATACAGAGTTTACGGAATAAAGTGTACAAACAGAGTTGGCCGCTGGGGAAAACGTTTTTCGCGTTCATCGTCCAAAAAGAGTTGCGAGGCACGTAAGGCCGACTCTCGTTTCGATCGAGGAACACGTATAACCGGCCCTTTTGCGGTTTTGCTTATTAGCCGGCATTCTGCAAAAGCACACTCCAGTGATAACGATTAAAGCGCTTGAAAATATATTAAAAGTACGCTTAGCGCTCTTTTAAAATGTTTGCCTCGCGAGCTTGCTCCTGTTCCACGTTTTTCCTTTTTTTATCTCGGTTAACCCTTTATACTTACCAACAGCGCGTTTGAGAAATTATATTGTAACGTATATTTGAGTGGTCGTTTAAATACTCTTAAGACGTGCCCACGGATGTAAAAATTTAATTTTATTCTACACACTCGAATTTCTCTCCATGGTATTTTAAAAATATATTTTTTAGACAAGCAAATTGCGTATTCGTACTTATGTATACCGGTTATATCGTGGACACATCGCCCTACTGGCAATATAATGCCGATATATACGCCAGCCAGTCGACCGCCACGTAAGCGCTCAACTTAGTCGATTTTCTTCTCGAAATTTCTTGCTAGAAACATACTTTACACATTCTTACCACCGTATCGTCCGCACTATCGTTCCGCGGTTAGAGCACGAAGACATTTGCCAACGTAGCCCGCAGATTTTTGCCGCATCCCAAGGAACGCTCAGGGTTCGCAGAAGTTTCGCGAGCATCCCAGCTTATTTCATTGCGGCCTAAGAGAACGTACCCTAAGTTCTCCCGGAGGAAACAATTCGGGAGCCGAATCGACATACCGTGGATAATCGTCGCGGAATTCTCCACAGGATCATAATTCAGCGAAATAGCTCCTTTATGCAGCCTGTCAAATTATCCGTATGTTGCGCGACGCGAAACGGCCGAGTAACAACCTCGGCCGAGGAGATATTGCGCCGTATTCTCAAGGAGATTACGGATCTTTGTGCATATCCATTAAGTTTCAATGATGGAAGAGACGAGGTAGAGCCGCGCTGCGGATGGATTAACGTTGGCACGGAACTTGACCGATCCCCAGAATTCATCGACGCTTCGCGATTAGTTGCATGTACGAGAAACGAAATGCATAATAGACGGCTTACCGCGCAAAGGAACGTACCGCGAAAGAGAGAGAGAGAGAGGGAGAGGGAGAGAGCAAGATGCAGCGCGTACAAACGCGGCGCGGATGGTTGTAAACCGGTGGCGCAGGTGCATCGCGGCCGTAGAACACAGGAAGATCCGCGTCTAAGCGCCAGCAGCACGCACATACAGGCCGACACTAAAAGCGCGGGCCAGAATTTGACGACCCTGCTCGTTTACCATCGTGGTCGAGGCCATAAACACCGGGGGCATAGAGAAAACCTTGATAGCGCTGCCATATCTCGAGGATACAGATCTCCGAGAATGCTCGATTAAATTCAGGATCAGAATTGTGGTAGAAATCGTTGCCAACGATTTTTCCAACTTGGTCGTCGCTTATTTTAGGATCACCCTGTAGGTGCACCGTCCGTCACACGAGGCGGCGATGCCCTCTTACCGGCGCTGCCGCACACTGACCTCCGGGTTATCAAATTGCCGTTCATGCATAATGCACTGGGACCTACCCCCTCGTTTCCCATGCCTCCCCCTGGCCGCCCAGCCTCCCGCGCAGTCGTCCTCGATCGCCAGAAAACAAGGTTCCGGAATTCCGTGGGACAAAGCCTCGCTACTGCTGGCATCAGCTGTGCCGGAGATCCTCTATCAGATTTGCCCGCTCGAGAGGGCGGAAGAGGCCTGAAGGGCGGTTTTGGGGCGGGGGAGAGAGAAGCAGAATGGGAAATGCTGCGATCGCAGCGACCCAGAGAAAGAAACGGTACGCGCGTTGGCGAGGGCATTTTCACGTACGTAACTATACGTACGTGTGGCCCGTTGGAAGAGGGACTTGGAAAAACGAACGATGCTCGAGGATCGTTTAAGCCCGGCCAGCTATCCGGCAGTTTTGGACCTATCGCCGAGGTGCTTTTTCGTCACGAACGCGATCATTGGTTTGTAGCCTCGAGACCGGAACCTTTTGATGCGTGGACGTGTATGATTCTAACCTTCCGTCGATTGCGAGCGAGAGCTGCGTAGGTTTTAAAGGTGGATTACTCGATCCTGCGCCGGATAATGAGTGTAATGTCCTCGTAAGGATTTTAATCCGGAAAAGGGGTAATAGGTACAAAGAGATAATGCATGTCCTCATTCTGGAGTATGTAGGATTCTAATCAGTGTCTGAACGAAGCCCCGTTTCAGTCCTCTGTCCGAATTTCTGGGTCTCCGCGAGGTCTTAAAAGAACGGAATGCTTTAAATCCCTCGCTGATTCGAATTGAATCAAAGGACGTAAAACCTGGGGCGAGAGAGACGCGTCGTCAAGTCGGACTGATTTTGACACGAACGTCATCGAGAGAAAATGCAAGGGCGTCTCTTTCGAGGATCCATCCGCTCGGTTCGCAACGGGCGCTTTGCCGTAACTGTCGGGCCTTTTCCACGATTCTGACGCGCATTGTCTCGCGTCGGGGGTTTTCAGCAAAAAAGAAACCTGTCGTAAGACAATTAAGCCCTTATTCAATTTCTCGACTTGACCGAGCATCCTAAGTCCGTTGGATTCCCTATCTTGTTTCATAGGATCGAACCTCCGTTATCCCAAGTAACCACCTCCTACAATCGATGGAGCTTACCTTGCATTTAGATGGACGCATTTGCCCGCATGTCGCACCATCGGTTTGCAAAGTCCACAAGATAAAGGTCGCGCGAACGAAGGCCGATATCAGCCGCGAAGATTTGGGATCGAAATGCGTCACGCGTGAAAAATTATTTATTTCCGTATATAAATAATTGTGAGAAACGAGGATTGCACGTTGGTAGAAAAAAAAGACGCAAGTTGCTCGAGAGCGCGAAAAGTCAGCGCACATTGATCTCTTTAATCTCCAGCGCCCTTCGTAATTTCATCGAACCCTCCGTAAAATTTCACGAAACGCGACATCCCATATGAGTGCGAAACACACATCGTTGGACTTTAAGCGTCGCCTCTTAAGATTATTTAGCTCGATGTTTCGATTTCGATGCTCGATTTCGCATGTACGGTGTACGTGCCAGGTGGAAAAATGCCGAGGTCGAAGGCGAGATAAGATAGATTTAAACGAACGGCCCACATTGTGCCCCGGCAACGTTCCTCATAGGATAATGGCTTTTCGTATGAACGATGAGCCTGCCCGTATCTTCGTGAAATATGCAGATGATTCCACATTCCGTAAAGGCCGCGGAAGACGAAGATCGAAGATGATGGATCCGGCGTTATTGCTCTATTTCGAGGTTCCTTCCGACGAGTGGCGGTTTGCGAAAGAGGGAGGAAAACTTTTTCTCCGGCGTTTTCCGGTATATTGCCCAATGACGCGTATTGTATTCGTAGCATCTCGGCGCAACGTGCACCGTGTATTTTGCAATATAAACTCCTTATTGGCAATACAATAGGAATATCGAAGAAATCTCTGCCGAGAGAACAACTCCCACACCATGGTCTCGAATACGTAAACGATCGAACTCGAGAGGGTTTGCTCACCGATGTATAGGGGAACAAAGGGACTTTATGAAAGCTCACTTTCGTGCCTCGAGCGCGGTACCATCGAAATTGAGGATTAACGGCTCGATAGGTCCCCGGCGCGAACCTTCGCCGGTCGTTTAAAATTCCCAACTCACACACTTCGTATTTGGCGTACCTCTTACGCGCGGCCTGCGAGGCAAATCAACTTTGGCCGATATCGTCGGCAGCGCCCGCGACAAAGCGCGACAAGTTGAAGCCAAATAAAGCGGCCACCAGGATGGAGGACAAACAACCGGCCAACGAGCAACGTTAAACACGGCTATAGCGTAGATTATGAACTTTCACAGCAGTCACCGGCGTGGCTTCTCCAACTTCCTGACCAATACCCGGCATTAACGAAACACTTGTAGCGTAAACCTCCGGCTGAACTTCCTCCCGATCCCGATCCCGATCCTCCCATCGATCATCCCATTGCTCCACATTTTAATACTACCCTTCGTCCTCCTTTCGAGAAAGGCATCGCGTCTCCTGTATATCCTCTCGCTCGATCGAATATATTCTCTATATACGTAAAACGGTTACACGATCAAAGATTACATAGCAATACCAATAACATAGGATACGTTTGCCAAGAGCGCGCATTCAAACGATACGCCTTTCGAGGAAAATCCCAGCTCACCCTCGAACATCTTTCAGGACGAGGAGTGGTGCTGGACAGTCAGGGCCCTGTGCTGATCTCGGAGCCGCGCTCCTCGATCGAGTTTTCCAACGAGACCGGGGCGATGATCCACTGCTCGGCTCAGGGCAGCCCCTCGCCGAGGATCGACTGGCTGATGAGCGACGGCTCGCCCGTGCTACCCATACCGCACATCCGTGAGATGCTGGTCAACGGCTCCATGTATTTCCTGCCGTTCGGCGCCGAGAGTTACCGGCACGACGTCCACTCGGCCGTCTACAGATGTCAAGCGTCCAACAGCGTCGGCAGAGTGCTCGGCCGTGAAATCACGGTAAAGGCCGGTGAGTAGCTCCATTTCTTCCAGTTAACCGCGGGGCCTTCCGTCCGATCGCCCCTTCTGCCCGTAACGTCGCCCCCCGCCCTCTCCAACCCCCCGACTCCACGGCCCCCGTGCGGCCAGGTGTGTAGCGGAACCGTGGAGATACCGGAGTGATTTATCGCCTTGGGAGCTACGCGAAAGCCAAGGACCCCGGAAAACGTTTCGCCAGGAATCGCACAGCGCGAATCGCGCGGACGCGTCCGAGGAGTCTATCGGCCTTGCGAATGTGCCCGACACCTTGGGAATTCTCCTCGGATCATTTTTTGAAGGTTTTCGAAAGGGCGCTGTAAGATGAATGGCCGCTGGTGCGGGCTGCGCGCTACCAACAGGAGCGTTATACGTCGTATATGCTATTGTACCAAGATGAATTTCTCCTCGCCTGGATTTACGCTCCCGCCAAAGCGATTTACCCTTTAGCGCAGCCATAACGATACGCTAGGCGCGCAACGCGTAGAGCTTTACGAGAATCCGTAGTGGAATTAATCGTAGGGCGTGGTTCTTGAATGTATACGGAATGGGATTTATTCGGTCTAGGTGGACGATGATCGTAAATAATCGATGGGAAAGGATACGACGTGGTGATGTACTTTGCGTGGGATAGCGAACGCTGAAAAGTTTGTCAAAAGCGACGGTAAGACGTCGTTGAGAAGTCTTGTCTCGGGGCGAATGGAAAGTTCCAAAGAACGTGCAACCAGAAGCCTCCGGTGGATCGCTCCGTTAGTACCTCGAGGGTCTTTCTCCTTAACCGCTGACGCGCACCTCCACTCACGGTGTTCAGAAATAGAACAAGCCCCGTGAATTCCGGGGAGAAAAGCCCGGAGTCAGGGTCTTTAGCATTTTCCCGGCATCAGCGGCAAGCGTCGGGTACTCTTCGCGCCTTCCCGCCGCGTAAAAATCAACCGCTATCAGCCGGCGCACTCGGCCCGCTATATTTCGCCCGCGGCACCATAAATGTAATCGGCCCTTCCACGGAACGATGTTCTAAACCCCCGCGGACTCGGCGAGAAAACCGGAGAAGAATGATCGCGGGCCGCGAGAGCCGAGCCAACTGCATTTATCGCGCCGTCCTCTCCTTCGCCGCTCGATGGATGGCCCGACACTCGCGCCCGCTTATGGCCAACAACCGGCTCTCATTGCCAAGATCGAGACTCTGAACGACGACCCCCCTCCCCGCTGGACAAGAATGATTACCCAAAGTCGCGGATGTTGCACGGCGCGCTCGGGAAATACCGATTGGTGGTTCGCTCGGTAACTTGTCTCGTTCACGGAGAAACTTTTTATCGTGAGACCCACGAAGGTTTCGAGCTATTTTTTTTTTTTTATCAAAGATTTTGTATGGTTCTTGTAGTACGTTATTTATTCGTTTCTTTAATGAGTAGTATTGTGCGAGGAGGTGATTCTATTACGACGTCTTTGTCGTGGGATATTCTATTTTTGAGTACGTTTGGGGATAGTGTATCGTGGATTTAGGGTACGCAACGAGCGTCACGATAGCGCCTCGTAATGGGAGTACAACAGGCTGAATACAATTGGATGTTCCGTCTCTTATCTAACGTGCTACGTCTAAACGTCACGCGGCCGTCTGCCTTGTGTTGGTCGACGCCCGAGAAGTGTATCAACACTGTCCGCCGGTCTTTATCCCCAGCAGTCGCAACGGTTTGTCAAATTTGAGAAGTCGCGAATCTCGCGTTAAATCCTTGAGGTTCGACGGAAGAAACCAAACGCATCCTCGTGATAATGTCACGGTCGAGGAGAAGTCGGTGCGTGCCGCCATGCTTCGGCAAACACGCTGCATCATACGCGCGTATCCGAATACCGCGAGATTTGAATATCAAGCACAGCGTCTGCCTTCGTCTTCCATGGAATATTCTATCCAAGCTGGTTCAGAGTCGCGCGATTCTCACGCCATACCTCCCACGGTTCTCATTTACACGAACGACACAGTGCAGCGCGCCGTTACAACGCAAGTTTTCACAAGAATACCGCCTAGTACTCTCCCTTGATGTCTTCCTCGCAACGTCCTCTCGCTCGTACCGCACAGATGTATACTTGTACATCGATTATCCCGCGTCAGGACCGTCGGTAGGCGAATACGCGTTCACTTGACTCGTATATCCGTTAGCACCCGTTAACTTTATTCGAGTTCGAAATCGTGTTGGGGCCGTAGCGGCACGGCAGAGGCCGCTTTGCCATATCGACCGACAACCTTCGCGTTATCCGGTATCAATGTCGAAGGAGCAAACAAGACTCGACCGCGCGTCTGCTCGCTCTGTAACAAAGGCTCCCTCGTCCTGAGCGCCTTGCGCCGATATTTCTCCCGTTCTCCATCCCGGTTAACAATCCCAACGTCCTGCCAAGAATCACTTATCGCATTCAGGGCCACTCGAGAGTATCCGAGGAGGGAGAATTTCTCCCCGGTCAGAGAAGAATCGCGGTCCGTCGAGGGGCGGCCGGAGATTACGTACCGGAGAGGACCTACTCGTAACGAGGATGAAAACGCGAACGGGAGGCACTAATTACCGAAAGTACAGTCTCCAGACGGTCTGAAAAGCGCCGTTGTTCGCCGGCAGAATAACGAGGTTGTAAGGGAAAATGCGGTGGGTGTAATACGGTTACCGGAGGGGTTAACGATGGCCCCTGGAGTTCTCATCGGACTAATCGGTATCGAGAGATCGCCGCGGCTCGGCTAATTATCGTGCCGCCGCTCGCAGATCCCGGGGTTTTGACGCGGAAACATCGTTTTGCGAAGCGCGATGGAAACAATGCGATCCATCGTGGAAGGTTCGAGGGCGAATGGTGGACCTTGGTCGATGCTCGTTGATTGAATTCAGGGAAAAGAGTTCTACGCGATACGAAGCGACGTGTTCTCGAGTGGGTTTAAAGCGATAAGAAATCGCGAGAGAGGCATGGACGGAGAAGGAGAAGCCGCCATTTTTCTAACCACTTTTCTGCCCGTTTTTCCGCGCATTTTTCCACGGGAATTATCCTTACGACCGCGATATCCCGTCCCGCGTGACAGAGCCCCTTTTTTTCAACCTCGTCCCGAGCTCTTTTTGTGGCGCGTACCGCGAGAAAGAAGGGACTGTGTATTTTCGCCTTCGCTCTCCTCTGAACGACCTTCTTCTTCTTCTTTCCAGTGGTTCGTCAGAAGTACGAAGTGCAAGTGCGCGACGTCTACGTCCTGCCTGGCAATACGGGTGTGCTGAGGTGCGAGATTCCGGTCTTCGTCAGGGAGTATGTGGCGGTCACGTCCTGGGTCCAGGATTCGGCCTTCAACATCTTCCCAACGCCGGAGAGTGGTGAGTGAAGCTTCGATTACGCCACCTTCTCGACCGACTATAAAAAATCGCTTCGGGCATCGCGAAAATTTGTGTTGCCAAAAGTGTCACCTTTTAATACACTCCCTGCTAAATACTCGTGGAAACACGCCGAGTCGCGAATTATCCGCGTCCAAAATTTTCCGTGCGTAAAATACATTTTTCGTGTAAATTAATTTCGCGCCGTTGGAAAATTGCCGTGGAAAATAACTGTGTGCAGTTTTTTTAATAATCAAATAACACTACGAGCCGCGTAGGAAACGAATGGCGAATTGATAACTGCAGACGTAGCAGGCATAGAATCGAATTTACCAGCGATTTTAATACGTCTATCGTGCCATCGATGTGCCGTTCGCGAGCGTGTAAAACCGTTCGTGGAACGGATGGGGTTAATTCCCCGCTGACGAAAGTTGAAACGTCGGTCGCAACAGAGCCGTATTGCCACGTATTTATTATGTCTAGTTTTTCCCCTCGTTCCATCTCGTTGAACTTATAGAAGAAGTTTCGTTTCATCGTAAATGGAATTTAAGCGTAATCGAATTTACCGTGGATTAAGTCCGATTATCAAAGTTACGCGGAATTATCCTTTGGCAATTATGCGATAGTTAAGATCGTTAGGCGCTTCGCATTTCATTTCGTACCGTTAGTTCGGATGCATGCGGGAAAATGGAAATTCCATCAGTTTCCGGTGGCATCAGCGATGTAACCGCGGTTCGTCCTTCCACCCGGTGGCTGCCTCATAATTTAAAGGGTGGTTAATCCGTTTCGAATCTTTTCGCAAATAATCATCGATGCGAAATTAAATCGAAAAATACCTTCCACCCGAGGCTTCGGCGAGAGAAAATTCCTACCATGGCCCATGGCAGATTTTTCAAAATTCCGCAAATTCGGAACCATTCTCGTTTTTACTCGCGCAGTATCGACGTTTATAAAACGAGCATATCAATCCAGTTTTTCGACGTGTCGCCCGCGTCGAATTCGCCGTGAAAATCGTTGCGTCACGCATACGTGACTCTGGGTAACGAACGTGTTAAGGTGGCCATTATTAAAATGTTCTCGACGTTTTGATCCGGAGCTAGAAGATGCACCGAAAATCGAGAGCGACGGATGGCCGGTGAGCGGGCGATAAATTGGAGGCACTTTTTTTGCGCACCTCCCTTCATTTGTGCAGCGCTGAGCGGAAAGGTACACGCGCACACGTGCAACCCGATGCGAGGCTCCGGTCAATATCCGAGTTAATTAGAGTCTGAGGGGAGAGGATACGAGTATCCGCGCATACACATTATCATGGCGGCCCCTTCTAAGCCGCATATGAATTCCGTTGTTGCGCACTGGGGAAAGAGGGTTGCGCGGAGGAATTCGCGAAAACAAGAACTCGAAACGACCGCAGACGGTTGCTCGCGTGTGCCTCCGATTCCGGCGCGACGCTCCTTCGAATCGTTTTGCGCCAATGGATCAAACTGCTCGTCGCTAACAGACTCACGCAGCTCTTAATTGGCGCAACCGCGAAATGAGATACCTTGCAAAATCTTAGCTGGCGGGTCTGGAGAGATTTGGCGTGCACGTTTGACGCGGTAATTTAGGTTTATACGTATATCCCTCGGATCGGTGCGATCGCTATTTATAAATACCGACTTTGTACACTCTTCATTGCCAGGCTCAATAATTTTCTCATCCTAAATCCTAATTCAACCGTGAAGGCTGAACAAGTATCCCTGTAGGGTTCTTTTCATGGTCATCGAGGTGTTTTAGTGCTAGCGTTGTAGTAATCCTCGAGCCAATGCATCCAGAAGAGCTTCCAATAATTTCCACTCTAGACTTTAACGAGGATGCATTACCCTTAGGCTGTATTTATCCTCATATCGAACGCAATGCGAGCCGGTGCGCTCGTAACGGAGCATTGTGCGGGGTCTTTGAGCAAACCAAAGTTCAGAGGCTAAGGATCTCCATTGAAAGCGTCACGTAAGCCGTACATGTAAAATTCGTCGATTTCCTTTCTCCGAATCCCAGCCTCAAAAGCGGCGCGGTGGTGGGCGAGTTCGAAAGCGGCATGGAAAATGGCAAAGTTTTCCAAATTCTTCCCATTCGCCGGTCGTAATGGGCGCATTGTGCCCGCGGTTTTGAGCACAAAACCCTCCGCGAAACTTGGTGCATTGTCGGGCGTTCTGATCGCATCTCGCATTCCTCCTTTCGGAGACACGTGCCTCTACTACCCTCCCAACTGCCCCTCCCAGTGGCGCTAAAAAGTTGGGCGCGCCGGGCAGGCCGCCCCCCCCCCTCCCCTCCTGGATTTTACTCGAATAAACGGCGAAGTTTCTCGCGGGAGCACAGCTGATCTGAGCGCGACCAAAACTTTCCCGGGTGATTCGTTTTCCATTTAGTGCGCCCGCCCCGTCCTTCCGTTTCCTCTCGAATCGTAAGATTGGATTTTCCTGCCTCGGGGACGGCGGCCGCCTGATTTAATCCCGGAGATTTGTCGTCTGCCTGTCAGACGTAAGAAACGGCCCGATTATGAAGTTTAATCGTTTCCGAAAACAGCCACCGGCCTGCATTAAATTTCTCGCCTCGGATCCGGCTTCCTCCCCCGCGAGCGTGCCAATAAACTCCCGAGGAATCGACTTCGCACTCGTACATCGACCGCTCGACGATCGATTAGCCCTTTTGATTTTTCTCCACTCTGATATATTCTTCATATTTGAGATAGCTTCGAACTCTTTCCTCGAGTTTTCGACGGTGCGGTTTGATCGTTCGATATAAAAGAGCGATAGCGATTCTTGATTTTACGAAAGGCAGTGGAGATGCGAAATTCGTATTGGAATAGTCTTCAACGGTAGGAACTGGCGATGGATTTATGCTCGAGATAAATTCATTAACGTGCAGCGGGGATGGATGTTTTCGGTCGAAGCTGCAACTGATATTCGAAGCTGGTTTAATAATTCCTTTGAAATACCGAGAGGAGAACTCTGCCAAGATTGGACGGTATAATTCCGAATGCGGGATGGGCGTTACATCGAGATCGCAGCCGGTGTTCGTGGCAGTAAACGGTCCGGGGGAAGATAAACTCCTAAGGTTAATTCATTCGCGGTATCCGGCCAAAGACGTAGAAACATTGGAATCGTTACGGTAAACGGTCTTCCCGAAGGATGAACGATGAAGCGTCTCCCTCGACCGAGTTGGCATTTATCGACGAGAATCTACGGTATTGCGGAACACGTTTCTCGTCGTCGAAAGGGGAGCGATATTCGATTTAAACCCCGCAAGCCGACTGGTCGGTAAGAAAAATTTGAAAATGGTTTCCAATGGCTATACTCGATGGTCAATTTCGCCGTGTCAAACGCAACGGAACGTCTGCGGGGAGTAATTTAAAAATATCGTCAAAGAGCGAATTTATGGATAATAGAGTCATAACGCTGAATTCCACGAAGTGGAAATTAGGAGCAAATTAAAATAAACTCGGAATAATCAGTGCTGCGCATAATATTCCATAATAATAGAATTAAACCGACGAATTTCTCCCGTGCGTACAGGACATAATTTTTTTAATTCGGTGCATATTACTCGCGTTTAAAGTCATCGAAGAGGCTCCTGAATCGTCCCGTATATTTCGAGCGTGCAAATGGTCCTCCACCGCTCGAAGCCCGGTGAACAGCCAGTCAGATTCGCCTAACTCGGTGGCAGCTCAAACACGAAGCGTTTGGCCGCAATGCAAATTCACCCTCCCGTCTGGAGAGACCTCCAACTATCTTTCGGCCTGCAATGTCGTGCGCGACCCTCTCTCTGTAACAGTTGCGCGTTTCCACTATCGATATTGCTTCCCTCACTTTCTGCCTGGCTTTTCGCCCCCCCCCCCTCTCTCTCTCTCTCTCTCTCTCCCTCTCTCTTCATTGCCTTCCCATCGTTATGAATATCGGTAGGTAACCTAACGAGAGAACTGCTGCTAAGCTATATAGACACGAAATACGTCGTTAGGATTTGTAGCGATTCAATGCATCGAAGTTACGGCCGCGTGAAGTAGAGTACAGTAACGAGGGGGTCGTTTTCTACATCGTTGCGACCGGTTAGTCTTGAGCATTGATACTAGTCGGATGTAATATTTACAGAAATCAGCGGCAGTGTTGGTCAAAAACTATATTTAGCACGTCGAAAACATAGCACTTATTTTATTTCCTTTATTACAAACACCGGTAGTGAATTTGACGTGAAAAGACCAGGGGTGCGATAAGGTGGATGGTGCGCAATTCAATTATCTTTCGAATCATATTCATCGAACGAAATCGAAATTCGTGAACGGGGTCAAGGCGACGGGAAGGTCGATCGACTCGTATATCCAGCTTGTAATCCAAAAACAAAGCAATTCGTGACAGTCGGAGCCGCATGTATAGAATATAAACCTCGGACGATAGGAGAACGATACGGCAAGGATAACAGCTCTCGGCTATTTTCACTCACAGCACCCAGGAAGTTCGGCGGGCTCTCGGTTAAGCAAACTCAAAGTTACTCGTAGGCCTTTCCCCGGGAGGTAGTCGCGCGAAGTCGTGCCTGACACTTCGATGGTTTAACGTCTTTCCGCGGACTTTTAGGAAATTCTCCGAAAGTGACGGGAGAGGCAACGACGTTTTCCTTTCTTAATCCATCACGATCAGGACCGGCGTCCCGGATATTCGGAACGGCGACATTTTCAGGGAAAAGCACGCTGATATCGATCCAACTTCACAACTACGCTTCGTTTCTCGCGAGTTTGATTCAAAGCGTGGCGACGCGGCCTTCCGGAGACTAATAATTTATCGCGGAGATTAGGCGGATTAAAAAAGTGTCGGAAATCGTCTGGTAGATCCCATTTCTCGATGCCCGTGTGTGGGAAAAAAAGAAAGGAATGACGGACGCGCGGTGGAACGTGCAACGGTCCATGCAAAGTTAACGCCGAAAGCATTATCCGGACTCGAAACTTCGTCAGAACGTCGCTGCCGCGGAAGTTATAGCGTTAACCTCCGCATCTCGGTGCCATCCCGTGAAAAATTAATCGGGCAAAGAGCAATTTGCGGCCTGTACATTTTAGCCTTCGTAAAACCAAAGTTTGCCCAGCGCGATTCGGGAACTTGACTGAGATCCTCGAGAAACGACGCTCGAGGAACTGCGGACGAAGCGGGGGAAGACGCGAGTTTCGCGGTCACCGCTTACGGGATAAACAAGAATCTTCGGCGATCCTGTCGTCCTTTTTGCGCCTGGCCGCCCTGCCCTCGAGGTGAATAATGCGCTTCATATAATTCTGTCTATCGGAGAAAGTTCGGGGAGCGGCATTTTAACAATCGAAAAGTTATCGAACGCGGTCCTTTATCCGGCGATCGAAGTGCGAAACGGAGTTTGACACTTTTCAATTCTTAACGCGCCCAAGGCCTCCTCGGGCACGTTCCGAAGTGGCGAAGCATCCTCGCGACTGCACTTTCTTCCCTAAACAACGATACGTTTTATCGCCCTCGCGCCATTAAAGTCCGCCGGGAATTCCGGCGATTTCCAGGATTCCGAAAAAGCCATTAAGCCAAATCCAGTTGCGAAGCAAGAGGAAATAAAGTCTACTAAAAATATAGCCCGAGCCGGTAGAGTTAAAGGATTAAAAGAGCGGTGCTTTTAACTTGGTTTTTGCTACGGCTATCCGCCGTCTCGTTATACATTAACCAATTAAGCAAATGCAACAGTGTGGCTGCTAATTCATTATTTGCCGCCTCGATGGCAAACTTTCGCCCGCTCGGAGTTTCGTCAACGATACGAGATTATTTCCTCGGGAGTATCGCGACGCTTTTGTACGGCCTCGAAGTTTGAATGAGCAGTTTTTAATTTAATCATAATGTCGTTAAAATCAGTGAGTCCGGGAGAAGCGTCGATTTTCGAATAAGAGGGACGAGTATCGATTATATCGAATGCCAAGAGCCGCGCGAGAGCCGCGCATCGCTGGCCCGAGAATGATTTATCGCGTTGCACTCCCAGGAGGAACGATGCGCGTGGGAATCGAACGAACTTTCCTTAAAACCGAGAATCTGTGTTTCGCCCACGACACTCCAGAGAGCATCTACTCCCGGGTTGGAATAAATCGAGCTCGAAATGTATTTCAGTAATAGTCGGCGTATACATGAATCATGCTCTTCCGGCCGCGGTTCGGAAATCCCCTTGGAATCGGTACTTCGACGTCCATCCCCGTGCGAGCTCGGGCTTTTTATTAGGAAACCATTTAGACTTAAGGTATTATCGGCAGAAATCCAGCCCGAGCCTCGGATTTGCGGCTCTCGAATATCTTTCGAAGCGATCGTGCGAGCAGATATTACTACATAATTTTCAAACCGCTGCTGCTAAGGCCGGCATAAACGTTGTACGGGAATACGAAGCAACCGCGGCTGGAGGAGTCTTGTTTCCGGGCTTTTCGATTAACGGATCGTCGAGTAGATTGGCTCCATCGGGATGCATACGAGACTGTCGATGTTAGACCTCTTCTCGAACGCTCGGATAACTTTGGCAAACCGTGAATGCCGTTGCGGCACGCGCAAATCCGATAATTTCTAATAATTCGAACGTACATCGATCGGCGAATATTGCGAGCCGTCTAATCGCATTAGCATTAAACTGCAGCCGACATATTTCGACGTGGAATCGCAACGATATTCCGGGAATTTATGTTAAATTATAGGCCCTGCAGACACGGCAGTCCTGTATACGAAGTTTCAAACGCCGATGAAACAATTACAGCCCCTATGGTAATTTCCCAGCGTGCATTTGACGCGCCTTAAACGTCGCCGATGGAAAAATCGCTTCGTTAAATCGGCCTCGATGCTCGAACACGTACATTTCTATAATTAAAATTCGTTCGATGTGAAATTTGATTACCGCTCACGAGTTATATGGCCCGGTCATTTCGATGGTGCCGAGCAATTTCTGATTCGAACGAAACGCACCGGCCCGATAAATACTTATTAATTGTCATCGTGACAGAGCGCGGGCAAATATCGTTCCCAGTTTCTAGCGATAATGCAGGGAAAACGTGCTTTGCCGGTGTTGGCTTTTGAACCCACTGTTTAAAACTGCGGAAATCTCCGCGCGGAATCCCCTTTGATCTCTTAAAATCACTATTCCAGCGTTATGACGGCTCTGCGCCGAAGATTAAATAACCCGCTGCGCGACTCATCGAACGTTTTTCATTATAGAAAGTGACGATTCAAAGCGGTTTCGAGAGGAAGGTCCTGATTAAAACTCGCGAATTTGAACGATCTTGTTCACGTCGTTACCACTTTTTTTCCCACGGCCAAATTTATAGATCGTAAAACAAAGGTAACATAAAAATGACGTTCGCATATCGGCGTTTTTACCTTACCCACTTTTATCTAAAAACGTGGTCCTCCAAATACTTCCAAAAATTTCCCTGCGAGAAGGATGCAGCTCGCGAAAGCCGCGCTCGGCACAAGGACCTAATGCACGCACGACGCTTCGTTTCCACTTAAAGGATTAAAGGGCCTGTCCCACGTTATTTCTCCTCGAAACAGCATTGTTCTTTTATCCCCGAGCGAGGAAGCCACGGAAGATCGGGATTAAATTCGTCAAAATTCGACCTCCGCGTCGCGGCAATGCGCCGGCTTATTCTAGCATATTATTCCGCGTGCGAGTGCAAAAATATCGGCGGTGGCCCGACCCAGGGTTAAATCCTGCGCGCCATCAGCCAAATAGACGTCTGTCATTCCCCCGGCGTCGGTGCGCTGGCCGAGGCCAGCGTGCGCGCCCGTGTTTTGTGCCGCCAGCCTCGCGGAGCCGCCGACCGCGGTCCATTACTCTTATTAGCACGAAATGGCAGTCGTGCATGAATCGCGGATAAAACAAAGTTTTCCGAGCGCCGCCGAAGAAATTCCCGGGGAACGCTCCGCGGTGGCCCTCGAAGCCCCCGAGGTTTTGCCTTTCGGAATTAATGACTCGCGCGCTAATGACGCGTCGGCCGGCCGAGAAGAATACGACGTTGGTTTTCGCAGGATCTGGATCGAGCATTCGGGATCCTGGGTCGAGCGTGGCTCGACACCGCCTTGTTTTTCGTCGATGCATGGCGATCCTGGTTGCGCTGCGAGTGTAGCCCTCTGTCGGATACGTAACTTTGAGGTGACACGCTAGTGTATAGCTATTGGGCCGAATGATTTTTCCTTTTCACGAGATGAGATATTGGTCTTGATTATATAATATATCTGAAATACCCGATAACGATGTCGATGGCGATTGGCAGCACCGTTAGCTTGAAATATCAAGATAAATGCCTTGCGGATTGTATAATTTGTGGATATAATTCGGGTCATGGAGGGTTATATGTATGTCGGTAGATTTGTTAACGCGTGGACGTTGGGATGTGGGAAGGAAATGAAATTGCTCGTACAGCCGAGGATTAACGAATTCTTGGTACCGGAGGGTGAATTTCTTCGTAAGAAAATGGCGTTATTTTCCGCGGCCTCGTGCGTTGCGTTAGCGAGGATAAATAGAATGAGAATATTCGCCCCGGCACGTATTCTTATCGGCCGCGGTCGCGGCTGGTTGCACTTTATAATGCGGCTAGTAGTCGTGGCACGCGCTATGTCAGAGGGGAGATAACTGGATCTTCAGCAGCAGCCGTTTAATGCCTCGCGATAGCATTAAATATACGCTGGGCGAACCTGGATGCGCTATTTAATTTTGCATCTCGTTTTCTCGGGCGCGATCGGGATGCGGAATACGAGTGGCGGGATCAAAATGGAGAAGCCTTCCCCTCGGTGCTCCGACGTTCCTTATTTCTAATTCCAGGGCTACTCTCGCGTTAATCCTACCTTTAACGCGATTACTCTCGTCAAGGATCCCTCCCACAATTATGCAAAGAGGTCCGCGCCGCGCGTGAAAGGACCAACGAATCCCAATACCATGGATGTTCGATTACCATGGTAATAACGTCCATTGGCAGCCACCGCCGTTTCTTTCGGCCTTTCATTACACCGATATTCCGATGGGTTTTTCGCACGAGCCCCGAGAGAAAGCGAGAGAAAAACCAATGTACGCTCGTGCAAGCGTCGGACAGGCGGAGAAGCGGAGAGAAGGCAGCTCGCGCGTGTTTTGTCACCTCGCATTCTGGACGCGTAAAAAATAGCCGGGCGTAATTCATCCGCAGGACGAGCAGGGAGGGCGAGAGGGGGAGGGTCGGGGGGGGGGGGAATAAATGCGAAGGCGGAAGGGCGGAGAGGGATTTTCGATCGTCCAGGCATTTTTATCGGGCCGCGGCATCGCGCCGCCTTAAGGTAACCAGACTCGCGCGCATTCCAGCTCACGTCGGTTATGGCCGGCGCGTTTCAACGGCTGGAATTCCCCGCAATTTCCTCGAGAATAATGCAATGCACACGCCACCCAGCCGTGGGGGGTGGATGCGCGCAACGAACAGCGAAATATCGACACCGGCGCGCTGCCTCGCATCGGGGCAAATGCAGTCGTTTGTACGTCGGCCAGAGGGTTGCAGGGGGTGGCGGGAGGTTGGCGCGAATGCGGGAGAAAATATTTTCGCACGATGCATTTTGCCCTCCCCTACTCTTCCCCTACCAGCTCTCCCTCTCCCCCCCCCCTCTCTCTCTCTCTTTCTCTCTCGTCGCCTCGCTCCCTCGGCCTTACAGCGCGTGCACACGTACCGACCGAAAACGCTTACGGGAGAAGGAAATTCGTGTAATATATTTCGCGGCACACTGCGAACGGGGCTGAGGGGGGGAGGAAACGGGAGTAATAGCGGCTAAAGCGCCCCTTTGTGAAGCATAATGTCACTCCTGCGACGATTCCGAGCAATTTACATTATAACAATGCCACGCGAAACGCATCGGCGTGGCCAACTTTCGTTCCTCTCGGGCCCATTGTCGCGGTTAACCCTATCGGTGCGGCTGACGCCCGACCGAAAAGTGGCTCCGACCTCGATCGGACGGACGTGATGCGCGGCCACGTGGATAAATCCAGGCTGTATCTCGGTACCTCGAGGGCTCACCCGTTGATTCGGGATTACCGGTGCTGTCGCTAAATACGAGCACGAACACCTGATCGTACGGGGATAACCCTCGAACACCCTCGAGTCTTTACCCGTGATACGTATCTCACGCTCAAAGCTATTTTAACCCGCCGACCTGTGTGTCGCGAATATACTCCTTCGGGATCAAACGACATTTTCCCTGTCGTGATTATACTGAAAATATCTTGTCGCAGAAGCGCGGTTTCTGTATGAAAGATGTATCGGGTTATTCGATAAGTCGGCCGATGGACAAGGTTACGAATATTAAAAAGACGTACTGCGTACGGGATGACTCGATCCTTTACCTAAACCCTTATACGTGGAAGTAATTAACCGCGTTATGCGGTGTCAAGTTTACCCGAACGATTACAATAGTTAGTCGCGCAGGGTGAAACGATTCGGACAATCCGGGATAGTATCTCGCGGTGTGCCTTAATCCACGATTTACGAAGGGCCCATAATCGTCGTTCCCCTCGACTCTCTGGCCGTAATTTAGTCGTGGTCAGTACCGAAAGGAGAGCCCCGGCCCCGCTTCCCCGCGGTCGTCGATCGATAAGTGGGCTAGGACGTTAATTCTCCTGCCCGATTTACGTATCCCCACGGCCGATATTACCGGCCCCGATCTGTAAGGTACGTAGCGAATCCCTAATTCCACTTATGCCCCGAGCCGCCTCCCGCCGCCGAGCGGCGGCCTCCACCTCGAAATTCCAATCGAATATTCCAGGCTGCCGCCGTTCGCGCGCATAATCCCATTTTCAATCGTGCGAACGAATCCGTCTGCGCCTCTAAAAAATTAATATCGACCATCGGCCCGCGGGAAGGCGCCCGTTATAAAGGTCAGAGTGTCGGCGGTATCGGGTGCATCGTTAGCCCCCTGGTCATTCTTCTCTTTTTTTTTTTTTTTTTTATTTTCCTCCACGGCCTCGTTGCAGCCGGCGATGTTGCTCCGCGCCTCGCGAATACGTCGAGGGAAACACGATCCCAGGATTGTCCGAAATCACCATCCCCATTCTCGGCGAACGGCCAAAATTGGATGGAACCAGCGCGTTACGTCGCTCTAATTGCGCGATGAAACGGACTGAAAATTTCCAGCGCGGAGAAAGAGGCGTTTGTATGGAATTGGCGGATGTACGGCGATGAGCGGAGAACGGGATAAGCTCGTTTAATATTTCTTTTCCGGAAGCCTACCCGCGGAGAGTGCTTTAATAATGGCCTTACGTTTCGGGGATATTATTTTCCGATATTATCGCATAACAGGGTTACAGTGGCCGATAATTGGCGTTATAGTTATCCGCGGTCGGATATCCGCTTGTAACGTCCATAGGCTGGCGAAAAAGTAGGACAGGTAATTACGCAGTGCATTAATCACTAAATTGGGTTAATTCGGTCATTAAGATTCACATGCCGGGAGGCCAAAGTGGGGGACGTATATCTGCCTCGATGCTCCGCGCGTGCATCTGTCCCGATCGGAAGCTGCGAATCTGGGAATACCGGTGACGTGTGTGCCTTAATATTTCTTTACGCGAAGGACAGGTATTCGGTAGCCGATGTTCGAATGTGAGAGAGCGGAGCTTACGAGTGCCGTAATGTTACGAATATGTACGAGTATTTATTTTCCGATCGTACGGATTTTTGAGAGAAACCATACCGTATCCGCCTTCGGATTTTTCTACCTTCGCCGGCAGTATGTAAATATTTTTCGTGGATAAAATCTGCTCTCCCGGATTTCCCACGCGTATTTTCATCGTATAATTTCTCTCCTTTCTTGCGGCAGTACGATATCGCGAACACCTATTTCCTTTTTTATTCGAAAAGAAAAAGTCGGTCTACCGTGTTTGAAGCGGAAACGACCGACGATGGAAATCCATCGGACGAGAAAGACATTTTATTCTGTTTTATTCGATATTTGAGAGAGAAATAGGTGAATATGCAATTTGGCCTCGAGTGCGGAGCGTGAAAGCCGATCGCGACGTTATGGTCGTACCTTCCGCGGTGCTGGAATATAATTAATTTCTAGCTATTCGAGGCAGGGCTTGGAAAAATTCGTTGAAAGGTAAACTCTTCGCGATTCGGAAAGGTTTTTTTTGAGGGGCATCGATCGCAGCGCCGACGTGCCATTGGCCCTCTTTAGCCGATGATGCTCGCCGCGCGTCATTTTAGCCGGAAAAAGGCGCGCGCGGATAATGCACCGACACCTTAGCCGCGTACGTTCAAGGGTGGTCCTGCATTTTACGTTCCAGCACGCCTCGATTATTAATCTAATGGCGCAATCGAGACTCGCGAGCTTTCAACCGAGAGCAAACGATCCCCAACGACCCTCCACTCGCCCGATTAAAAGTTGACTTACACCGTACATAGCGTTAGTACTGCGCGATAAAACTCCGAACGCGAGGGGGAATATATATTGTGCCCCACACAATAGAGTACCGTCTCCAACATCGCGCGACCGTACGATGTGTGCGCGTAATTTTCCTCTCGAAATTCTTCGGGGCTGAGAATCGGCGCGATATTGCTTTTCTTTCTCCGTATACCGGCCCGTTTCAGCGAGCCGCGAAGTTGCACGACGCGAACAGCGGTCCCTGTCTCTTTGGTACGCGTCGAAAACCGTGGCTGCGAAAAACAAGTGCTCATTTACATTTGAACCACTTTCGTAATTAAATGGAACTTGACGAGAGTTTGGAAGTTAAACAAAACTAACGCTCGCCCTTCCGCGAGGCATTAAACGGCCCTATTTAACTACACCGTATTACATTCTAACGCATCGCTGCTCCGCGCAGGGATTTGTCGCGTTACGTAAACGATCGTTTCTTCGAGGTCCTTTTAAAAAATAATCTTGACAAACCGAGGAAAAACGATGTCGATAAATTTCAGTACTTCGAGACGATTATCTTTCCCGGGGTTCTTTGCACGACTCCATGCACATAATGAGTTAAAGCAGAGACTCCGAAAGCTCGCTCTAATCGGAGTCAAACGGCAATCTTAGAGCAACATTTGCGCGGCGGCCCTTCCTCTCTCTTTTCGCGTCCTTCTCCTTGCCAAGCGCAATCTTAATATTTTTTTAATTTCCCACGGTCGTTACGACAGGAGAAATGACCGGATGTATTTTTTTAAAGACCCGCTTTCACGGGGAGAGAAAAACGGACAAAGGACGTTGCACCTCCGTGCCGGCGTTAAGCGAGCGGCGACATTGCCGCGCTTCTACGCGGATAAAGGAGGATATTTTCCACGGGGCCGGGCCGAGTATTCCTAAATATTTAACGGTAAAAACCAGGACAAGCTGTACAAATATAATGCGACACCTCGCATCGATATAACCGCTTCTTCAACGACCACTCGGGGCTCTGCAAAGTTCAGGAACATTCATAAGCCGTCTTCCAAGGAGACCCGGTTTTTAGTGCCGCCACTTCCTCGAGGATACTGGATAATTCAGGGAGTGTAAATTAACTTTACCTCGTTTCTCCTGCTCGCGAAGGAGCCGGTTGGTTTATAATCTTATCTCATAAGATACGATATTTCGGCCCTCGACGATTTATATCCGCTCCCCCGTGCTTTTCCTTTGAAATCTGCCTAAGCGTTCGCGAATTTTATTTCGCCGTGGACAGTTGCCATTGCTACGAACCGTGCTCGTCTCTCGCGGACTTATCACTTTGTTCAAAGACCCGTGCGACGCCTCGGAGTTTCCTCCTGGACGACAACACGGCTTTCCGCGTTGGTGCAATATTGCGGGCCATTCCGCCGCGAGCACTAAAAAATAACGGCGGGTATATTCTTAGCGCGGAATATCGTATTCATCCTCTATCGAGTTATCTCGTAAAGATGACACTTTTTATCGACCGAGAGATAGCCGCGTTAAATCATCCCCCTGCGCGGCGCGAATTTTTACGAGCATCGATCAACTTCTCGGTATAAAATTAACTCTTCTCCCTGTTGGTGGTACTCCCGCAACCGTCAGCTGTCCGTTGCACGTCCTTTCTTCGGTTCATCCTTAGCGCGAAAGTACCGCGGTGCCTAATTATTTATACGGGTTTGGCGAATGACGCAAATGGAGGGAGAAATCGTGTGCATTAACGACGGACCACTGTCCAAGATGATAGCGGTACTTTTTTTTTTCAACGTTCCGAAATAAAGCGATTTTCGCGGTGTGCGAGAGTAAAGTGCTTTTCGCACGAGGCTCGACGACACGGCGCGTCCGGTCGTGACAAACATTCGAACGAGTCTACGGGTGAGTTAATGGCACCGGGGCTTCCCATTACGAGGAACTAGGTTCGAATCATTTTCCGTTTTTCATTTGGCGATTTACACCGCCGCCGACGGACAACAGGGAGGATTTTCCATTAAGGAAATTTGCATATTAATGGAACGACCGGTGGGATGGGTCTGAGCGCGGTCGAGAGCTCCGATCGCCGGGACATTCTCGTGCAAAAACGAGAAGAAAAAAGGGTGACATACGTCCCCTGGATCTTATCCACCATTGGCCCCGTACGTATCTTAACCCCCTTGCGACGCTAGAATTGCGTCTCGTAAATCTGCGGTTTTGGTAAGCAAGCTGGAGTGATCGGTCCTGAAGCGAGTATTCGCTTCGCGTGATTGCGCTCTACGATATTTACCGCGGCAGAAGCGTCGCCTTTAAGACGCCATTTGCATACGCGAATACAAATTTCGCCTTCCTTCAACGATCGGTGGAACGTTTTAAGTCTTAATGAGTTGCGTGCTCTGATCAAAAGAAAAGAGCTGCGTTTTAAGGATGTACGATGTTCCGAATCGAAAACTTTTCAAGGACCGACGACGGAAGGAGGCGTCGGGCTCTGATTCACGCTGCGCTTTCGCATTTCCAGGCGGCAAGCACCACATGCTACCCACGGGAGAGCTCCTGGTCTTCTCCGTTACCTCGGCCGACGCGCACTCGAGTTACAGATGCCGCACCGTGCACCACGTCACCGGCGACACCGTAGAGAGTTCCTCGTACGCCAGGTTGGTGGTAACCGGTAAGTTTTCGCACGACCCTCGTTATATGCAGATCGCTATCCACCCGAAAAACTTCCACATGACCGAATAATCAATGCCCTTAACCACTTCGCTGACGAATTATTTTCCATTTTTTTTTCTCTCCTATTTTTCGACTCATTGGATATCACATACGATCGTCTATTCTTTTTACTAGCCACTGAAAGTACGGAAAGGGTCGATATATAATTTATGATCAATACATTTCTGTATATAGAACGAAAAATATACGGTAGCTGCCAATATTATTCATCGGAACTAATACTAACCTTTTCTTCTGCCAAAAATCGTTTGAAAGCGTTCAGGAATGTTTTGCACTTGGAGGAGGTAAGTGCGTTTATTTGACGAGTATACTCGACCACGTCAGGGAAGTGGTTAAATGCAACGGCCGCGAAATCCTGCGGGCCGAAAGAGGAGCCTTTCGAAATTCTACGGCGCGTACCGCGAATAACCGTCGAATCTTTTCACATCCGGGCGTATCACGCGCAGAAATGCTTTCCAATAACACCTGGCGCACAGGCACGCTAAATAAACCGGGCGTTAAACTTTTCCCATCGTGCCGCTATGCGAAAAATACTTGCCGGCAATTCCCTCTGGGCTCGAACGGCCCGAATACAATTCTCCACCGCGCGATCCTCCGTTTCAAGGCACCGCGGATAGTCGATATCCGATCGCCACTATCCGTCAAGGCATCTCTCAACGTCCTTTGCGAACGCGTAGGAGTTAACAAACTGCGATGCAGCGTTCGTATCTACGACCGATAAGTGATGACGAACTTAGTCCTAGGGACGGAAGCGAAATGCCGAAGGAGTCCTCGGAAAAGTCAAGATGGTAAGAACGGTAAGATTTAATAAGCGACGGTAAACGGTTGAAAATAGGAAGCGGAGGATAAAGTTTAATAAGAAAGTAAGGGTAGGTTGGGTTGAGGGTAGAGAGCGTATAGGAGAGCGAACGTGAAACGGGCTAGGATTACTTTCTAATTAATATACCGTACGTTATAGGGCCTCCCCTATCGCGTCTCGTCCTCCGTCCTGCGCTCCTTCGGATCCGCGCCATCCTGAAAAATCCTCGCGAGGTTTCCCCTTTGAAGGCGGAGATCGGGTGGCCCCGCAAAACGCCCGTAAAAGCCGCTCTCGTGATTCAATCTCCTTGGAATGCCCCTCGCGACATAATAGCGATTAAAGCCGCACGAAGTGAGCGGCGCGGCTTCGTCCGGTGCGTTTCGCGTCAGGACGGTTTCGTGCATCCACTTAAAACACAGGGCCGTTTATGCAACTACCTCGCGCGCGCACTACCTTTTGCATAGTAAATCATAATGCATTGTTGCGCGCTTCCCGCGTGTACGCTCCCCGCTTTCCGCGCTGCTCCTCCATGAATAAATCATCAGTGTCCGAAATGCTAATGGCCGAAACGACCGCGGTCGTCCGCGGTTCGGTATCTCGAGCTTCGCACGGTTGGCGAGTTCTTCCAAAATCACGCCGCCGAAAGTGCCACGAATTTGTCCTCGTTGAAAATCCTCGAACCCCTTGGCGAATCGCTTGGCGCTCAGTCCCGGTGGAGGGGATGAAGAGACCCGAAGCTGCGGTATTTTTTGCCCGACAGCAACGTACGTTTTGTCGAGAATTCATTTGAATGGCCAAACACGAGCATTCATGTTCCATCCGATGATCTCCACTCGGCGCGTGGCCTGGATTATCTCGACGGTTGTAAATTAAATTGAAGGCTTAAAAATAAAAATTCGAAGGACAACCGCCTGATGCGTATTGTCATCGTAATGATTGAAAATTAATACGAAGAAAGATGCCGGAAGAATTAGTCCGTTCATCGTCATCCGCATTATCTTGGTTTATCATCTCGCTCCGCATTTGGTCTCCTCATCGCGCAGAGTGCTCGACTTCCCGCGCGTTTTACTCGAGTATTTTAGGGCAGTTTTAATAACGAGGAACTTAGATCGCGGGAAGAGGATGCCGAAGTAACGATCTTACTGCGAATATACCAGCTCGCGGATGCACTTCAGCCGGTTCCGCGAGGGGAGAGGGCCGCCGATTCATAAAGCACGAAATGGGTCGAACGTGGATGAGTCTTCGGCACAATGGATGGCTAATGATGAAAGTGCAGCCCGAGATGCACCGCGGACCGAAATAGGCAAGACACAGAATCGAGATGAACATATTGTCGGCTATTCGGGCCGGCTTCGCGCCCGTAAAACCGGACGACTCCGTTGCGAAACGCGTTGCCCTTAAGAGGAGGGCCGGCTGAATGGCGGCCCTGATTCAGCGTGAATGCTCGATAATAAATACCTCGCGGGATTCGCGAGGCCCTTCGCGGCTATCGATCGGCCTTGGATCGAGAGGGAGCCTCGAGGATCGACGGCATCGCGCTCCAGGACGACTTTTCGCTCGAAAGCTCGCCCTCTCGAAGGAGACGCTAAATAAAAGCCGCGGTATATTCATGGGCCCGAGTAATGCACCGACTAGATTGCCCTTAAGTCGAATGTAAATTTAAGTGGGCAACGAAAAGTCTGGCGGGAGAATGGAAATGCGACGGCGGCAGGGTGCATCGATTAACTTGCCGCGAGGAGGGTAAGAAGCGCTGGAAAAAGTCAGGAATGAGTTGATATAAGGGAAAAACGTCCGCGAGGCCAGCGTCTGTTCGCATCGGTGTCTTGTTTTCCTCGCTTTCTTGTTTTCGTTGGCCCCGTCGGTTCGGCTTTTTGTCACTGTCTCCGCCATTATCCGGACCCGCATTTTTCGCCCCCGCCCCCTCGCGCCTCTCCCTCGCCCACCTTTCAGCGCCGAACCTGCCGGAGTTATAACACTTCGGTACGATGGCATTTTAGGGTGGCGCGGCCTTTTAGACCGGGTGTCCATTAAAGAGCGCGGCTGTGCCAGCCGCAAACCATTTAAAATCCAAATTCCTTGGTCCATCAACGATGCTCCGCTTAATGCTCCCCGCTGGATGTGACAGCTTCGCCGACGTGCGGGACGTTTTTTACCCTCTTCCGTAATGAATTCAGATTTCGCGAGTGTCGACGCGGTTCGCGAGAGATTGCAAGATCCCTCGAGTACCAAAATGCAAATGTTTGTACTTCCTCGTAAAACACTCGTTCCAGCACGATGGTGCTTACGAGGCGAAAATCATTTCTGGATACGTTTTATTTTTTTCTTCGATCGGGCGAATGTTACACCGAAGATTTGTGCTGAAATTCGTTATTTAGATTATTGGCGAATCGGGAGCAGGACGTACGCGGTTGCGGACGAGAGTTCGGAAGCGAACGGTGCGACTTGAATTTGCGACTCCACGGTAAGAATTTAAATCTCCATTCCTCCCGACACCGTAAACTCGATCGTACGTTTCCGTAGCGGTCGCGAATAAACGAAGTTTCGCGCGTGGAAGCGGAGAGAGGTTACTTTGGTAGTTGCGCGATGTTAATTTATGCCCGTCTCTCGAGCGTACAATTACCCGTGCTTTTTCTCGCGGGGTCACGGGATTAATAAAGATTACCGGTTTCTTTGATACTCGCGCCAACGGACGTTCATTTTCCCGAGACGCAGCGAGGAACGGAAGCTGCCGCGTAAATAAATCCGAGAAAACGTTTGTCCATTAACTTTTTCGAGGGCGGACGGCAGAAGTTTGCGCTGCTCTTCCCTTCGATTCGAGACTCTTCCCTCATGTTTGCCGTCCCCTCCTAGTGCCGCGGTAAAGCAAAGCCCTATTTACAAATATTTATGGAGGGCATCGCGCAGGATAATTAATTTACAATGAAATCGGAGATGCTCGTCGCAACGTGGCTTCCCGAAGCTCCGAGAAACCCAACACCCTAGAACAATAGAGCAAATTTCTCTTTCGGTCTCCTTCCCCGGCAATTAAGCAACTTTTCTACGATTTCTTTCGTTTGCTTTATTTCTCCCCCCCCTTCTTTATTCCCTCCCCCCACGAGCCATTTATGCTATTTAGTATGGAGCTCGGCATTTAACCTGGCCTCAGTGTCTACGTGCCCGCGGTGCGCTCCTCACCGTGAAAATCCCGGGGCTAATAGGTGGAATTTCGTGACTTTGTTTGTTTGTTTGCTTGCCAGATTACCGACGTTTAATCTAGAATTCAACGCTTAAGGCGAACGTCTCGCGCTTTGATTCAACGTACACGCGCGCACATCCGACTGGCGAGATCCGTGGGACGCGAATGTCGAGCGAGCGCCCGAAAGGAAGACTTCTGGTCTCGACTTTCCCGTCCTCGATATAGGAATGGAGCGTCCGATCGGGAGGTTATCATCGGTTATCCTGGGACTTCGCCTCGAATTTCTCGGGCCATTAGAATCCCACGATTTACGAGGAAGTTTTATTAATATCCCAGCCGCCGAAGAAGGTCGGCCGGCGTGGAGCCAAAGGCCGTTCGCGGGATCGAAGAATCAATCGGCGGCCAGGATCGAGGATATGCTTAATTCGATTCCGCAGGAAGTTCGTGGGCGAGGAACTCCGCCCTCTCGTTTTTGGGGGAACATTTCCGGCCGCGGTGAGCAAGTCGAAGACAGTCGGGCCGAGGCTTAATCGACCGTTAAATTAGTTCGACGGTCGAATAGTTTCCCGGAAGTTTAGCATCTTCTCTCTCGCAGAGACAGAGCCCTGTCCCCGCGCCTTTTCGCTAACCAAACCTCGACGACAGTGCCGATTCTCGCGTGGAATTCCCGAAGGGACGTCTAGAAAATTTCCCGTTGGAATTCGCGCTGTGGTTATCCTCCTCGCGGAGCAAGGACCTCCAAAAGTTTTACGATTCGATCGTATTTATGATCGATTCGGTGCCAACGCTTTTAACAGCCCGCGTTCGTTTCGACTTAAGTGGAAGATGACGCGGCAGCTATGTTGGCATAGCGGCTGAAAGTTTCCACTCGCACGCCACGATAATCGCCTTTGACATTTCCACGGGATATATATAAATATACACGTACGGTAGATCCGACGATTTTAGCTCGAAGTCCAAGTGTCGGACAGAATGGCAGGAGTAGTCGACCTCAAAAATGCAGGAAACGGACGACGAACATTCCACTTCGCTCCTTGACCGACCAATATACTCTCTCCCTCGCCAGAATTATCCGGCAAAATGTAAGGATCAACTTTCACCGCAAAGTACACTGTACGCGTTTGCACGGATTCTTCGCCGTAGTACAATAACAACAGCGTTAAATCCAAGCAACAGTCCCGATCGATCGATCCTCCCTCCAGAGTCCCGAAACTTCGAAGATCGAGCCTCCAGGAGAGAGTCCCGTGCCAACCGTTCTTAAGTGTATTAGGGCGCCAGGATTTCACGAGATTCCGCGGGTCACGGCTGCTGGGATCCGAGGGGAAGATCGAGATAGTTAATCGCTTCGTAGGACTCCCAGGCCCGCCAGGGGGAAAAACGCCGAAGTTTCGTGGATCGGCGGGTGGGCGGCGAGCTTCTACGATGCCCCGGTGGCTTTTTTTCCGGTCAATGACGGCGATGGCCAAGGGGCGCGGGGGAGGTGGAGGAGGGTGGCGCGAGCGCGAAGAAAGGGTGAGATCGCCCTATTGGAGACTCGGCGAAAACGCAAAGTGCAATCCGCAGAGCCAGGGTGCAGCCAGTCTGCGGAGCAACGTCGGCAAGAAACAATGCAGCCATCACGGCTCCAATCCCTTCGCTCGCCGCCCCGCAATCTTATCGAGCCCCAACCTACTCGCTTCCCTCTTTCTCCCGGCTCCTAGACGCTGCATCCGTATTGCGCGTGTATCTCCGAGGGGAATAAGGAACCGCCGAATACGATGATTTGCAAAGAGCCGTCGCCCATTTCGCCGATGCATCCCCACTGGCTAAGCTTCCGTGGAAACGATTTCGCCCCGCGCTTCCTCTCCCATCGCGCCGGCCCTGGCCCACCGAAGGGCCATCGCTTATTCTTGCAGCTGCAACTTTAGGTTTGCGCCTACAAGATTTTAGGCTTGGTGAAACGGGTGGGATGCGAGTGTGTAGGAGAACGACGCGTGGAGATCGTGGAAGCTCAGAAATTCCGCGAGAATAAGACCTGTACTACAGGGGAATAGATATAGAACGCTCTTCTTTTTGGAGATTGAAGGAATAAATATTCAGAGGGAGAGCCACGGTGCTGTAGTGGATAGCGGCTCGGACTTCCACGCGGGAGACTCGGGTCGGAATCGCATCCGTCACCTCTGCTTTTTTCATGCGATATGTATTACGTAGCTCTGGTGGTTCGAAAGCCACTGTAAACAGTAGCTCCTAGGCCAAATGACCTTTGAAAGAGAATATTCTGATGCAACGAATAAGTCTCTTTTAGATCGCTACACTTTAAATCGCATTTGATATTGAAATCGTAGGTATTAGAGGCGACGCTCAATCTTCGAGCCGACGCCTATCCTAAATGTCGACGTGAGAATTCCAGAAAACGAAGCGTGCGCGGAGTGAGCTCGACGACGGAGCGACGAACGGCGCGACTCGCGTGCGGATTTGGTAAAACCTCTCGACGGGTAAACTCCCCGGAAGACAGCCGCCGTTTTTGCTCCGCCCTGTGCGACACTTTCCAAACACGTAAATCACAGTGGCCGCGAAAAGAAAGTTGGGAGAAGAAGAATGGCACGCGATGGCGTCGCGCGGAAGTTTTGTACCTAATAACTTCTGCCGCCTTCGACGGTGGATCGGCCGGAAAGTGAAAGATAAGTCTTCATCCCCTCCCCCGCCCCTTCCCGCGCCTTATCCTCCCTTTATTTACCGATTATTTTCAAGCGGCGCTACGCGCCTGGACTTCGACGACGGGCGACGAATTTATTGCGGGACCAAAGACGAATATCGGGAGATTATTGAACGTATCGTAATAGAACGAGCGTGATTGTCACACCGATGCAAATTTTCGATACCACGCCGAGGTAATTCGAGCTTGATTAGAGGCTCCGGCTGAAGGGTACGGTAATTAATAATGCGCAAAGATAATATATCATCGCGCAACGTCGGGTATCTTCCGCATTTACGTACTCCAAACTACGTACCGTAATAATATACTACGTACGCAGTAACCTCCTTCTGCGCTATACCAGCATAACGCAGGATGAATTCGACACCCAGATCGACCGTTGCGAAAGGGACGCGTTCTGGGTGTTTAACCGAGAAAGTTGCGAACATAGGACCGCTGAATTTATCGCGGTTAACCCGGAAGCCACATTTTACTACCAAACCCTCTCATTTGGTATACGCCGTTACGGATAAGAAAGCGCGATTCGTATTAAATTACGCGATTCATGGCCACTGTGTTGCGAATTAACGTATGCAGAGGGGAGAAGTTTCTCCTCGCGCGACGGTCAAAATTACTCCAGAATCGTGCCACGGTAGCTCGGTAAGCCCTCAAGTTTTCTTTCCTTAAATATTCGACGCGCGATAAATCTTCATTTACACGCCTGAGCTTTGTAATGCAATATTCCGCCTAGCGCCCAATCGCAGGTTTGTTCGCCTGGCTCGTTGTTTATGCGGAAATAGGGGATTGATTTTTCCCGCGTAAAAGCGGAGTTTCGCCTCTGCGGTTGAAATCGCAGAATTTCGGGGTGCGAAATATTTAATCGAGACCCTTTCTAGAATATTCAAAGGCTCGCCCATTGCCTAGAGCCTATTTACAGCCGGAATTAAATTCGGGGGATTACGCTCGATGTATTTGCGTACCAAAATAACCAATATCGGACATCGATATTAGAGATCAGCGTCAAAGTCGAATAGAAAAATCTATCGTACACGCGACTCGAAGGCTCGTGGACGAGGGACAGATCTTGCGAGACTCCTTCGAGGACATTCTCCCTGTCTGCTCTTACGAAACAACCAATTCCTGCACAGTCATGCCGAATTACGCGTACGTAACACTCGTGGGAACACGTGTGCCCAAATTGCACGCAGGTATCGCTCCGTGACCCGAATTCTGAAGCAATCAGCGGCTGACATTAAATTACGTATGCGCACCATTGTCCAGAGAGGTGGGACTTCGGTGACGTAATTAGCGAACGACGTAACGCGCTTATCGACAGTACGGTTACGATTAACGGAGGCAGCCACTTTATTCCTGCGATTAATAAGGCCACGGCTCCCGCCACAGTCCGAGGGCAGCACGGTTTCGATCCACGTGCAAAACTCGTATTCGAGGCTAATCCTCGAGCCTCGCACGAGAGTTCATAAAGCGTGCTACGCTCCCGCTGCATTCACCGGTTTTAAGCGCCGCTTTCCACGGAGAAACGACCCCTCCCCTCCTCCCCTTTTTCCTTTCGATTTTAGTTACCGAGGCCGTTCATCCTACGAACTTACTCAAAACGCAAGGCTACGTACGATACATTAGATACGCCGCTTTACAAGCTGATCCCCCGAATAAGTTTCGAAAGGAACACATTTTTACAACCTGTCGCAAGGACTATTCGTATCATTCAGAAACATTTCGAGCAAGCGGAGAGTCGGGAGTACGTATATCCGAATTTCGAAACATCGAGATTGATAAGGAGATCGAGTGGACGTTCGGATAAGATGGGCGGCGAATCGGAATGTTGTACGGTGCGAATATCCGTCGAGCGCGTCTTCCGCGTCAAAGGCGCGGGTTAAGAACCGAGTTGAGTTTTAAGGCTTTTCCTCCTCTTTGTCCGGCACTCCCGCCTCCGCTTCCGGCTTAACTTGGCACAAAGCGCCAGGGGCATTCGTCCGAAATCTGTCCGGGCGGGCGAGGATTTTTCGGCGGCGGGAGGTTTACGGGCGGGTGAAAGACCACGCTGGAAAAGGCGGGGCACAACGAAAAAGCGTGTTCCGTAATGCGCGATAAGGGAACATTGTACGGCTAATTAGTGCCAACTTTATTACGGGCAAGTTGCTTGTTCGGGGTAAATACACGAGAAAGGCCACCGCCATTTGAGATTCGCTTTGACGACGATACACGCGGGTGGGGTGTATATTTAATAGAGCCTTAATTGGAGTCGGCGGCTCGAAAGGTTTAATTGGACATCGTTCCGCGCGAGACCCCCGCGGTTTCCGTGCCCTTCGCCCTTCCCACTTTTTTTTTCTTCCCCGGTACGGCTCATCCGGCCAAGTGCGCGCACTCTTGCCTACATCGAGGTACACGGAGAGAGAGAGAGAGAGAGAGAGAGAGAGAGAGAGAGAGAGAGAGAGAAAGGGTGAAAGGGAAGGGGGAGTGATAGAGGGGGATAAGGGTTAGACAGAGTTGCGGATTATATAGTCAATGACCGCTGGTTCAAAGGATACCAAGATGCTCGTTTGAGCACGCTGTCTCCCTGTTTAAATATCATAGAGCGCGAGTGCTCTTTCCCATTGCCCTCCGAGTTTGCGTTTTTCCGATTCGAGCCGCGGTTATTAATGAAACTCCTGGATTCGCTTTAACTTGAAACCGTCACCGTCGCTTTCGCGCTCCGTGCCTCTTCGGGAGGATCAGATTGCCCGTCGACCCTCCTTGGATTGGGAGAAAATTACGCGCATGGCCACTGCTAGGGATCGAAGCGTACTCTGTATTTGAAGACGTATATCGCGTTTCCAAGAAGAATCGATCCATCGGCATTTCCAAGCATTCCGCTTTATCCTCGGAGAAACGATCAATCCCTCGGGCGATAATCATCGGCAGCGCTCGTCGGCTAATTAAAAACGGATTCGCGAGTAGCGCGGATCCCCGATATTAATCCGGCAGTCTCTCAGCGTGGGAAAATTAAAAGGGTGAAAACTTGGCCCGAGCTTTTTCTCTCCTTGGAGCGTACTTAACCAGGGTTAACTCGCGAGTCCGCTAATTACTACGGACCGCGGTGTCGAATCGCTGTATCTCGCTCCTCTGTCGCTCTTTTAAACATTCCCGAGGCAGAGCCGTAAAATCGTCCAGGATTCCATCGAGGCGGCCAATTTTTCTTTCTTCCGGACGTAAGTCGGCCGTAAATGTCGTTAAATATTTTCCAGCCGCGTATGCACGTGCATACGCATACGCTGTGCAACCAGCGGCGATATGAACGAGGGTGTGGTGGCGGGGCGTTGCTGGAATATGGCAACTGGAATTGCACACTGGCGCGACAGAGGCGTGTGTGCGTGCGTGGGAGAGAGAAAGGGTTAAGAGCGCTAGAGATGGAGGGAGAGCGAGAGAGTGAGAGAGTGAGTGAGAAGGGAAGAGAGATAGGGGTAAGAGCAGGAGGGATGGTGGAAGAGGGACAGAGAGAGAGTGAGAGAGAGAGAGAGGGTGAGAGGGAGAAGGGAGGAGGAGAGGATGAATGAGCGAGAGAGGAACGAAGAGGAGGGAGAGGGACGGCGAGATAGAGGCGACCGACGATCAATACGCCATCAGCTTAAATTACAATAATAACGCCGACCAGACAGAGCGAGCGCGCCATTATGAAATAGCAGAACCGTAAAAGGCCCCGGCAATGTGAGGCCCGACAGACTGACAAACGCCGCGCGGTGCTTAATCGCCGTTGACGAGGGTTAAACAAAAGCCACGGCTACTCGATATTTTGGTAGCTCGAACGATCGTCATATTATTCCTTCGCGCTGAAGATAAGCGCCTAGCAAACTCGCCTCGAATATTCATCGGTCGGAGATTTATGTTCGACTTTTTCCATCGCTCCGCCACGCCTGCTTGAAGCGAGCCACCAACGAAGGTGTTTCGTTCCACGAACAGGGCGGTGTAAATCAATCGTCGACCGCGCCTGAAATATTTTTCTAAAAGCGCCAAAGTATCGAGGCATTTAATGCCTCGACAAACGTTTTGGAAATGCACGAGAAAGTCGTGGATAGCGTTGGAATTGAAGCGGCCACGCGGCAGGATCGCGCCACGACGAGCGGAATGCGTCCGTTACGAGAGCTGGTGCGCGTGTGTGGGGTATAAAGCGCAAAGGTAAATCGATTAAAGGGATGGAGAAGATTTAAATCCGGCCGGCACGCCGGCGGAAATTATATGGTAACGAAACAAAGGAAGACGTTCCGCGGCGCATCGAAAATTAAAGGAGAGATCTTTGTCTCCTCGAATGAGTCCACAGGGGAGGGAGGAGGCTCCTTCTTATGAATTTCCAAGGCATCTCGAAATATATCCTAAAAGGTCCCGTGGAGATTTCACGGCAAAAGCCCGACCGTGGATTTTTCCTCTGCTCTGTCGCGGCTCGGTATGCGATTAACTGTAAATTACGCGCGACTACGGCCACGGTGGAATATTTAAAGTAACAAAAACGCATTATTAACGAAACGGAGAAAAAAAGGATAATAGACGCGCTCGCAGGCTTTTCAAATTGTAAGGATAGCAAAAGAATAACGGACACGCTCGTAATTTACATTCCGCGCGGAGCCTGCGGTTTGGGAGAACCAAAAAGGATACCGTATTCATTTCTAGTCCGAACGAGCTATTTAAGCCCAGAACCAAAAACGCGTACGACGTTGTAGAAATATTATTACTCGCGATGATAACGAATTTTCGAGGAAGCTCGAGCCCGTTTCAAAGCACTGCGCCATCGTCGGTCCATCGATAACTTTGTTACTTTACCTAACGCGAAGAAACGTTCGCAGCGATCTAAAAAAGATCATCGCCCTACACGATGGGCTTGATAGAAAAATAAAAACCTACAACTCGTGTCCTACGAGTCCATAAGCGACGGCTGATATTTTAACCGCGACTTTCGAGAGTACAAATCCCATTCTTTTTCTTACAACGCGCGCGAGTGGCCGAGAGAGTTTGCAAAGTCCCGGCCGCCAAATCCCATCTCTAGGTCCTACTCTTATTTCGTCTTTCAGAGCACTCGCGTAATCCAGCGCCACCGCGATTCAACGAACGAGTGAGTCCAGCGCCCATTCGCACCGGGGAGACGATCGTCCTTTCCTGCATCTCCCAAGGAATCCCACCGCCGATGTATCTCTGGTTCCGCGAGTCGATGTCGGGGACCGGGATGATCTTCAACTCCGAAAGGATCCACGCGAGGGCCGGCGTGCTGGTGATGCAATCCGCCAGGGTGGAGGACGCAGGAAGATACGTCTGTCACGCCAACAACACCGCCGGCTCCGAGAGGGTCGAGCTCGAGGTCTCGATCATAAGCAGCCTCTCCATTCATCTGGCTCCTCAACAGGTTAGCGATAGTACTTTTGGCGCTGAACGAATTCCTCGCTGTACGATCCATTCTCCGTTACGTACACCGCGCGTCGATGTTCATTTGTCGGGCCTTTGCTCGCGATCGAATCGTTCCCACGGCTGGGTTTCGCGTCGACGCGAGAGCTTGTTTGGAATTGGGATAATCGCGCGATGGAGTTTCAATGATTATAGTTTTTATTATAATACTATTAAGCGTGCAATTTTGTCTTCGTTGTTTTTCTGAAATTCGAGGCTTAGTCCCGCGTTGAAAGCATCGCTACTTACCACGAAAACCATTGATGAGAAAACGACGGAAGCAAAGTTGCACGCTTAATATATGGATGGCTCGTTGAGCGTTGTTCGTATTTTATCCTGGTCCTCGAAGTACCGAGAGGGCCCTGGGATTCGTGGAAGATAGCGCGACACGCGGATATGCCGACTTAGGGAGCCACTTTAAAGGATCGAGATGAGATATCCGATATAAAGCATTCTCCCAGCTCACCTGGAGCCTCAACAGGTTAGCGCCATTTCTCCCCGATTGGATTTCAGGATCCAATCGAGTCCCACCGTCGATTTTCTCCTTTCTCCCCGCCCGACGACCCTTGATTCCGCTTCCTCGGAATCCAAGGACCGCTATCGCGCCGCTTATTACGACGTGACAATTTGTTGTGCCGTTATTTCGGATAATAGAAGTCGCTCCGTTTTCTTTGGATACGCGAAAGATTTACGGACATGCTCGTGCCTATTTAACATCGTGGCGAGCCCCAAAAGGAAGATCTCCTCACCAACGACCTTTAAATCTACCCGCTATCTCGATGCATTAAAATATTCGCTACTCTTTACAACTTCTTTACTCGTACAATTCTTCTAGACTTTATCCAATCCACGCTGAATGGATAACTCGATACATCCACGCGTCCTTTATCCACGCTCTCTCACCGCGTCTAATCCTCACTCTCACTCCAGCGTTAAAAACCTTCCGCGCGCCACCGAAAATCACGCAACACCGTGGAAATCCGTGGAGCAATCCAGCACGGTTCCAAGCCCCTGCCAGTCCCTCCATTCACCTGGCTCCTCAACAGGTTAGCATCCGCCTTCCTTCTATTTCGTTTCATAAACAGCACGAGAGCATTTCCCCTCCCTCGTCTTCTCAATGAGCCCTGATTCTATTTCCCCGGAAATCCGCGCCTACGCCACTGCGTTGCTGGCTGGAGGATAACGGTTCGTTGCGCCTTGACTTCGTTAAGCGGATGAGACATCCGCGCCGTTCGTTCGTTGTCGCACGCTGGATTTCTCCGAATAAATTCCCGACCGAGGACGCCGCGCCGTTCGACTAATTCGCACCGCCGATGCGGATAATTGGGGGATCGCGGAGAGGTAAACATCGCGAGGAAACGCGAGGATACGGGATCCTCGAGCATCCTGTCCTCCGGCTGAATTATCGGAGGCCGATTCATAAATAAGCCCTCGGTTCCCGGGTTCCGACGATTCGTCTTAGCCGGCTGCGCCGAGCTTACGGTTAACGAACGTCTGAGAAACGGGATCCATTCTCAGGAAAGGGAGGGCTGCGTCGGGATTCATAATGGAGCGTCCTCCGGGGAGTAAATGTTTAAAATGAAGAGGAAACTTGTACCGTGAAATGCTCCTTCCGAGGGACTGGTTTGATACGATCTCGATGTACCAATTAGAAGCGCCGGAATTTCTGATATAATGGAAATCATCGGCGATATTACGACGTTTGAGTTTTTACGCGCGTTAAAGTAGTTTATACGCTAAGCCGTGGAAGTCTGCGCGAGGAGCGTAGTCGGTAGTTGTTGTTGGAGGAAAATTTAGATCCACCCAGTCGGCCGGCACGAACTTCCGCAATTACCAGTCCGGTGTATACATATATACGAAGCGAATAGAACGACCACGGGGAGAGATAGAGAGAGAGAGAGGGAAAGAGAGAGAGAGAGAAGTCAAAAGAGAATCGAGGTTCGAAAGAGACGACTAACGCGCATCGATGGCCCCTTCGATGGCACGCTCGCCCCTTTTCCATCGGTGTAAGTAACCAACCGTGCTTCTCGCGGGGGCAGCGAATTTTCGGTTCGGTTGCGAGGCCGTGGCAATCGGGAATTAAAAGAACGTCTCTTGCCGATGCGAAACGGCTCCATAAATTGTACGCCCAGGCCGGCGGGCTCAATTGACCTCTGGCCGCGCGGCAAACAAATTATACGGGCGCTGATCGCGCGCGCAAAGTGGAATAATTAATAACGCCGGGGCGAAATGTCAAAGGGAAACCGGCGATAAACGAGAGCCGCGTAATCCGGGGCACGATGAAATTTCCAGGGTCGTAAACCGGTTCGTCCGATAGGACGAAACGATCGCCGCCTCGTGGCTAGGATGGCCCGGAGAATGGAGGTTCGAGCTTACGGCGGCAAGACTCGAGCGAGAATCGCGCCCCATCGCCTCTAGACCTTCTTCCTTCGAACGATACGCGCACGGAGAACCGAGGATTGGAAATCCGATTCTAGCACCGATCCTGGAAACCAAAGTCTAACTCCGAGGGGCGAGGAGCAAATCAAGACGATATAGGGAGGAGAAAACCTGGTGTTCCGAGCGAAGGACTCGACTTTGAATATCCGATTGATATATATATCGCGGAGGCCCGCGATTCTAAAGCTGTCATTAACAGCGGGCGCTGCGCCGAACGAGCTTGGCGGGCCGTGTGAGAAATGGAAAAAATCGAGCCGGCTCCAGTTTTTTTTAGCTCCACGGAGGTGCCGCGGTGAAAGGGTCGGCGGTGCTTAAGCGCAGAAGACGCTGGGGACAGGCGTAGCTGGGAAAATCGGCGGGCGAGGCGGTCGATCGCCGGCGGGCCGGAAAATGTCGGTAGACCGTCGCTGTCCGATGAGAAACGCGAGAAAGTGCTCGGTATTCTCCCCGTCTGCGACGGAGCGCTTTGAAAAATGTAAGAGGAACGCGGCGCCGGATGGATATCGATAAAACGGTGGCGGGATCGAGACGCTCTGCGGGAACGCGCCTGGCGATATGGCGTTCACTCCCCGGAAGTCTCTCGCATAATTTTCGCAGTCATCGGCAAAGAAACGTTTATTGCCGCAGGATTCCCCGCTATATTAGCCACCATTCGCCCCTCGCAATTTCGCCCCATTAACGCGCCAGGGCCGAGCCTCGCCCCTTTATATTGGCCGTACTCTATCCGCCGTTTTTTGTTACGCGCCCGCGTTAATATCGCCGAACGGTTCGTTGCCGTTTAATCGAAATTGATCGTGCGCCGCGGGCTAAGACGCCGACGCGGCATCGTTGTTTAACGATCCGCCGTCGCGCTCGTTATCTTGGGGGAAGGACTTTAACGCGGGTTTCATCGTCGGCCGCGGTACGCACAACCTAGGGGTGCTTCTTCGTACTTTTCTCGCGACGGAATAGAGTATTGCGTAAACCGGCGGAAGGCACTGTGGTACGATAAGTTTAATCCTTGGCCAGGAAAGGCGCACACATACGACCTCGCGCGTTTATCCGCATACATAAAAGATGTATGGTAAGAGAAGGGATCGGAGGCGCCGCGTGTTGGATAGAAATAATCTATCGTAAGAATAATGCAGCTTTGGAGGCGGACGGCCGCGTCGTCGGCCGTAAGAAAATGTATACAGGGCGCGTAGGAATTTCGAGTGTCCTAGGGGCTTCGAAGGTATGAAAGTGTGAGCGCGCCTGTGTATGGGAAAATGCGTGACTGGGATACTGTCCAGACTACTGCGAGAACGGTCGAATGTAAGTCGTTTAACGGTCTGGTTTGAAGAGTTGGGAACAGGAGTCGAGTTTAAACCACGGTGGAAGAAACACGTTTGCGTTGCGAGAAATCTAGTTTTCCCCTTGTTGCTCCCGTAGACCACTACCTTGTGTTATTATAATTTCCACCCCTTCACGGTATATATACGTGGAATGCTTAATATTCATGAATAACGCGCATTTAATATTCATTCGGTTGTGCGTTCGCGCAACTCTGAAATCGGAACGATCGTCTCGACAGCCCGGCATTGGTGCGCGAGCAGATTTGTTAAACTAATCCGAAGGATGAAGACGGTCGGTTCGTAAGGTTCGTAGCCAGGGCGTCGGAGATATGCGCCAATGGCTATACCCCGGGGGCGGAAGATAAAGAGGCTTATTGCTCTCGAAAGTCTGCCGAAGACAAGGTCGCTCGTACTCGACGTAACTTCCAGCTATTCACTTTCGTTGAATCGCAGTAACCCACTGCGGGAGTTTCAAGACGGCGGCGCTCCCTGGATTTCAATGAAATATCGCGACGCTATTTTGTCACGAGAATGCGCGCGTACCTTGCGAGCCCTCATTGTTGCGCGCGAACAATAATAACGATAATAAAGCTGCTCTCCGTGGAATCGTGCGTATACACATATGTGAATGTGTATATACACACACATATATTTATAAAGACAATTATAGAAAAAAAATTATAAAGACACGGGACAACAAAGGGGAGTCGATGAGGGCCGAGCGACGCCTTCGGCCCTTTCCCTCCCGCGAATCTTCTTCTCTCGAGAACCCTTAAAGGGGCCATCCTGCGCATCTTATTTTTTCCTTCCCATTGAACGGCGCATCCAAAAGAATATTTAAAGCTCCCCCTTGGAAGAAAGTTTCCTTTGGAGCGGAGGAACAAAAGGAGCCAGCCAGCGAGGCGCAATCCTCTTAATGACATTTAATGGCCGCGGTTCGATCCGACGGACCTGTCGAATTTTTCCCCCAAGAAGGGGGGCCCCGCTCGTGAGTGGCGAGCATAATTCCGGTCAATGGAAATCGGCTCGCGGGCCATTCGAATTTAAATCCTTCCTCCTTCGCCCCTACGGCCGTCTGTTTATTGCCAACGGCCCGCCGGCCGGAGAGCACGTCGTTTTTACTTATCGAAATGCCCGATACGGCGGAAAGCACTCTCTCGTGGGTTCTCGGCTAAAGTGGCTTTGGAATTCATGACGGGTGGGACCACACACAGTCGGGAGCAGGGGAGGGGGAGGGAAAGGGTGCGCATTGGTGCCATCAGAGCGCACGTCCCGTGGAACACGTATACCTACCTGCACGTACACGTACTCGCGAGTGTGGAGTCCCGTAATCGAGGCGCACCGCCCCTCGCTCACCCCCGCCCTCATTCTCTCCCTCTCTCCCTCTGGACAAACGAGCCTCCTTAATAATGCACAAGACCGATTTCCAGCCGGATCAAAGGATTGCCACGCGATCGATGATCAATTAAGCCGCTCAAGATGGATGTGGAAATGCCGGCAGGGCACTCGATTTACCGGGGCATTCCCATGCCGGCGCCGTTCCTCGACACGTCTTATTACTCCCGGTGTCATCCACGCGTCCACGCGGTTTAATAATATCGCACGACTGATTTCCATCGACCGGTATATACGTACCGATTCGTCCAATTCTCCGACGCGCGATACCAACTTGGCTGGTGATTAATTATTAATTTCTCCATTAACGTGGAGTTAAATTTTTAAATGTATCGTAAAAGGTATGGTTCTATGGTAAGTATTAATGGAATATATGAATGAGATATTTGCCTCTCTAAATTTCGGAGAGAATTGATTTTCACTATCGTACCGTCCTACTCGATGGCGAACCTCAAATTTGTCCGAGCACGTCTGGCATTATCCACTAACGTCCGTAGTTCGGTTAACCGACGCGTCGAAGTAGAATTTTCCTGGCGCTCGAGAGAAATCGCAACACTCGGCGATTCATTAGTCGTTATCGGGTGCCGATTCGGAATTCGCCGTTTCACCTATGTGATTAGAGCAGGAAGCGGCGTTTAATAACGTCCGGGAATAATTTCCGCGCGGATTAAAGGATCGCTTCGGCGATCGATGATCTATTAAACTTCGCAAAGTGGATATGGAAATGACAGCAGGGGACTTAATTTAGTGGCGCTGCTCGGTCTGCTCCTTAGACTAAGCTCGCGCGAGTCTGAGCCCTGGGAATATTAACCCGGCTTGCCCCTGCTGCGCTTGTTAAACGACGCTGCTCACGTTCGATATTGATTTTAAATCACGCACAACGCCGAGCCAAACGGCGCAAACTTACGCGGCGTACGTCATTATTTTCGAGTGAACCACGTTTGGTACAAAGTACCTCGTTTAATGATACAATCGATATCGAACGTAGGTCGCCAGAACGATTGGCGATCCGGTGAAAATTGTTCGTAATGCAACGATCGTTTCAGATCACCGTCGACTTGGGAAAAGATGCGGTCTTTCACTGTTCCGTCACCGGGCAGCCGCATCCGGTGATCTCGTGGACCAAGGACGGGGTTCCTGTGAGAGAGGGCTCCTCTGGAAGGAGCAAAATTACGGGAAATGATGGCTCGACGTTACACATATCCTCCATCGCGAGGGACGACAAAGGGATGTATCAATGCTTTGCCAAGAACGACTACGAAATGGTCCAAGCAACTGCCGAGCTGCGTTTGGGTGGTAAGTGCCTCCATTCGAAGGATGGATTTTAATTTAGCTTTACGTCGAGTACACGGAGAATTTTTGTGCAAGTATATTTGCAGCGATGCACGATTTTTAAACCCTTCGATTCGAAGCTGAACGACTTCGCGAAGTAGGGATTTAATTCGATTTAATAGCGATGCATAAAAGTCGACGTAAATAACGGAGCGACCGGTGTGCTCTTTAAAAAGTCATAAATTACGCATGCATTTAAAGCGACACACGCGACGCAAGACGGATTAGCGCACCTAAGCGGCCGTTACTCGTCGCACAACTTCGACGAAGTTTTATGAAAGTTTCTGCTGGAAAATAATAACGCTAAATTAAGGCTATTACAAGTCCTCCATTACCGAAGGATGGAGGGACTCTATTACCGAAGTTTCATCCTGGCCCTTCGCTGCGTTACAATTTTTATCGGTCACTCCGAACTAACTTTGCTAAATACGACAAAGAGGAGGGAAAGACGTATCGCCCGTCCTATTATCTCCGAAATGAGCTAAACATTTTTAATTAAAAACAAACTTTGCAATGGGCCGCGCGAGGGCCAAACTGACCGTTATTAAATTCATCTCCAAGGCGGAACTTCGACGGGGCTCGGGGTACACTTTCAATTTGTTTCTCACCGCGAACCGAAGATAAACCGAGACTCAAAGCCTCGGTGTCAAGTCCCGTTGAGGAGCATAGCGATCCTCTCGCCTTATACAAGGATTTTCCACTCGAGGCTACGGCAGAGTAGCGGATTAAAGCGCAGAGTTCTTAAACGGAATATTTGTGTTCGATCGCTATCCACGTTTCTGGAATTATCCATAGTTCAACACGGTGCTATGCAATCCTCTTTGACGCTAGAATTAAAAATGCCCCGTCGGTCGTTTCGCAGAAAAATTTCGCAGCTTCTCGACGATGTATTTTTTGGATTTTCCAAGATCCCATTGCAATGCACGGATCGCTATGTCGACTTACCGAGATTTATCCGACTTTATCCAATCTTTTTTCTTCCTTCTTTCGACGGACGTTGAAAGGAGAGACGTAAAAACCAAGACGTCACCGTCGAAGTAACACCTTGGGAGGAACGGTAAGACCCGTGTTAAACGAGCTTCGGGGTCGATGCCAAAAAGGCAAACAGAGCCGCCAGCCCTCAGCCAGCACGACCACGTCTCGATAGGCGAGACCGATTTCTTTCATTACTCCGGCAGCTCCTTCGCCCTTGTTTATCCCTTCTGGCGCGTGAAAGGAGCACCGAGGGTCGGGCAGGAAGGAGAAAGGGTGGCACCGGGCGAAGACGAAGGAGAGCGCGGAAAAACCCAGGGCGGGGCGTCGAAACAGGGAAAAAAAACCATGCTTAACGAGGGCGATGCATAATGGAGAAAGGAGAAATCCACTGGCTGGCGTGCCGTGAAATAAATACATACCATTTGTCTTAGTCAGGGACGGAGGGCCGGGAGAAAGGGACGGCGGAGGGCCGAGGCTCGAAATTTCCCGGCAAAAACCCGTCGGAGACGAATGGCGCACGGTACAAATATTCTTTCGGCCTCCTTTTACCCCTTCGAGACCGATGACGTACACCAACGCACTTCCTATTCCATTCAAACTTTAAGAAAAATCACGTTTTCCGCGATTGGAAAATCATGTTTTTCGACAGCGCCACTATGAAGGACGCGGTATAAAATCAAAACGCGATACCGGTTTCGAGATAGGAGGTAAGCGGATAGACATAAACGCATCGAAAGGATTAAACGACAATACCGGCTCGTCTTTGGGAGAACGCTTTAAGGGGCGAAGCCAGGTGTCGCCCTTTGGTAAAGGATCGTACGAGCACGAAGGGGTTAAAGCGCGGAACACGAAACCGGCGTGACATAATCCATTACCCCGAAAGACGGCGTCGGTCGTACGTCTTAAACGCGGCTACATACCGCCGCTCGTTTCCGCCCCGGCGTCGCTTATACGGCGCCCTGAATTATCGAGCGGCATTTCTCACCGGCGACCCGCGAAACGTCTTCGTTTATCGCCCCCTCGTTTTTACTTCGCCGGTCCGCCCCTGTCCGTCTGCAGCTCCTCGCCGAAATCCGCCCCAAACTCCCCGCGCGCGCTTCTTATCGGCCGTAAAATCGCCCTCCGTCTCTCGCGCCGATGTCCGCCAAGATCGTGGAACCAATATCTCGGGCTTTCGTATTTTAAATTCGCCGATCCTCGTCGAAGCTCGTCCTCGAGAATTGGCGCGTGGAAAACGGTTTACTGTATTTCTTTCTTGGAATATCGAAGGGTATTGGTTTTATCGTCGATGGTCGGGGGATTAAAGCGATCGCGGAGGATCCACGGTTTGTTTCCTTCGATAATTTTATCGTTATTCTTGTTTAACGGTGTACGTTCCACGATAACCAGGACGAGTGTCGGTGGGATTATAAGGGTTTCTTTCGCTGTAAGAGAAAGGTGGATCGATGGACGCGTTATTTCCAACGATGCTAATAGAGAAAGCCTCGGTTTACCTCGGAGAATTTTTGTGTTTTCCTAAAGTGTATCGAGCGGCATTTTTCAACGGTGGGGGAGGGAGGACGACGAGGACGCGGCGTTCGTTTATCTCCGGTTTCGCCTTTATTTTCCCGTCAAGACGATGCATCTCGTCTGTCGTCGCTGTAATCGCGCGCTTATTAAAAGAAACGTACCGTTTGGTAGTATCGATTACGCGAACGATCCTGGCATATACGAATCGCGCCTCCCAAAGCTTACGAACTCGCTCGAAAACGAAGCGTGCGGTACTACAATTCCTTCCACGAAACATTCTCATCAAGGCTGAAAACCTACGCGATAGACCGTCGCAGAGTTCCTCCACTGATAATAAGTACCTTTTTGAATAACTTGGCCGGCCAGCGGGCAGGATTAAAAAAGTCAGACGCGTTCCTAATATGGCGAACCGCTTTATGAAACTCGAAATAATTGGAAAGCAAACTAATCCTCTTAGGCAACAAAGAGTCGCGAAGGGGTCGCGGAGGCAAAGTTTCTCGGCGATCGCAAAGCGCGTTTGAAAGAGGGAATTACATATAGGTATACGCGTATGTATATACGCAAGGCGGCATTGTTGCAGCGCGTATTTTCTCAATTTATTCGGCCGAACAAAGGGGAACCATTTGCGTGCCGTGTGCACGCCTATGCGGAGGGGGCGAGAAAAAAAGTCGCGGAGGGAAACTGCTGATTTAGCGGTGGAATAGGCAGATTTGAGCCCGGGCCAAATAAGCGGCCAGACCGTGGCACGGGCAATGAAATCGCGCGATTTTCATAAAATTCACTTAAAAGCCAGAGACACCCACGGAGCGCTTCTCTCGAACCTTTTTCTGCCCTCGTTCCTCTCGATCGATCGATACCCTTTCCTCGCTTTTCCCACGGTGGATGTTCATTTAAAACGACTTCAGCCCCTGATACCGTACGCGAAACGGATCGCACGATACGATCGCGCTCCTCGTTCGAGTACATTGCGATACGCGCCAAGTAGAAGTCTTTGTGCTTCGCGATATGACAAAGGCGCGTTCATCGCGAAAGGGTCGTGATTTTGAACCTTTGTGCGGTCCGAGCACCGACGGACCGACGGCTGTGCGCCGGTTCGACGAGTATTCCAGCGTCGAGCACCCCGGTGGTTTTTATATTAAATAAATTCTATTCCCCCGCATTCCCGCGACGCCCGCGTTATTTACAGCCTGTGCGTTTGCGCAACATCCAATCAGGCCGCGGTAAATAATGTCGTGGCGTAGAATCATGGAATCGCAAATCGCGATGCGATGCACGGTACATCGGTTGAGTAAATCAACGGCATTCTATATTTGCCCCGATGACAGGGACCGGACGATCGCGGAAATTTAATCGGCCCCGGAGAATATTTACGAGTCGCGCGAACGCGAGGCGGCCCGATCGAAAGCGAAGGGCCGAACCCTTTGGGATTTCTGGAAGGAAATCAACGAGTTTCGCGTCCATATTTTTACAGCTATCTGGTATTCGTCGGTTAAATATCCCGCGAAAAGGTAGGATTATATTTTTCTCTCTATCCCTCCGCAAGGTCCGATTCATATTCGAAGGAACTCGACCAAAGTAATCGTACGTTTGAACATTCGCGCACTCGAGTCGTGGAAAGCCGAACAAAACAGAGGGATGATGAATACTCGAGCGACCGCGGGTCCGGAGGCCGAGGTAGATCTCGCTGTTCCAAGGAGTATAAACTTGGACCGTGGAAGTTGGGAAAGGCCGAGGTAATCTCTCCTTGGACCTGCCTCGTTATTTAACCCTTTCATCTCTACGAACCCACGCGCGATGTACGATGTCCCGACTAAAACAACCGGCGATAATTAATGAAAGTTACCAACGGGAAGTAAGGTCATTTTTCAACGACACCCTTGATACAATATCGATCCTAAATCTCGCACCTTGAGCGGGATAAGGTTAGAAGTAGAATCCTCCGACCAACCAGCATCATCGATGGTCGACCTCGAAAATGCGGGCGACAAAGGCGGAACAAGGCTCGAAGGGTGGAGGACGCACGGGACAGGGGGGCAGAAGTGTCGTAATAAGCGGACTCTTCGCGCTTACAAGGACACGCGTCCTGCAGCGACAATGACCGGCGCGTGCATATAATAATGCAGATCCGCAAAATGGGGCGTGGCACCTGGCAATGGGGCATTCTGATTTACGCCGTGAGCAAACACCCGCGCCGCGCCGCGCCCGGGTTATTGTCGGCTCTATAATTTGGGGTTAATTCACTAGGCGGCACTCTAGTTCAGGCGTCAAACCGCAGATCGATAGTTCTGCCCGCGTACACGGGGCTTGTCATGTAAATGTTGCGTGCATAATACCCCGCCTTGCGGCGACCCAGGATCATTTCCACGGAGCCCCCGCGGAGGCCTGTGTGTGCCTAAAGCCTCGTTGCACCTGCCGCAGGTGCACGCCCAGAATTTCGAAATACCGGCCGTTCCTGGCCCCGTACAGGGATCGGCCGAATTTCGACGTGACCACCTTGCAATTGAAGGTACAAATAGAGGAAGGTCGAAAGTAGATTTCCTCGCAAGACGCAAGAGTGATTTGTGTTCTGCTTTCAAGCTTTAGGAATATCAAACTTTTGATGTCAAGATGCGCGATCACTTTGAGTGTATTCCTCTAAATGGGATAGGGTATATTTGTAAAAGTTTCCAATGGTATGTATAAAATCTAAGATGGTCTCGAGCGCTTGGATAGGCCAAATTTCTGGGAAAAATTGATCGTGGAAATTGGCTCGAAATGGAGACTCGATGCGGGGAAAGAGAATTCGAAGCATCTGTGCTTTATCGTTCGGAGATGATCAGGAAATAATGGTTCGGCGTCAGGGGGAGATCCGTGACGTACGACTTCCCGCTGGTGAGGTATCGGTCGCATAATTCGAGTCAACGATCGCCGGTTCGCCGGAGGACGCATCGCGTTGCTGCAGTTACGCGCGCCTCGATATTTTTGCGCGGTAAGTGCTTTTGCAAACGTTGCAGCCGTGTAATACCTCATCTTGCGGCGACCCAGGTTTACTTCCGCGGTACCTGCAGGCAAGTCCGCATCCGTAGTTCGTGCATGCATCTACCCGCTTCCTGGCCACTCCGGCAAGCCTGCATCTCGTAATTCCGAGCATGGCCACGGTTATGCCGACACCGACGAATTTTACCGCCCCTCCTTTTTTTTTCTTTCCTCTCCTTATACCGGAATCTACGATCCGGCGCATTAATTAAGCGCGTTCAAAGGACATAATTAATCCGCGCCGCGGTACGGGATGAAAATCGGCGAGCCTCCGGCGGAGGCGAGCTGCGCGCTCGGTTTCTCGAGTTTCGAAAAGCGGCAAATACTTTTATCATCTTTCTTCGCGAATAGTTTTCCAACCGAACCCGTGAGATCCTAAGACACGAATATCCATTGCCGGCGCGGAATAAATTCCAGTCCATTTCCATAGATATCCACCTGCATAATCCGTACGCATTACCTGCCCACGGCGTATGCCACTGACGGCTGGATTATTTCGAAATTCCGATCGTTTCTACGAACATTCCGGCGGGATCGATTTGCGTTGAAATTGACATACATTGCCCCCGCGGAATAATGGTGGAATTTTAGATATACGTATATTCGACCACCTTCGTTAAACCGGGTGGATGCGACGTCAAATGTTTACCCGCGCGCGGTAGCAAATTTTTCTCGATCGAAAATATTTTCGGTTAAATCGTGGAAACGTAAGGTAGTACCGTTATTCCGAATATTCGCCCTGATTTCGCCGCATTCCCCGATTCGCGTACACGCGCAACGTGTATTTCCTTTATTAAGAACCAGTATTATGATCCCTCTGGAACGAACCTGGTTCGACCGATTCGATGAAGAATTTAATTTTCCACGTTTTTTGCGAGGCTCCCGGGTGATATTTAATACCAATCAACGTGTACGTGCGGTTTTGCGCAGATGCGGCCCCGCAGCTTCTATACAAATTCATCGAACAGACGATCCAGCCCAGCCCTTCGGTTTCACTGAAATGCATCGCAACGGGAAATCCAACGCCGCAGTTCTTCTGGTCTCTGGATGGCTTCCCGCTTCCGCAGAACGACAGGTATGCAGCGATTTTCCGCCAATCTTTTTTTTAAGGGACGAATCACGCGTTAAAATTACAAAACCGGTCGGTCATTTTTTTTTAGAGAAATTGATCGACTTTTCGAAGGGAAATTTCCTCGAACTTTTCATAATTCTATTGCAGCGCGTGGCTTATTGTATTGATATATCGACGCTCTTTCTCTGTTCCCGCTTTATTTAAAGATATACTCGTGATACCAAACGTGTCTGGAAAGTGGGAAAGTGGGTTTATCGTTAAGGCGGATATTTGCCCCGAATTTTGTTTCTTCCCGGATAACGAGCCGAGGTGAAAAACCAAAAATCGATGGACCGTGTGTACGCGATTATTTTGCGGCCGTTAACCTACGGGTATAACGGTCGACGTAAAATCAAGCCGGCTTCCAGCTATGACGCGTGTCCCGTGGGAACCGATACGTCCCTGCGCGCTTCGATTCTCTGAACCAATTGAGGGGAAAATTACCAATCACTCCGGCTCGGGCCGAACTTTTTAAACTCGACGGATTTGAAGGAGCGACGTATTCCGGCGCTTGGCGCAAAAACGGATTCGCCCTTTTCCGCGGTTCTTTCGACGAGGAATTCCACGCTCTGTCTCGACGCGATGTCGACGCGACGAGGGGAACAATGAAAAAATGTCCGTGAAGTTGAACATTTTGTAAACTCTCGGCCGAGCGTGGGTAGAGGGTTTGCGGGAATACTTTTCAGAAGATTCCAGGGCAAACGTGGCGGGTTATTTTCCAGGCGAGCGTGAGTAAAGGCGGCAAAACTGCGAAAGGGTACGCGCGGGATTAATACGCGAATAAGGAATAAAGCGTGGGGAGCGTTAAGTTTTTTATTAGCAAGTTTCCGCGTAAAAGTATCTTAGCACGACGATTATATATGCCCTCTGCACGCTCTCTCGGCTCGTCCTCCTCCCCCTGCCCTTCCTTCCTTCATATATTTTTTCCTATCCCTGCTACCGAATACACGAGTAAAAACTCCTCCCAACTCGCGTATATTAATCGCGTCCTAGACCTTTATCTCGATTTATCAATATCCGACTGCATTTACCTATCCAAATCCATCGACTCACCATCTGTTCCTAATAAAGTAGGTATGATAAAGAAGTCTACAACAAACAGCTTTCAGAGAGCTTCTCTCGCCCGCAGTACAAAGTATACACGTTTCTCGAACGTGAAGCGGGACTTGGCCAAGGCGGTCCAATGATATAACGAAAATCTAAGCAGGGATAACAAGCGTTGCGCTCGCCACAGGTTCATGATAGGCCAGTACGTGACGGTTCACGGCGACGTGATATCGCACGTGAACATAAGCTCCGTCCACGTGGAGGACGGCGGGGAGTACAGGTGCTCGGCGGTGAACAGGGTGGCCAAGGCCCACCATGCGGCCCGTCTCAACATTTACGGCCTTCCCCACGTACGCCCGATGGGGAACTATGCCGCAGTGGCCGGCGAAACCACCGTCATCAAATGTCCGGTCGCTGGTTTCCCGATCGCGAGCATCACGTGGGAGAAAGGTCAGTGATCGCTGGTACGGAGGCGCTTTAAAGCGGATGCTTTCGAGTCCAGGGACGCGTACCAAGGACGTTCCATTCGGGATACGCGGAGCCAGAGTTGAGCTCGGACTCAACTGGTCGATCAACGCTCAACGGTCGGTCAACGCTGGTCGATATACGTCAGGCTCGCGGTGTTTTAACGCCTGAACCTACTAAAGCGATCAAAACGACCGCTGTTTGGCGTTAAAGCGAAATTTAAGGACATTGCTTTAATAAAGAGTCGTTCCTAAAAATTGGGCAAAGCGTTCACGGTGACGCGACGAATGGAGGTCTGGGTCGCTATTGGATTTTTCGCTCGAAAGGGTCTGATTGATGTTAAAAAAGGGAGGTAAGGTTTAAAGTGAAAGAGCGGATCGAGGTAGAGGAGTGACGGAGGGTAATGGTCGACGCTGAAAATCTATTTCGGACAAGGAGGTCTGTCTCCCTTGGCGCTGGGCCGTTCGAGGTCTTTGACTTTAAACCAAGCGTGTTTCGGCCCCCAGTTGCATCTCTCGTATCGTCCGAAAAGATTGAGCGTGTCGATGAAATCTCCGAGAAACCGAAAGTACCGGCTTTTTTTTCCGCGCCGTTTAAATGAACTTTTTCGTCGGCCGTGAGGCAAGTGGAACGCGCTTTATTTCAGCCCTGTATCCAGCCTTCCTCGATGCCCCGAAACTTCCTGCTTTCCTTCTCGTAATGATGAACCGAACTTCTGGAAAAGTTTCAAACGGCTGCTACGCTAACTTTCTCCCTCTCTTCCTCTTGGCTTCCCTCCCTCTCTCTCTCTCTCTCTCTCTCTCTCTCTCTCTCTCTCTCTCTCTCTCTCTCGTTCTCTCTACCTCTTCCTCTTTCTCCTTTCCTGGGGCTAGTTGCACGCCGGCGTGCTGCCGTTCCTGAAACACTTTCGAAGTTGCGCCGCCGGTGGAAAAGCGGATTGAAAACTCGGCTGTGCGGGACCGTGACACCCTTGGTATCGAGGCAACTTTGGGAAAGTCGCCCTTCGTTGTTTTCCCAAACGCTCGGCTCACGCCACGGGAACTGTGAGAGGAGGACGTTTGTTCTTAACTCTCTATAGGCTGGATTTTTTTCCAAACCGGTTCCTATACCTGCCTCGCTCCTGGGCGTTCACTTTTATACGAATTCTCGAGAAATGTCCGTACACGTGACTTCTCAAAGAAGTGCAACGCCCGGTATTCGTCCCAGGACTCTCGAGAAATAACCACGCGGAAGCGAGAAACACCTTTCTATACTCGCAACAAATTAAAGTCCGTTCACAGTAGAGGCTTCCTCAGTTTTTTCCATCGATAAACATAACGTTTCTGTGTTATACAAATACAATTTTGAATCGAGCATCGATATTAATGAAATGCAGAAGTATCGATCGCTCAAACGTAGATTTGAGGATGTGTTTTTTGAGTACACAGGGAAATTGACGTTTTATCGAGGTTGTCGCGCCTTTCGTCCCTGCAGATGGCCAAATATTGCCAACCAGTAGACGGCAGGAAGTGTCCGCAAACGGCACTCTGGTTCTCCATCACGTCGACAGCAGCACCGACCGCGGAGCGTACACCTGCACGGCGAAGAACAAACAGGGTCGTTCCGACTCTCAGACGGTGCACATAGAAGTGAAAGGTAAAGTTGCCGGTTCTTCTCCCTCCCATCGACGTCGTGCACTCGTACCAGTGACTTTATCTGCTTAAATTGAAATAACAGTGTCCCGTAAGCATCCCTGCAGCGGGGAGTGGGTGTGATCCGCTCTGTCGGGATTTTCCGCCCTTCCCCACCGCCGTGGCTCGACAGCCAGCCTTGTAATTCTTCCCAAGGACATTTTTCGCATCGACGTCTTGTCGGCTTATCGGGGGAAATCACACGACGTATTACGTCGTTCGCGCGTCGGCATTGAGCCGCGGGAGAGTATCGGGGATTTTGGAGCAAAACGTTATTTTATCGTACATCGGCCCAGATTTCTGGGTAATTTCAAAGTCGAGCACGCTGAACGCGATGAAATTGAATCCATGGCCAGAAACAGCGTTTGTATATCGTAATTCGAGAACTGAACGGTAAACGGAAAGCGAAGGTCAGGATAAATATTCGACGAACATCGTGTTGCATATTGCACGGCTTGGTATGCGATGTTGCGATACGGCCATCGACGATACGATTATCGATACCGATTGGCTATAAAACCAGCCGCAGTTATTACTTTCTAATTTCATCGGTCGGCAGTCGAATATACCGAAACGACATCTTTTCTTCAAATTAGTCGATGGAAATTCTTCAGGATCCTCGTACTCGAATATCTTTCTCCATGTCCGAACGTAAAACAGGGCGCTTCTCGGGAGGAACAAATTTCTCGGTTTGACGGACGAAGTCTTACGCAAACTCGGTGTTCAAGAATTTAATTACAGCCAGCCAGAATTGTCTCAGCAAGCAAATTAACAGCCGTGCTCCCTGCTTGACGCGTCAAGGGACACTGTTATTCCACATCCAGCCCCGGTGTAGTCATGACGCTGTCGACGTTTAGCCGAATTAATCACACCCAGCCACCATCGAAGTCGCGGGCCAGCCGAGCACGAAACTTCTCTCGTATTAATAACGATTTCAGATCCACGATCTCCGAGGAGCGATCGCGCCAGGCGCCGAGGACAGGTAGGGTACGCGACTTGCATGACCGACGAGGAGAAAAACACGGACGGCGCTGCGGTTGTTTGTGTATCGCCGAGGTGACGATTCAACTCGAGAGTCGAGAGGATGATCGATATGTCGCGTAAAACGCTCGCTCCAAAATACACGATCCACGGTCTCGCCTCCTTTATCTCGTTCCTCGGCAAGCTCGATGAATTCGCCAAAGAGCGCATCGTTCCACGGATCGACGAACGGGAGTCAAATTTTGTACCCTTCGGGGCCTCGCTGGCCCTCGAAAAACCTCGATTAACCGACGTCGACGACATTGCTCGAGACTCTCGAGCCGTGAAGCCGGCCCAGAGGTATCCCCAGCCGGGGCCGCAGTGAAATAAAGCTCGTGCTTCCTGTAATTTGCAGTACCGCCTAAAATCGATCCGTTTAGCTTTCCCGCCAATATCCAGGCAGGCGCGCGGGTTCACGTCACCTGCGTCGTCAGCGAGGGCGATTCACCCCTGAAGATCACCTGGCTGAAGGACGGCAGGCCATTGAATTCGAAGGAGGCGACCACTCACCATATCGGCGAGTTCGATCTCGCTTTGAGGATACCGAGCGCATCGACCGCGCATAACGGGAACTATACGTGCGTGGCGAGCAACGATGCCGCCAGAACCTCTCGCACGGCATCGCTATTGGTTCATGGTACGCAGTAATGGAGGATGCTTTCCGGGATTGAACGATATTTCTCTGTAGGGTGCCATTCGCCAAAGTGGATTTCCATTCACGGCCGACGCCTTTATCGGGGCTCCTTGCCTCGCGCTATCGGCCCGTACAAGTTGTACATGACAAATCGGGTTACTGTGTATTTCGCTAGAGGTTACGCGCATTACTCTCCCCATTTCGAGTCCACGATGTCACGTTCCTCGGATGATTTTTATCAAAGTTCTCGTGTCGCGCTTTTTCTACTCGTTGGCGGATACTCTTTTCAAGCGCGTTTTCAAACGTAATCCAGGAGCGATTTGGGTTACGTACGCTGCTTTGCGAAAGGAGTCTCGAAAATGTAATTAATGTCCCAAAAAAAAAAGGGTGAGATTCTTGTAATTCACGGATCATCCCCTTTTGTTATCTCGAGACGCTCGTGGACATCGCAGAAAGTATCTCCGCGATTCTCCCTTTCCGAGAAACGCAGGACACTACGTTTGGGGGTGATTTAGATGTCTCGTCGAACAGACCCGGAGTCGTGTCTCACGCTTCGTAGGACCCCAGGGATACATTTTATAAACCAGATCATCCCGTACTTAAATTCTCCAGGCCTGGCGTAGACCGACGTTGTACGCGTACCAATTGACGGCCCGCGGGGAGGAGGGAGGGGGTCGTGTACGCAAAATGGACAGAAAAAAACGGGTGGTCGGGGGTGGGTATGGGAAAAAGTACGATCGTCGCTATTAATCGTCGCGCGCCACTCGGCAGGACCTCTCGACCGGTTGAAACTCGCGTATAAAGCGAGAAAGATCGATCGTTGACACTCTTCATCCTCGGGCGAGGATTCAGCCTCCCGGATCTCTCTCTCTCTCTTTCTCTCTCTCTCTCTCTCTCTATCTCTCTCTTCTGCTCTCTCGCTATCTCTCCCTCTTTTTCCGCGCTCATATATCCGTGCGCGCTCGAATATTTTTCTTTCTCTCTTTCCGTCGCCCCCACGGTTTCCTCGCTCTCCGCGCTTTTTTTTTCTCTCCACCCTTTTGCGCCCCCGCCACACGACGGGGCAGCGAGCATTAAAACCGCCCCCTTTTCTAGACGAACAAATCAGTGCAAGCGGAACGAACGAAACTTTGCCCGACGAACGAAGGTACGTACGGACGAACGAGCGAACGAACGAACGAACGAACGAACGGCCTAAGGGTGATTTTAACGTGTTGTGCCGACAAGCGGAGAGCCAAAACCGTCCCCGGATCTTCAGTTGCGTCTGCTTCGAGCCGAGCACAGACGTTGCGCGCACGTGCGCGTGCATTCGTACGCGTACGGACACTCGTCAAATACGGCAGGTTTTGAATCGCGGCCTCGCGGAAGAGATACTGCATCGCCTTCCTTCGAGCCTTTAAATCACGCCAACCCGCCCTCTCCTTTAGGTTAAACGCGTTTTACCCGACACACTTATCCCTGCAAATCGAGGGACGAATCTGAAATATTTTATCGACCCTTGGAATTAAATTCCAACGGCCTTAACAATATTATATCGTCGCCCTGAATTCAGATATCGCGGTCGCAGCTCGCCTTAGATCCACGACGAATCGATCGTGGAACGAATCTGAAAGTAAGGCGATCGATGAGACGTATCCATCCGTCACGAGCGCATCAGCTCCTAGAATCGCGGGTTTAACGCTCTCAACATGGATGCACGTTAGTATATCGCGTTGTACCATTGTTCGGAGTCAGACATCGGCGCCTTGTATCGCTCTGGTCGAGCACGAAGGCGTACGTGTGCGGCCTTTCTGGGTGTGGGCACGTCCTACGGTGCTCTTTGGGCATTACTCATATAACGTTGCGCTATCTGGCCCCTCCCTTTACCCCACCCACGGTTTCTCAATTATTCTCAAACAACCGCCGCGTTCTGTTCTAATACCCCCGGGGCGCTGGATATCCTGGCTCGGCGTATATCTCCCGCGCGGGCCAACGAGGCAGGTTATTATTGTCGTTCCCCGCATTACGTCTGGTTTCCTTGTCGCGACGAAACGCGCCGGCCAAAAAGTCCTGGAGATTGTCTGGAGGGGAAACGTCGCCTCCCCCTCGTTCCTATTTACGCGAGATACGCCGCGGATGGATAATCCGAGTTGTCGGTTCATTTGGGGAGTATTTGGAAAGTCACCTCGAAATGCGTGCTTCTTATGGGAGGATTTCTTTCATCGGCGAAGAACGTTGTTCCTTTGTATAGAGTTACCGAGGTTATCGCGACGTTGATTATCGCACGCTTGAGGAGCATTGATTTGACGTAGCCGAGGAGAGGTACGAATTCAAAGGTACGCGACGAATTCGCGGGTATGTCGAAGGTGTAGGCGTGCGTTTTGGCACGATTGAATTTGAGTTTCATTCCCCTTTCCCCCCCGCCAACCAAGAAAATCGTTCTCCTCGATTCCTCGTTCTTTTGGCCTTCGAGCAACCTCGAGGAACAACGCATACCATCGCCTGGCGCTGACGGGTGATACATACACATCACAATACGATACACTTTGAGAATCACCACGAATCCTTTCGACGACTCCGTCGGCAAAATACGAACTCCGAACTCTAGACGAGGCTAACGCCGCTTTGAATAATAGAGCGAAAGATCCACTTTGCATCGAGGATTTATCGGGGACAGAAATGTCCGATTTGGAACGATCTCGGAATGGAAAGGACATCTCGATAGACCGTAAGCGACGCTCGTAATGCGACGTGAGACAAATCGTGAAATTGTGCGACGCCAATGCGGGTATTGACCGCGGGAATTACTATAGGCGAGCGAGGATAATTCCTGGCATATCCGGGACGTAGGTAAGGACATTACCTCGGGGAACCGCTGTCCGCGATTATTCGAGCGCAACCTCGGCCGATTGCCGCTCGACTTTGGCGGCATTAGCATAACGCCGTCGACACAATCGATATAATATCGCTCACGTCGGACCGATAAGTAACTTTGATATTATCGCATTAAGTTACCGCATCGTCCATTATCGCGACGCTGGGTATGGCGCGACCGAAGCCGACAGTATCGGTCGATCAATCGCGATCCTTCAACGAAGTGTGCGCATCGACGACAGATCCGTGTCTCCCGAGAAGAGGACATGGCGTAAATACAAACGCACCACAACCTCATTTACATCCCCATACTCCACATACTCGACATATCCGTAGGCTTACACGATTGACTCGTTACTTACATCGGCGCTTTGCCGGTCGACGAGCGTTTTTTCGGAAACGATTCGTCGATTCATGAGCCCCGGTTGATTCTGGAGAGCACGGTATTCGCGGCTAGTCGCCCGCAGAGCGCCGATTCATCTCCAATTCCTATGAACTCGTTGAAAAGCGATCAACCGCGGGGTGATCTTCGACATCGTCGCACGTTACTGATCATGTATTCATTATCCTACTGCAAACACGGAATAAACGTTCTGTTGACCCTCGGGCACTCGGACGAGTTCGAACAAACCCTTCTGGATCAACGCCTAATCCCAATCGAGCAAAGCACTTGGGACGCGCGAATATAAAATTCAGCCTGTCGTACCAATATTCCTATCTGAAACATTTCATCGAGGTATGCACAGGCGTCGCTGCAATCCCGATCGTCAACAGGGTCGTTGATACAGGGGCACACGAGGATGGAGGAAAGGCGCAAGGATCCCGCCACCCCGAGGAGAGCAGCCAGCACCAGCCGCGAGACCTCCCGCAATCAGGGCCACGCACACACGACATACACTACTCATACGCTCACTTCCTTGTCTCTTTTTTTGTGCAGTTCCACCCACGATAGCTCCCTTTAGCTTTAACAAGGACCTATCGGAGGGCGTGCGCGCTCAGGTAACTTGCATGGTCGAGAAGGGCGATCCGCCGTTCACGATCGTCTGGTCCAAGGACGGGGAGCCGATCGCAGCCCCCGGCTCGTCTGGTTTCGGGAGCCCCGGCATCTCCGGGCCCAGGCACACGCTGACACCCACTGGGCTGCGCGTAACCAACATTGACGCCCATTCCAGTAGGATAGTTATCGAGCGCGTCAGCGCGGCTCACACCGGCAACTATACTTGCCTGGCGCGCAATTCGGTCGCCGAGGTCCTCTGGACGGCCGAGTTGATCGTTCGTGGTAAAGTAGAACGGAGAGGGAACCTCTGCCGGAATCCGAATCAGTCGTACTCACAACCCACTCCTTGTATTTTCGTTCTGTTGCACCTGGCAGCGCACCGTCTGTCTGTCTTATCGATATGTTCCTTGTGTAAAGCGCCGCCGCCGCAAAAAAAAAAAAAAAAAGAAAGAAAAACGTCGCCTTTACGGAGTAGCATGCGACTCTGCTAGGGCTGCGGACCAAATACGGGTAAAGTTCTGATTCCGGGTTATCGAACGGAAGCTTGTAGAAGCGACGGGTGTTGCCTCGTCGTACGCAGTGGTGGACCGGTCAGGCTGTCGACTTTCCACTTTCAAGTTCGGAGGATATGTTAGAAATTTTATAGCCCCTTTGTCGGCTGCTTGAATATATAATAAAACTTTTTACGTTATTGCCCTATGCGATTGAGATTGATGTCGTATTGCCGCTCGAATGAACGGATTGTGATTATGGATAGATCCTCGCTGTGCGACGACAACCGATATTTTCGATCCAGCTCGCCACCGATCGTACGACGGACACGATGCCCTCGTAGAGGATTCTTTCTAATCGTGAATTCAAATTGTACGTACGTCCAGTCTGTTACGTTGGTCAAACTAAATCGATGGGTTTAGGGTTGGTACGAATCTCACGAGAGGATAGCCGTGGAGGAAATTTCATGGGATTTGCCCGACTCAATTTGGAATTCGCTCACAACGCTTTGTTGGTTTTCCTTGATCCTCGAGAATACGCGCTAAAGTAATTACGGAATTCGTACGGTTAAACGCAGCTCTAGGCATCGTTTTTCGGGACGGTTCGTAGAGATCGCAGCAGCAGCCGCAACAGCAGCCGCCAGCCAGCAGCTCGATGCACCAACGCACTTGAGCACAGCATAATATAGTGTTTCACCTCGGTCACGAGACTTTGTATAGATGTGTATCTCACAGGCGCACCATATAATTCGCACCAATTTCGATATGCAAAAGAATCGAGATACCCCGATCGTTGATTCGAGCGAGCCAACGAATTTTCTGGGCGTCCCGATACGAACGAACGCATCGAATCCTCAATGACGCGTTCTTATATACGAGACACGAATGTCGTACTTTGTCCTAAAGCACAAACGAGGATGCTCGCCCTCGATCGCGGTACTCTCCCGAGGATCGGATCGTTCTGCATGAAAGGGCACCAGCCACTTTGCGAAAATCGGCTTCGAAGTAGCGCCACTTCATCTTGAACCGAATCGTACGATAAGTCGGAGTTCAACTTGGAGTGCCAAACTCACTTTACCAGCACACGCATATATGCACTGACACGTTCTGTTCTAATTGAGTTCCTTGGTTCACCTTGGTTACCGATCACTTGGCACCGACCAACCCATGCGACACACGTTCTTTTACTTTTCCTTCTTCCACGAGAAAGTTTTCTGCCACGCCTTCCACGTCAGCCCTCGCCTCGGCCATGCGGTGCTTCGTCCGGAAATTAACTCGTCGAAGGGAAGATCTTCAGGGCCGAGTCGTGGCGTCGAGATGATTATGCTCGATACTCGATCCCCGTGGTGGTTATTAGCGAGCTCGAATCGTTCCAACGGCCGACACTCCGCGGAGGGTATAAAATGAATTTATAACGATCCGTCGGTTCGCGATAACCGCTTCTGGTAACGCGCTACGTCGAGCATAATTGTACGTACGCGCGGGCGCGCCCAAAATCAGCCTGGCGAATATTTCAGGGAAGCACCGAGGCTCGGCTCCCACATATTTGTACGCAAGTGCACAGTTGTATTGTTCTTGGGTCGAAATGTCCGCACAGCACTGATTTATATTATATATCGTTCCATTTAATGTGGCCACCACGATGTTTGCCGTTGATATGGTTTCCTGGTCTCTCACGAGCGAAAAGTACCACCGCGTTTGGCACCGTTCGTTTTCCACGATGCACCTTTTCAATTATTCTTCTTCTTCTTCCCTCAGCCACGTCTTGTACCCTCTCCTCGCACCCCCTCTCCTATTCCCTCAACGTCCATGGCCAAGCGAGAGAGGGGGCAACGTGCCAATGCATTTAGCGAGAACTGTCCGTAATATTTATCAGCGGAAGCTTCAACGCCTTTTGCGTGTCCTCCAATACCCTTCGATCTCGCTTCATTACTCTGCCCCCTCCCCCTCTCTCTCCTCCACCCTCTTTCACGCTCACCCCTCCCCCCTCCTCTCTTCCTCACTTTTTTTCACTTTGCGCTGAAGTAGGAAGTTGCAGTAGGCCATTTCGAGAAGTTCGCTCTTGCCTCGGCGCAATAAGCTTAGATAGAAATGCAACGGTGCCTGAAACAGCGTTCCCCTCTTTCGCGCGATAACTCCACCTTTACGGGGCGTCTCGTACAGTGCGGGTATTAAGCGCGAAAATGCAAACTGCCCTTGGTAACGATAACGATACTCCACTCTCGACACTGTCGCCACGCCAGTCTCGAGAGTGTCTCCGAGGAACTTGAGATATTTCGAGGAAATCCTGCGATCCGAAAGCTGAATCGTAACGATAAGAATGTCGACTTTCGCCAAGGGTGGGAGAACGCAATATTTCAGACACCGGTGGCGCTTAACGCGCTCCGTGTCGATCAGATTTTAGGCGACACTCCGTTTGGACCATGTGGCTTTTACAGGCTACGCGTTGTCACGATTACTAGCTATACTCTTAGCGCATGCCCGACAGTACTCACGATATTGCAAAAATCATTAAAAAAATGCACGATTGAAGATTAATAAAAAATTGCAAGGACGCGTTGCCATTCGAAGTAATACGCGAAACGAGCCAAATGGTTTGAACCAAATCGGCACGGAGCGTGCTAACCCTTTGCGGTTCCACGACAAATAGTTCCCATCGATAATTCGCAGTTATCGTGCACGCCGGCCAAACGAAATCCGCTCCATTAATTTCACCTTGGCTTATCAGGAGAATAGCTTCTTCGACGAGCATCCTCCCTCGTCCAGCGCGTACATTCGAGCATAAACTCGAACATAAACCGCGATCCTAGTTCATTGGCGCGAGAGAAGTAAAATTGCTCGAACCGCAAAGGGTTGACCTCGATGTGCGAGGGTGGCGATTAACGATCGTCGTTGCGAAACAGTGCCTCCGCGTTGGGTGATGGAGCCGCGAGACGTCCACGTGTCCGAGGGCATACCGCAATTGGTGCTCCACTGCCACGCAGATGGATTCCCGCCCCCGGCTGTCACGTGGCGGAGGGCGAGCGGCAAGAAGCCTGGCAATTATCACGACATAGCCAGCCACGAGCACGCGCAAGACCTCAGGATACACTCGAACGGATCCCTGGTCTTTGGCAGGGTCCAGGAGGATCACGAGGGCTTCTATCTGTGCGAAGCCGTCAACGGGATCGGCGCAGGCCTCAGCAAGGTCGTCTACTTAACCGTCAACGGTAGGACAGCCGCCCTTACAACGATCCCTTACCTCGAAAGGATTACCGTAAAAAAAAAATAGCACCATTCCTGTATCCATAACAGAGCAATGGAAGAGCTGCGGTGGTGTAGTGGATAGCGGTTCGGATTTCCACGCGTAAGACCCGGTTTCGAATCCCCGTCCATCACCACCGATGCTTTTTCCGAATCAGATTTAAACCGCAGTTCTAGTCGAAAATTTAAAAAAAAAAAAAAGGGAGAAAAAAAACAGCGTGACGAACGTTTTTCATAGGAAGATCCTTATTCCGAGGTTCTCTGGGGATATTCAGGATGGACGAGTGCGAGCCGTGAGGTTGGAAAGCGGGTATTCGTGGGGAGGAGGCGATTCGTGTCGTTTGTCGGGAAGTTTGTTTTACCACGGTTGTTTATTTTATCGAAGGTCAGCGGATCGGGCGTATACCGCGGTGTAGTTTGCGAGTAACCTCGTTCTTGTCCACCCTTCCTGGATTATCCGTTTAGAACGATATTCTTCGTCCGCTGCGGGAAATTGGAGGAAACTCTGCACCGCTGAATTACTTTGCATAGTTCCCGCGCACTTTGTGGAAAAGCATCGTAATCAGACGGCTCGGCTCGGCTCGAAGGCCTCGCTGCGGTGCGAGGCGAAGGGCGACCATCCCTTGAAAATACATTGGAAAAAGGCGAGCTCCCAACTGGAACCAAAGCTTTCCGATTACCGTTACACGCTGAAGGAGGAAAATACAACCGACGGTACCATCAGCACCCTAGGTTTTGTCAGCACCAGCAGAGAAGACAGCGGACGTTACTTCTGCATCGCCGCTAATTCCTACGGCAAGGACGAAATGACGATTCACCTGTATATACAAGGTACGTACATCCCGCAATTATTCGACGAATCGAGCGAATGGCATCGCTCGCTAATTACTTACTCTCGAGAGCACGTTTTCCAATAAACCGACTTCGACTTATATATATACATCGACCAAAGTTTGCCCCGCGCCTAATTTCCGTATATAATTAAAAATCCGGCGTGTACTTCATCGCGCGTAAATACGATCGACGCGAAAATTCTGCCGCTTAAGAGGCAAACGAATATAAGCTCAAAGGTCAAAGTTATTCGAACTGCACTTTCGCGTTCCATCTTCGGATCGTTTGACCCGCGCGCACCCCGATCTGGATGGAATTAAAATGCTCTAACATATTCAGGCGTATCGTAGCCCACTAATTTCTCCTACCGAGGTTTAACGAAGCCATCGGGACCGAGGCATCTGATAGTTATGCCGGTGCCATTTCGATAATGCTACGGGACACTCGGCATTTGCATACAACGCCATCGCGCTGGATGTAATTATCGTAATGTACACGAGCACTCGACAACGCATCCATTTAATTTAATGCGCATTCGGGCAAGTACGTACATGCTAGCGACAGAGAAGCGGCCCTGTGGGCGCGCAGTCGGCCTGCGAAATGAAATATGCACCGAGAGAACGCGACGTGTCCTACAACGGGCCGCGCACGTTTCCCCAGTTGTTAATAACAATAACCGGCGATAGTGCGGAAAATTGGTTGTCCGAGCGCGAGAGCAGAGTGGAGGAGCAACGCGAACGAGCGTCGCGCTCCCTCGTCGAGACCTTTTCGTTCCCTTTTCTTTTCATTCCCTTTTTCCTTCCTTCCCTTTCGTTGCCTCTCGAGATTCCTTCGATGGTTGGCACGATCGATGGAGAGTTACGATCGCGATCGAATCGATAATCGAGATCGATTTTTGATCTCTCGACGCAGAACCACCGGACTTTCCGCGGAACCTCCACGTGATCGACAAGGGCAGCCGCTACATGGACATCGGCTGGACCACGAGTCAGGATGGCAACAGCCCGATCACTCAGTACATCATCGAGTACAAGACGGATTCCGGTGAGTACACACTGCGGAAACGTTCTTCTCTCCCGTTTGCTCCGTCGTTCCTGTCCGTCCGTTCGTGCCGTAATCGCAAGGTTTGCTCCTCAGAAGTGTGGCACGACCACACGTTTCACACGCCTGTGCCGGGGACGCGCGCGAGCGGCCACGTGAGCGGCCTACGACCTGCCGTCACTTATCAGTTTCGAATTTACGCCGAGAACGAACTGGGCCGCAGCCAAGCGAGCGATGTAGGTACCGATATTTATTACGCAGACTACCTCGAATATCACGAGCGACATTTTTAACCCGCGCGGAACTTCGGAGGGAGACCGATAAAAAACCTCAGCGCGGAGGGTCTTACCTAGAATCTCGCTCGTCACCTTCCAATAGCCCTGTGAAACACTGTCCGCGGACGTGTTAAGCGAGAGCTCGAAAGAAAAGCACGACGCGGGTCGCCGATGGTCCAGCCGAGCGTGTTAAACGGTAACATCGAGTTTCGAACTACCCGCGAGAAACTTGGAGAAGCTACGCCATCGAGTGGCCGTTCGAAGTGCAAAATTCGTATCGAAGGTGCCATAGATCCTGGGGGAAGTTCGTCGTCGAAGGTGACGGGCGAGGATCGATAAACCTCCGCCGCCGTGGCGAACGTATCGAGTTTGCGGTTTTGCCCGCGAAATTGGAACCGTCCTATTGGACGCGGGGAAATTTGGGGAGGACGAGAGGCAGCCGGGCCGAGTCGATCCTGGCGCGGTCATCGCGAAAATGCTTGACGTTTCCAGATTTTGGACGCGATTACGCAGGGCGAGAAGCCAGGCGGGCCGCCCAGGAACCTGAAGGTGGAGCCCGTCAGCTCGACCGAGTTTAACGTCACCTGGGATCCGCCTGATCATGATTTATGGAACGGGGAGATACTTGGTTACCACGTCGGCTACAAGGAACATCGGTAACGATCCGAAGCGGCGGCACGTTTTAACGATGCTGCCTGATAGTTTCAAACATGTTTCCCAACCGTGCACAACCGCGGAATACTAAATTTCGCCATGAGCTCGCCGCGAGTATATCGCCGGTGTTGTCGAGTTCGCTCCCCCTTCGCCTCACCACGGTGGACGTACGGCGGGGTTATTTATTTTCCAGCTGGAGATATCGAGGCGGAGAAATTTCGCGAAAGGGACCGAGGATGTTGTTTCGGTCCTCGGTTGCCCGGTAGAAAGCTCGTTAGATCGTTCTCGCGCTCGGTCGCTCGGCCATTCTCATTGTACGCTTACAAGCGGAATCGCTGATATTAACGACTTGCACGACCTTTAGTTTGGCAGCCGAGCAGTACACTTATAGAACCGTGGAAAGACGCATTTCGACGTCCAGCGTGGCTTTGGGCTTGGCCAGGACGTCGATGCCCGGTCGACAATATCAGCTGACGAACCTGAAGAAATACACGCGGTACAGCGTCGTGGTACAGGCTTACAATATACTCGGCGCTGGGCCAATGACGCCGGAAGTGGTCGCCACGACTCTGGAAGACGGTAAGATACAGTTCTGTTTAGACCCAATTTCTATCGCACTTCCGATTTAAAAAAAATGGTTTTTCCATTTAACTCGCCGATCGTCTAAAGCTCTAATGTTCGATGATATGTTCTGTATATCTAATATTCGTCCGATAGGAATGGTAGACAAGCAGGGAAGGATATAGATCGAAACGATCGAGGTAGGTTTGGCCGCGTCGACACCTCGGAAAGGATAGATATTTAAAAATAAAATTCTATAGCAGAAACTTTCGTAAGGCGGGGGAAAAGGGGTGATCGGCCGAGGGCTTATTTTCATCACGCTTGGGGGGCTCTCAAAAATTCATGAACGGAATAATACTACCGTCTTCCAAGCCTATCGCGAATTCTACTATGAATACCAACCGCCGCAGATCCGGTCGGGTTCCGAATAAATAATAAATTCAGAAGCGGGCGAACTGCCTGTCTGGAAGTGATCTGCTTGCGAATAACTTCTTTAATCCTACCGCGGTGAATGCAAAGCGGTTAAATTTCCCAGAGTTTTCCCCGCTTTCCACTTTTCGGGGGAATGTTTCTTAAATTCGCGACACTCTCGCCCTCCGAAGCGGTGACGCTTCCCTTACGCGTCGGGTTTGTTCGTCCAGCGTCTCGTTTCAAATTCGGCGAGCGAACGCGTTTGCTTTATCGGCCACCCTTACTAAAAAAAAAAAAGAAAAAAACTCGCACGCGGGAACAAAAAATTGGTTCAACGTTGGAGAAATCCCCGATCCAGAGTAAACATCGATTATTGAAAACAAGTCCCCTCGAGATTCGGCCACGCGTCGAACAACACCCCGCCCCCCGGGCGACATCCGCAAAAACGTCATGCGGAATATCCGGGTATCCAGGAAGATGCGATTGTCATTCCCGTGGCATGCAAAATTCATGCAAAACAGCGGCCGTCATTCAAAGAGTCAGGACCGTGCGCGCTTATGAAAAACCCAGCGGGCGTCGTCCTTTGACGATGAACAAAACTAGCCTGCGAGCGCATCTAGAATTTACCCCGAGCCGCCTGAAATATTCACAGCACCGAGCAGTCCTCCCCAGGACGTGCGATGCACGGCCCTTACCTCGCAATCACTGCAAGTCTCCTGGGACCCGCCACCTGACTCGAGTTTAAACGGGATCCTGAAGGGATACAAGGTCATGTGGGAGAACATGGACACCGTCACGGAGTCAACCAAGACGGAGATGAAGACCACCAACGCCTTGACCCTGGTCATCCACGACCTGCAGAAATACACGAATTACTCTGTCCAAGTGCTGGCGACCACCAGAGCTGGCGATGGCGTGGCGTCGGCACCCCTGTACTGCGTCACCCACGAGGACCTCCCGGAGGTTCCAGCCGGCGTCAAGGCCGTCGTAAGCTCCGCCACCTCGATCATCGTGTCCTGGAAGCCGCCCCTCAGGAGCAACGGGAATATCACGACGTACAATGTCCACATCCGAGGGGTCGGCCCGGAAGGGAAGTTGCACAGACTTCCGGCCCATCAGACGAGCTATCAGGCCGAGAACTTGCTCAAGAGGAATCAGTACGAGTTCAGGATCGCTGCCGTCACTTCCGTGGGGGAGGGTCAGCAAACTCCGACGATCACTGTCTCGCCATCGAGCGAAGGTAGGTAGGGACCGAGTATGGAGACGTTTCCACCTTGTTTCCCCTTGTTTTCCTATCGCTCTGTGGTACTAACGGGGTCTCCACTAGCAGCTCGAAACTCGAACTGTCGAGCCGGTGTAAAGAGTACGTGGGGCTGAGGTAGACGTTATTGAGATATTTGTCCCCTTATATAATTAAAAAAAATATTTAAGTACGATACGTTCATTGGAATGTGGAAGAACGTTGATACAAGCATCGGTATTTATATCGATCATTTACATGAGAAGGTTTTGATGAATTTTAAATTAGTGAACGCGATATTTGGAAAGGTACAAAAAGTAGTTTTTCTTTACAGTTACGGTAAGGAATTAATTTAATCGATACCCTCCGCCTTTAATCCTCGCAGTGCGAGCGGCGATTTACTCCTTCGGCGCGGTCCTCGTCGTGCCCTGGAAGCAGGACGTAACTCTGCCCTGCCAAAACGTGGGGAAGCCAGAGCCGTCCGTGACCTGGAAGCAATGGGGGCAAGTAGTCAAGTCATCCGCCAGAGTATCCTTAATCGCGGGCGGCTCCTTGCAAATTATGGATCTGCACAGGGAGGACAGTGGCAATTATACCTGCATCGTCGAGAATCGGCATGGCACCGACCAGATTACGCATCGTCTGACGGTACAAGGTAAATCCAGGAGCGCCCGAATAATTCATCGGAGCATGCCTATACTTAGCCCCTCCGTCGTTATTCCTATCGGAGCTCCTCATCCTCACCCTCGAGAAACGTTTCGAGCGGTTGCCAATTCGCCGCTCCAATCGGATCCTCGCTCTCCTCCTCTCGCGAAACGACGCGGACGGAAATGCGGGGATTCACGGCCGGAAGAAAAGAAAATGATTTAACTTCCAGTTCCACCGGCCGCCCCGTTTTTACACGCCACCAGTGCCACCAGTAATTCGATTAACGTTCAATGGAAGAATGGAGACGATGGCGGTGCGCCAATCAGGGGTTACATCCTGCACTACAAACGCGAGTCCGGTGAATGGGAGGAGGTGAAAGTTTCCCACAAAATCAACAGTTTCGTCCTCTCTCGGCTTTGGTGCGGGAACGACTATCAGATGTATCTGACGGCGTACAATCGTATCGGCATGGGCTCGCCGAGCGAGATCGTCAAAGCCACGACCAAGGGCTCGAAGCCCGACGATTCCCCCAGCAACGGCGACAAATTCATCACCGTCAACGTCTCCTGGATCACCCTGCATCTCAGCATGTGGAACGACGGCGGCTGCCCCATAACCTACTTCGAATTGGAATACAGGAGGCCCGGGGAGAATACGTGGACGTTGGTCTCGAATAAAATCGAGGTGAGTCTTGGACGAAGTAGGAGAATTAGTGCCACGATTCTAAGCTCCCTCCGAACATCGTGCTTTCATAATTGAAAATTGTATCGAGCAGGTGCACAAGACGTACACGCTGAGCGAGTTGCATCCAGGAACCACTTACGACGTCCGCGTAAGGGCGAATAACAATGCGGGCTCTTCGGTCAGCGAATACAGGATCACGACGCTGCAGCCTCACATAAGCACCACGGTTCCAGCCGTGGAGATCGATCACTACATTCCCCAGCACAACTCCGTCTATTCCGACTTGAAGCTGATCATTCCCCTCGTGCTGAGCTCCCTCGTGGTCATCGCCGCGGCCGGTGCTGTATTTTATTGCTTCCGTAAACGTAAGCGGCGCCCCATAATCCTGACACAATGCCGCGTCCACCGGTAGTTTCAAGTTGGCCCACGTTAATTCCAGGTCCCTTTATGGGCGACATTGGAAGTCTGCACGACGCTCAAACGGCCGCAGCCTTGGACAATAAGCAAAACATGGAGCAGCGCGAACAGTATTACGCTACAGTACGTAAGCCACTTCGTTCGCCCATACACGAAATGGCTACATTAGAAAAGATCCCAGGTAAGTCGTCGATCGTATCGAACGAACGAAAATTACATCGATTCTCGGTTCGCAAAGGCTACCTAACGCATTCGCTGTTTATCGTGGAAAGACCGTATCGTTGGTCAATATAGATTTTTAGAGCGTGCGCGATCGTAGAATATAGCGAGTATCTCGATGAAAAAACTCGATAAGCCTCTACGATAGAAAGGGCAAAGTACGTTGAAGTACGAGATATGTATTCCCAACGATAGATACGTAGATAGAAAATTAACTGTCTAACGAATGATCATTGTAGAATATTCCGAAGATATCTACCCATACGCGACGTTCCAGCTGGAAGAAAGCGTTCCTGCAGGAGGCGACAGTCGCTGCAATTCCGCCGCGCCTCTTCAGACTTTCGTCTACCACGATCCTCGTCTGTCCACTGCCGATACTCTACAATTACGAGAGGTATCGTTCGCCGTTCACTCCGCTGTCAGCATCGCTTTTATCATTCACCCTCCATGCATCTTCACCGGGCATCGATACATCGTATGCGATGATATATACACTGCGCACACCGCATGCCTCTGCTCGGCTCGGCCGTCGACGTTTCCCGCCTTAACCGAATCGTCGAGAGCACAAAGGGTCGTGTATGAAATCACTCGAGATCGGAACGACGCGTCCGTAGCTTTGATCGAACTTCCTGTACGACCCTTTGGATCCGACCTCGAACCCTTTGGCTTCCTCCTCCACTTTGCCAAACGCGTTTCTCCCTTCTCTATCTCCGGATGGGAGAGGAGAAAGACGCGCTGCTGGAAAAGAGCGTTCAACGCGAGTCGAGAGAAGCGCAGGTTCCGGGCTTCGCTTAAGCATGCCGCATCGACGTCTCACGCACGGTCTTCCTGTTACCATCGACACGCGCGCATCGTTTTCCCACCGTCAAGATCCTCGACGAAGCTCTACTCGCGCGAGTGCCCTTCGTTACTCTTTTTTCTCTGCGCCGTCCGAGGGAAGATCCGTTCTGATTGCGATAAGCGGCCGCGACGGGCCAGCGAAAGCTGGTCGAAAGTTTTCATCGACGAGTAGTTTGGGAACGCTGTAGAGAGACGAAGAACGAGCAAAAACGGACGTGCGTCATACCGATACCGATCATAGCGGCTGCTGGTCCCACCTTGCTTCGTTTCGCATACGTCCTGATCAGTCCTGATCATCGAGGAATCGCAACACCGACGCGAACAGACAGTACTCTCAATCGCCATTATACACATATATATATATATATATCGCCAACTTTTCGCCATAGCTCGACATAGATGTAGAACAATATTTGTCTGGACTCATCATTGTGCTCGAAATATTTCGCCGTTGAACCAAGTAGAAGAGATAATCAGTAGTATCATCGTGACCAGATCAGTGCCATTCGAACCCTCGATCCTTCATCGTACGAACCACGAGACCCGACTGTTCGCGTATTCGAGTCGACGCAACGCGATCGTTCGAGCCTCGTCGAACCTCGAGGAAGAGAAAACGAAAGAAAAAAGCTTCGTCCGTATCGCGGATCAGATCGATATACCCGGGCAATAATACCGAACGATCCAGATTAATGGCTCTGATCTAGAGTCGCTGGCCTTAGTTGTCATGAAAGTTGCCGCTAACGAGGGGTAACGAAGATTCGGCCAGGATAGTCTCGGTGTGGCGCGTTCTCGTTCCTCGTGCGAAGTGCCAATTCATGGAACCAATTCCGTCTGATTGCAGTCGGATTGCAACCGGTACACTAAGGTGCGCGGAGGCCGTTCGTCCTCTGCGCCGTTGCACAAAACGCACAAGGTCAGTCAGGGCAAGTCCGAGTCGGAGGAGTACGACACCCTGGGCTCGGACAGCGACACGGAAGTCGGGACCAGCAGCCGAACCGAGTCTTCCAATCACCTCGTCGATTCGCATCACTCGGTGTCTGCGGCCGACTCGCGTGTCCACAGTATGCAGTCTTAATCTCCTTCTTTCGATCTTCTCTCCCCGCCCCCGCTACTTACTTCCCTCGCTCTTACCACTTCCCGCGCTCATCGGTTACTTTCTATGCCGTGCGAGGGAAAGAAAAGGAAAAACCACTCTCGATACTTATACGCTACTCGTGCCGAGCGACAAGGGCTTGGCGAACGTAGGGCGAAAAATCGATCGTTCCCGAGGTATAAATACGTTTGGCGTTAGTCTCGCGATTGAGTTTATCAAAGCCCTTTCGGGCGAGTATACGTATGTACCGTATAAATATTGGATTATCGTTTCTTCTTTTTTTTTTCTTTTTTGGTTTCGAACACCCTGGACACGGATACCGCGTCAAAGGACCGACGGGAGATATCACGTTGTACTTATCGAGCACGGAAGTGAGCGTTAACTTGCCTGCCTGTGTTGGTTAGAGCGCACCGATACCGCGATCGAACGAACGCTAGCACCTTGCTTCTATACGACACCGAGTATTCGATCGCAAAACTTGGAGGCCGTCGGAGGAAAGATCGGGTCCTTTTCAATTTTTGGCTTATCGATCAAAGACACGAGGCTCTGATTTCAGACTTCCTGTACCATGGACCAGAATCTAGCACGTCTACAGAACCCTCACCGATTTTTGAGAGAAAATCGTTTCCTGGAAGGGGACGACCCAAGTGAGTAGACGAATCGGATCGATGCGCGTATCGAGGGTGTAAGAGAGTGCTTTCTAAAGGAGCTCGAATGCCCACCAGGATGTTACAGCTGGCGCGTCATACCAGCGAGGAGACCCGTTCCAACTTCGGCTCAGTCTCCGGGCCTGGCAATTCCAAGCACCAGCCGGGCAATTCCTGTTCCAATCGGGACCAGGAGCGTGACGGATCAGGAAACCTGTTCGTCCCCAAGCTGGACCCACCCACGGGCTTCTCCGACGCGTTTGAGCTAAGCGAGGCCGAGTGCGACCTGGATCGTGGTCACAGCAGCCAACGAAACGTCCGTGACTTCGTAATCGCGGTGTAAATAATTATAAACGTGAATTTCCATGCGCGCAGAACTAAGAGCCCCTCGACCTAAGGATAATTATCTCGATGTAAGCTGAGGTCCGTCTTTCGTTAATACCAACCGTACCTCCCCACTCGTCTCCCCGGCCTACGTCGATGGAAGCCACGTCCACCGTCTCACCCCGAACCTGCTCTCCACCAATTCGACGATGTGTTCCGCAAACTGCCACTAAGTTCTACACCGCGCTACTGTCGAGACACCGACGAACACGGGCCGCCGTCGATCGCCAAGAACGTCGAGCGGAATCGGGCGGATCTGAAGACGACTCCGATCGACGAGAGAGCCCACTGCCACCTTGCTTCGCTCCTCGTTATCCTAGATCGAACTGCCGGGCTCCGCGTCGAAGGACTCGAGAGGAACGATCTCGAAAGCCCGAAGATTCTCCCTGGCCAGTGCGCCCTCTCAGAGAGGAGGATCCTCCGGCGTTCGACTCGTACGAAAGTATCGCCCGCAGCGAGAGATATCACCGTCCGCTCCTTCCCAGGATCGTGCCGAGATGCCTCGCCAAAGAGCAGAGCCGCGTCGCGTTGTCTCCTATTCAGGGCCGCGCTCCCGCGAGACTGACGCGTTCCTGATTTTTTTAAAAGGCGTCTTCGAGAGGCAGCTCGAAGGTAACGCTCTCTTAGTTAGCGTCACGGACGCGAGCACTGACTGAGGATAGCAGCGATCGTGGGATCGTGCTCCGGGCCTCGGTCCCTCGGTTGTTCTCGAGACGAAGACTCGAATCGTAGCTGTAATCGCTGCGAACTGACCTTTCCTAAAGAGCATTAAACCTAGTATACGTTACAGGAGGAACGCGATGTACGATTTAATTCTACCGAATGCATATCCAGGCGAGCAATACGCTATTCCTTGCATAAGTTTACTTCGTCTTCCACGTCTTCTGGATCACCGAATCTGGCGGTTCACGATCGTTTTCCCCCGGCGTCGATATTTCTTCCGCGAGAGAGAGAGAGAGAGAGAGAGAGAGAGAGAGAGAGAGAGGGAGAGAGAGAGAGAGAGAGAGAGAGAGAGAGTAAACGAGTAAAACGAAGAACGGTACGCGCGATCGCGTCGCGAAGGAGCCAACGACTGGAAATCCGTTGCTTCCACGAGGGAGTATGTTATTCCGTGTATAAATAAGATACAAAGTAACGAAAAAAAACTGTTCATCGTTGTCATCGGTGTCGTTTCAACTGCGAGAGACTGAAACGTTAGTAGAGAGGTATAGTATAAAGATAACAAAAAAAAACCGAAGTAATGTCTGTAAGGTGTCTATACTACCGTACTAACCGTACTTATCGTACCGTACCCAAGATGCACGTTCGAAATGCGCAAAATTAAAGGTTAACGGAAGGACGTTTCCAGTACTTTCGGAGCATCGATTAACGATCGACGGACCCAACGGTATAACAAAAATGTTATTCGACTGTCATTACGAAAGAGCACCCTCCGCGTCTATATGTTGTCATGGAATCAGTTACGTGCGATCGCAAACCAAAAGGATCGCACGCTCGACAATGTGACGATAATAATTTTTGAGTCGTACTCGTTATTTCGGATCACGGATTAGTCGCGCGACATCGGTGAAAATGAGAGAATACTACGATGTCGCTCTGTTGATATATCGTCTACTTTATAATATATGAAATGATTTACCACGAAATTCGTACTATTGTGTTTTAGATGACTTTAGATTGTTTATATTCTATTTACTTTGTAAAATATACAACTCTAATTCCATATTGGAACTACCTCTGCGATATTCTCGATCTTCCGTACCCCGTGTCGTTATCGTCTCTCCAATCCCTTCGATCCTCTTTCGTAAAATTACACGTCCGTAGCGACTTGCAAAATAAGCGAAATAAACGCCCATCCTTGTATAAAAATGAAAAAAAAATCGACAAGATACGATACTCCCCAAAATCAATATATCCCTTAGTATAATAGATCCTCCAAGAACCCGATATTTATACCGCGACAAGTTTCTCCCATCGGTCTAAGGATAACTCTCGGCTCTGATTAACGAGTAATTTTTTCATCCAGACTCACAGCTATATCTCGGCAATTTTGATCTCATCCAAACGTACCCCCTCCCCTTGCGCCTCCGACAAGCGTATCCCGCGCTATAAAGCCAGGTTTGAGATCGAAGGGCCACGTTAGCCGCAGACTCCGCTGTGTGCTCTTAGCAGGCGTAGGAGTATGGACCCGGAACACCAAGGAGGACCGGTGGTGAGCATGCGCCAGAATTCCGCTCCTCTCAGATACTATGAGCGGTGGTGTCTACGGCGGAGGTAAGTGCCGCACGCTCCGTTATTTCCACGCAGGATGAGAATCGCTAATCGAGAAATCGCGGGTGGCTTCCTTAGACGAGGTCGGGGCTATCATTTTCGACGTTGGACACCAGAGCCTACGCGTTGGTTATGGCGGTGAGGACACGCCGAAGGCTGAAATTCCGACGACCCTGGGGGTGTGGGAGGACCCCGCAGAGCCGCAGGACTGTAGCCACCCCGCGAGGAAGCACTACAACATCGACGTCATGGCCATTCAAGTACGCAAGAAGGGTGAGTTTCGATCGACCTTGCGTAGGCGGCGATATCAGCGGCCCATTATGACGTAATTCCGCCTCGTTTAAAATATTTTCCTCCCCCATGGCCCCGCACCCTCGCGCCTGCTCTCGCGGATGATCGGCCGAGTCGAACACTCGAGACTTGGCTTTTCGCGAGGATCGATTCTGAGAATGGTAGAGCTCGTAAAGATACTTGTTTGACTAACGATAATTAACTGTCTTATTTGATTTAATCGTTTCGATTAAATCCCTTATATGCATTTCGGTTTTAATACGGGAACTATATTTCCAAGCTTGATATCAATTTTGGATTTGCTCGATGTAAGAAGAGAAGGGACGTGTACCGATACTATTATCTCTTTTTTATTTCAGACATGGAGATAGTAAGTTTAATGAAGGATGGTATGATCGAAGACTGGGACATGTTCGAGCGTCTAACGGAGTACACGTACAAACAACGTCTCCACGCTCTTCCTGAACACCATCCGATCCTGATGACCGAATGTCCCTGGAACACCAGACTCAAGCGCGAAAAATTGCTCGAGCTGATGTTCGAGAAGTTCAACGTGCCGGCCATGTACATTTGCAAAAACGCGGTGCTCGCTGCTTACGCGAACGGCAGATCGACGGCCATGGTCGTGGACAGCGGTGCGACGCATACCAGCGCGGTGCCGGTTCACGACGGCTATGTCATCACTCAGGGAATCGTCAAAAGCCCCTTGGGTGGGGACTTTATCACGATGCAGTGCAGGCAGTTCTTCGAGGAGAAGGACATCGAACTCTTACCCGCCTGCCTGGTGGCCAGCAAAGGTAAACGAGAACGGTTGTACGCGTGCAATCGAGAAGCGGCCATCCCTTGTTTCCAAATTGCTCAAAAATGTAGAGACAGAGACTGTACATACAGATATGGTGTATCGACGTTCCAGACGTCGTCCGCGAAAGAGATCCTCCCCGCTGGACAAGAAGGCCTGGACCGCAACCGACCGCTTCGTGGCTCAGCTTCATGGTACGAGAGTTGTTGCAGGACTTTCAAATGAATTGTCTTCAAGTCTCGGACAGTCCGTACGACGAAGAGATCGCGAATACCCTGCCAATGAAGCATTTCGAATTTCCTACGGGATACAACGACGATTTCGGATCCGTGAGACTGATGATACCCGAGGCCCTCTTTGATCCGAGTAACGTAAAGGGCGTTGGAGCTAGTATACTTGGCGTTGGACCGTTGGTCACCACCAGCGTTGGAATGTGCGACATGGATATCAGACCTGTAAGTGTAACTCAGACTCGTCGCACCTTTCGGATCTATTATTCAGCTCTGAAGAAGCATTCGCCGATGATCGATATCGTCGAAGAGAGTCGTCGAAGAAATGGGAAAAATTGAAGGAATTTCGCACTTATCCGTTTCAGAGTTTATACGGAAGCGTGGTTGTGACCGGGGGCAATTCTTGCCTCCAGGGTTTCAGCGAAAGACTGAATCGAGATTTGGCCAGCAAAACTCCTCCGGTAATTGTATTCGATTAAAAATGACTCGTCTTTTATTTCGAGACGCTACATTATATTTTTTGCTCTCTTTCTCTTTTCGCAGAGCATGAGACTGAAAATAATTAGCGCGAATAGCTCCAGCGAGCGTCGTTACGGTGCCTGGATAGGAGGATCGATCCTAAGCTCCCTCGGATCTTTCCAGCAGATGTGGCTGTCGCGACAGGAGTACGAGGAATCCGGAAAACTTATTTTAGAGCGATGCGCTTAATGCGGTCTTCGAATCCGCATCGTTGCCGATCTCATCGCACCTAGAAAATTGATTTCCAACCCAATTGCGATTAACACGGTCGTGCACTTGAAGAATTCTTCGTCGCGAGAAATAATCCCACTTGTCCGCCAAATTCTCTTGACCGTGCCCTCCCCTTGTACCAAGGCTCGTGTGTCGACATTTTTCGGTCATTGGCAGTCCCTAATACCGCCTCTCGAGAAAATACCAAAACTAAGAACCCCTTCTTTTTCACGATTCGACGCTTTAACGATTAAAAATGTTCCGTTTCGATATTGTAATATATCCCGTCCTAGAGAGCAACAAATATCAAACTTTTTGGAAAGCTGTGCGTATAAGGACTGAGAGGAAAGTCGATTCGATTGCTGAACCGTGCAGCGATTGGATAATTTCAGGAGTTGACGAATTTCTATCCACACGAGGAGATCGTTAAATTCGCAATGGAAAATGATGCCAAGGCAAAATTGCGAGTCTTCGCTTATCGCCGTCGTTGGGTGAATAGATAAGATTGCACATGGCTTATAAAGATATAGTTCCTAATCGATCGAAGAATACTCTACCGATTCTCTGTTCAAACTCATCTTCCAACGTCGAACGATAATCCGGATTTGCTTCGGATACGGATCGTTTTCGGCATACTGATCGTACAATCGGCGAGTCGGCCAATCATCGATGTTCGAACGAATGAATTGGATGTTTATTTGAGCCTGAACTAAGCGCATATCTTACAGTGGAACGGCGTTGCGTAACATCTCGATGATTTTACATTCGATAGCGGTGTCAATTAGGCGTTTGCCCTAAACGCGTCAGGAACAGTTCTCAAATCCACAACGATAAATATATTACGCTGTAATAAACAATATAGTATCTAATACATATATTTACATTTCGATAAATGTAGGAAACAGTATTATCCATTATATCACACAAAGGCTATCAGGTAGAATGCGGAAAGATATTTTGATAGAGGAGGATTTTTTTTTGACGCCAAGAGAGTATGGTTAAACGTATACGATTATTGAAACTTGAGTGTTCTGGATTTGCGAGCGTATTACGATGCTTTGCTATACACAGAATCGATTGTTCCGCGGAATGTCGTCTTACATTTCCGTTCGACGTCAGTCGTGTAAAAATTTGGACCCTGATTTGTCAGCCGCACGGAGATGTGCGAGAAACGTACGATGGGCGCTGCTCAGGAACGAGCTAAACTTCTTACTGCGCTACTCGTCTTCGAATCTCGTCTCTTCGACGGTATCACTCGTAATTGTACAATCGTAGTGAAAAGGTAGTCGGTCATTGTACGACGCGCGAGGAGGATCGATACTACCCTAACTATTAATACTGGTATCGCTCCCTTCATCGAACCGAGCAATATTCGACCGTATAAAACGTAAGGCCTATAAGCGTACATACATTAGACTTCATAGCCGAGACGTAGAAAGGGCGATGGCGACATGGATTAAAATCTACGCTGCGTTAACGGTACCATAAAAGCGAAACCGACTCGAGAACACTGTTCCAGGAAAGACGAACGTTACGACCGGATACTATTTTTCACAGTTCGGGCTCGTTGTATTTGTCAGAGGGATGTACGATTAAACGCAACCAGTTGTAAATATTTGTACGAAATAAATCTCGGATATTTGAACTCAAGAGCGAGCTCGAGGGGAGCATGTCTCTTTCCACGATAATCTAGCGGCCTCGTGGTTTGTCCACGCCATCGGGTGGTTGCAGGAAAAACGATGTTTGTACGATTTCCACACTTTATAGTCCAATACTCACATAGGACAAACCGTGCCTAGTCACGGGCGCCAGTCGCTCGATCGCATTATCTCAGCGCTGGTACATTATTCGGGTATAATCGTAACGCGTTCAGGCATGTATGTCCAATAATTATCTTTTAAGCGAACACCGCCGTTATCAAACTCGACGCAACGTGCCGAAGTCCTTCCGGCAATAAATATCAAGATTTCCACGTAGGAAAATTTTAGTTCCGCTTATCGCACGCGGGTGATAAATAAGGGCTTTCGAACGATCTCTAGCTACCCAACCGCGATGGTTTTGGTAATCTGCAGATAGCATTGTGAACCGGCATGGACAGCCATCCCGCCAGTGTTATTCCAATGGAGTCCGCCATCGTGGCTATTCCCAATGAAATCTTCAGATCGGACCTCGGTATCTGCGAGCAGAAATAGTCGGCTTTCAGCGGTGAATCCACGGATATCGATGTGCATATTACAAAGATAAGATAGAGCACGGTACCTCGGTCGACATTCGATAAAACGTGTTGACGTATGCCCCTCCGCCGAGGAGGCCCTCCCAGAGAACGATCGCGAATACGATCCAAATGTTTGGTATGTAGTAATAAATGCTTTCGAAAAGCATGATTATGACGTTGACAAACTGAAAGAAAAATTTAGGGTATCGCGATGTAATCGATAAGAACAAAGGAGAGACAGCGATATCTCCGATTTAAGACACTCTGGTTACCTGCAAAACGGCCATAATCCAGATTTTGTTGATCGTGATCAGGTTAACGGACGACCTCGATATGAATACGCCTATCTGATAATCCACCTGCAGCCAGCGATATTGTTCGGGGTGCGACAGCCAAATGCCGTTAAACTCGATCAGCTCGTACTGCAATCATTTTCACGGTGATCGATCAATAGTCGAAACGTCGAATTCGTGTCGATTCGACGAAGCATTCGGCGTATAATAATAGTGCATCGCGTTATGCGTGTGACCGTAATGGATAAAGCAAAAGGTATTACCAATCCGTGATTAATGAAATACTCGAAGAGGTACACGAGACCGAGGGGAATCATGTACTTGAGTAATCCTGGGACCAGATTAATCTTGTCCTTGAAGCCCTTCTTGGGCGTCTCTATGATCTGTTCCTGGCTGTCGATGCCGTTCTTAGTGATCGGAACGCTCGAACGCGCCGGGTGCACCAGGATGAACCAGAAGGTGATGCCTTGCAGGATCGGCACTATTAGCATAATCAGCAAGGTGTCGCGGGTGTTCAGGAACGTCGTGAGGCCGGCGTAAGACGCAGCGCCGATGATTCCTGCGCCGCCAGTGCCGGAGGACCATGTCGAGATTACTTGCCTGGGAAAGAATCGGGGAATTTCAGGAATCGTGCGACCAGCGCTAAACCTCAAAACGAAAGTTCGCGCGAGTCCTTGGGCGAATCGAGTTATTTCCGTGCACTTCTTATCTCGGATATTATGCGCGTTACGGTACGACGCATTCGTAAATGAAAGCTGCAGCAGTCGAAAGACAGAATCGCGAGGAGTTAGGCTGTTAGTGGAGAAGTATCTCATAGTTATGTCAGTACAAACGTACCTCGTGACGGTAACGAGTACTCTCTCTCTTTTCGCCACGAGCATATAGTTATACAACTTCCTACACTTAAACTTCGGAAGGCCAAACTTGCCGGCGTCATTATCTTATCGCTACTCTTTCTGAAACAACTGTCCAAATTGTCAATATTGCTGTTTACGTGACGCTGGAAATGTACCTGTGTCAGCAGGCCGCCCATGCAATTATCGCATTAACGATTCGAAACTTCGTACGCGGATAAACGATGGCAATTCGTCTTAAAGGTATACCGCCACTTACTTAGGATACTGGTGACTGTAACTCAGTAGAGTGACCTCCCCCAAACCGGAGGATATCGATGTTATAACGACGCCCAGAATGGTGAGCCATTCGATAGTGCTCAACGACACCAGGAGAAATCCTGCAGCGGAAAATAACACACAGGTAGCCAGTCGAGCACTGTAATTAACGATTCGATTAATCGGTTAGCATTTCGGTCACGAGGAGGCCGCATTACCGCGGAAAGACTTACAGAAGTCCGATGATCCATCGCCCCCGCTTCAAGCGGTATTTCTTTCTTTCTTTCTTTCTTTCTTTCTTTTTTTTGTATTGGATGAGTAATGCGAAGAAACAAATTCGAGCGGAAGAATCGATGAGCGGAGGTAAGCGCGCGGTCGCTTAATTATGCGCGCGGCCTTCGAGGCTAAAATCATTCGGGTCGAACAGCGCGACGCTCGAGCATCGGATATTAACGCCGCGGTTGCAGTTCCCTCGAGGAAGTTCGCGGGCATAAAAACAAGCGTTAGTCGCTGCAACATCCGACGTCCTTGAAAAATCGCCCACCGTCGCGATCTCTCCGCTCGCGTCCGCGGCGATTTTAACGCGGAAAAGCGCAAAACGGTGGGGGCGTTGAAAACCTGTTTAAATAATTATCTTGGATGAATACTGCGCGTATCTGGCCGAGGTGGTCGGCACGTGAGGGCCGTGAACGATTCGATCGACGGATATTAATCGAAAACACGTCAAAACCGTATTTGCTCGGCGTAAATAGCTTCGAACATCGAACTACCCATACGCTGTCGCACATTCCGGACCGTTTGCAGTGCTCACCGGCATCATCGCGTTTCCCCCAACTGGCCGGGCAAAATGAACGTGTATCGAAAGGACGATCGAGAATCAGGATACTCACTGTATTAGAAAGGGCAGGAAGGGCACCGTTATTTTAATCACCAACGAGGGTAGAATGTCTGCCAAAAGTATGGCTCCCGTAGAAACGGTATTGCAGGCGCGAATATCCGTCCCGTTGACGGTGCTGTTCTCGTACGATTCCTGGAAAAATGCACACTCGCTTTATCTGCGCATCGCTGCGGGAAAATCTCTCGTATCTTGCGTAATCCCACGGTTTCGAAGCGAAATCACGAGCGCGCTCGGCCAGGAGATTCTCCGTATCGTGGAAGCGGACGATTAAATCAAAACGCCCAAGTTGGGGAACCGTGCTTCGATAAATGGGTCGTGGATAGCGCACGAGGGATACGAGGGCGTTGAACACGGTGTCTATTCGCGATCGCTCTTGATCGCGGTTAATTCGCGGTTTCCTTCGATCCTAAGAACGTTTCCTTGGACGCGGCGTTTCATTTGCTCGCACTATTGCCCGCTCGGTGGAAATCGAAACCGTTTTCACGGGCATTGCCGCCGTCGGGGCGCTCCGTTCGGGTTATGTAACCGGCGCCTGAAGTAATCGAGCCGCATTATAAGGATGCGCGTTGCACAATCCTCCAGGCTCGCCGGAGTCGCCTCGGCGGCACGACCAAAGTTCCTTCTCCCTCGAACCGCAAACGATCCTTCCGATCGCGACGATATCCCTTAATCGCCTGGCGAACGAACGATTCCTGCAGCGTTATTGCGAAACGGATTTGGCGCTAAGCCGATAAACGACTGGTCATCGATCCTTATCGTCCGCACCGATTTTAAGTCAATTTTATGCCCCGATCGTCGAACTCGCAAATCGGTATCTTTACAGCCGCGCCGAAAAAGAAATCGTTCAAGGTCTCTCCACCTTTTTCGAAATTTTTCCATCGTGCATCGATTGCCTTTGCTCGGGTTGAAGATGCTTAACGAGAATTTAATCTGTAAAAAGCTTTAATTGAGGTACCCTAATAGAGATCGGTACGAGGTGTCCATGCTTTTAAGCTAGGAAAATCTAGAGGATTAGTTGATAAGACACGAGGCATGTTTGCATTCGGTTTTTTTTTCTATTTGCGTAATGAACAGAAACGCCACGGCGCCGTATATTCCAACGAGAACGGGATTTTGCAATCGGTATTTGCAAATACATCACCAATTACCGAGTTGACCTTTGTCGAGGAAAACTCGCGATCTGATGGATTTTTTTCGCGTATCAGGAAAATTAAACGTACGCGAACGATAAGATAGGGTTTGGGAAATTTGTTATTCGTCCGTCGGAATATCGGAAGCAGGAAAATGTTGCGATTACAGAGGGGAGAGTCTAGCCATCGACGTTAATGAATGATAATAATAATACGAACGATGCAATCAGAGGCACGCAGGGACGAAGTTACATTTGCGTGCGTCAGCGCGTTGCGGCAAGAAATGAGCGACATAAACACTACTCCGTTAAAGGCACTCTCAATTTCTCCGAGCACCGGATCAGTCTACCACCTCGCTGGCCTCTCACGAATTCCACGAACCGGAATGCGAGGCGCTTATTAATCTTCGCGCTCAAAATTCCGATCGATTTATCCGCGAAAGCCAGACCGACTTCCGTCGCATCTTCAAGCTCCTCTTCAACTCTCCCGTCTGCATTCCTCGTTAGAAATACTCAGCGCCGAGAAGAAAAGCCTCGTGGAATGGAAATGCCGAATTTTCCCTAAGCGTTCCTAAGAATAGTACTGCACTTATCGGCGACTGCGGTGTCTCGAGTTCATTCTAAATTTTCCTACGAAATAGGTCAGCCGGCCGCTCGCGAGTCCCAGCCGCGCGCCTCGTTTTCGAACTTCGGAAACGAAGATCCTTGGGAAAGGAACCAAATTCGCGTCTACTCACGTTCGATGCGCTCTTGTCGTCGAGAATGTCGTGAGCGGCGCTCAGCATCACGACGTATCCGTAATTGTTGCAGAGCCCGAGGATCCAGAAGGCGATGAGGTTTCTCCATCGCGTCCTCTTCACCATGGACTCCTCGTCGAAGTCGTCGCTGGAGCGTCGCTCCGTCGAGGACAAGGAACCCTTTCCCATTTCGAGAACCAGTTCCGCCGGACTCGTGCCCCCTGTGCTCTCTCCTTCTCTCTCCGACTCCTTCGACCTCCCTACGTCCCTCTCTCTCCGCCCCCTTCGACCTCCAACGGTACGTCTCTCTTCAACGGGCGGCTCGCTCGTGCCTTTCCTCCACTCGCTCTCTCTCTCTCTCTCTCTCTTTCTCTCTCTCGCCGCGTGCACGCTCTCTTCCTAGGTCTCTCCGTTCCCGACGGATCCAAAGAGAGCACGTGCGACTTCTAAATTCGTGCCACGTTACCGCCTAGGTACGTGGCTCCTTCTCCGTCCCTCCGCTTCGTCGGTCTTCCCCTTTGCGAGGATGTCACGCTCCCATCGGCGCCTCTCCTTCTTCGCCTTCGTTCCGCGGCCTTCTCCTTTTTCAGCGATTCTAGAACAGAGCCGGCCGCTCTTCGAGAAGCTTCTCTTTCCCTCGATGCGCTTCTCTCGGCCCTCCTCGATTCGTAGGATTTTCTCGAGGGTTATTCGACCGTGAGGATGACGGGAGAATTTTTCCTAGCCCGCGTAATCTCGCGATCTTGGCAAACGAGTACGCGCGACACGAGTGGGGAATACACCTCGCGAATACGAGGACAATTTTGGATGCGTGGAGAATTCTGCGCTGGAATTTTGGCCAGGAGAAAATTACGCTCGAGTTCCTTTGGATCTTGCAAATGCGATGGTGTCACTGTGGAGACGACGGAGAACCCTCGTTCGAGAAACTTCACTCCCTTTTCTTCGCGCTCCTACGCTATCGCACGGAGAAAGGTAACTCGATTATCGTTTCCCCGTGAGAAAAGGGGAAATACTTTCTTGCCGTTCTACTCGTGGTACAAATGTCGTGCAGAATGACGGCATTTAAAACCCCGACCTATGGTATATGAAAGGCAAATATATCCTTCCCAAAGATGACGCACGCTCGGCGGGTTCTTTCTTTCTCCCGAGTGCTCCCTCCACTTTCCTTCGTTTCGCGATAGCGGCCAACGAACGAGCTTCGAGAAACTTCTTTCTCAACCTTCCACGTGCTTCGCGCAACGTCAAGCAACGCACCACTCTTCCGATAATGCTCAAATCTCCGCCACGGTCCTCGATGGAATTTCTCAAGAAACCCGAGCGAATCAAAATTGGACGATTACGTTCGGGACGAGCGTGTATTGAGAGTTTTCTCGAGAAACACCGTTCCACCGCTTTCCGTTTTCCCTACTTTTCCTCCTTTCCACCGAAACTTTCTCAATGGTCGCCTCGTTTCGCTTCACGGAGAACGATCAGGAACAATCGTCGTCGGCTTCCCTCGGGAGGAATTCACGTCCGCTCGACGTTTCTGCCCGCTATCGTCCGCTCAAGTTTTCAACTCGAATCGCTTGGATTCCTCGAGAAATCGGTCGTCGTCGGGTTGACCGACTACGTTGAAAGAGGCAAGGCTGTTAATGAGAAAGACGGGGCAAAGTGATTAAAATTGCAAATTCCACGACAACCATCCGCGGAACGCGCGAAGTGTTTCGAAAGAAAAAAAAAAAAAAAGAACAAGGCTGGCCTGAGGTTCGCGCGTCGAGGCCGGTTCTACGATTTAGTACCGATTTAGACTTAATGTTATTCGCGGAGCGCGCAACGCGATGACTTTATTAAATGGCATGGCGATCCGGCGTCGAGTCGTACAACGAAAGTGGAAGCAGATCATTTGCATCTCCGACAACCGGAATCCGATCTGTGTCGAACCGATTACGCGATCGCAATGGATAACGGGGCACGCGACCTCCTCGATCGTCGATCTTTCATCGATTAGCCAAGAAAAACGACTCGCGAAAGGAGACGTTCAGTGTCGGAAGTTATTAATCGTATGATTTCTATCAGGACGATGCGAATAATCGTGATGTAAATATACGATTCAACGTATCCTGCGTAAAGGCTCTCCACAGTGTGCAACGAGCGGTCGCTCGAAATATTGGATTACCGAGGAATCCGCGGTACGCTCGCCTCGAGCCGCGTTCTTATCGTTTCCACGTAAACGGTTCGCATTTTCATTATCTATCTCATTGGTATTTTGGTATTAATCGCCACGATAGCTCGTCTAGGTATTGGTTTTAAGACGAATACCGAATCGTCGAATTTGCAACGTAGATACATTATTACCTTATTTATTCAATTTATTGAATTTCTTCTTTTAAATATTTTGAACGCAGCTGGGTTCTCTAGGCCGTACAGAACCGCGTAGGCTGGTGTAGACTCGATATCGATATCCAACGCACCGAACGAGTTTTTCAGTCGTTTCAAAATGTCATCTAAAGGCCAGTTTGATCGCAAAATATCGTTACGACGTTACCGTTAGGCGAGCATACCGTCCTATTCTACGCTCCAGACGCCGCTGCACGGTGAGTGGCCAGCACTGACTTTTCCCATCGAGGTAGACGTTGACGTTCTAAACGATGCACGCTTCGTTATCGCGGCCACGCCGTTGGGTTGTCGTGCTTTTATTACACACCACGATTATCCCGGCCCGACAGAAGTAGCTTCCGGCGACAACTTCTCCACGCTCGTTAGCGCCGTTCAATTTTTCTCGCGGTCAGAGACGCTCGTCGAAAAATTGGCGCCCGACGCCTTTTGATTTCGGCTCAATAGGTGCAAGTGGAACGCCTTGGATCGCCCACGTGCATCCGGCCGTTCGAACGCGACACCGAAACGTCAAAACGAACCGCGGGATCTGCCAATTCCCAGGAAGAAAGGAACCATTGAGGAAAATCGAGGCGAAGAACAAAGGCGCAAAATAATCGCGCGCGAACCGGAGATAAGAGCTCGACGAGCAGTTCGCCGGCAAAACGAGCGTCGAGTGCACGCGCGGTTGTACGTTCATCGGTTAACGCGAGAACTACCGAGCGCGTCGGTCGTTGATTAGACAAATTGCACAGCTTTACGAGGGTTGAATTTATTTAAATATCATTATCGTTATTATATTAATAAAAGGAGCAACCACTTGGTGCAGAGAGGATTAAAGAAGTACTGGAAAAGACGATATACGGAAAAACACCGATAAAAAATAACGGACAAAGAATACAAAAAAAGAGCGCGGGTTACGAAACGCGTTTAGAAGTACGCCCCCAAAGACACTGGTGGTCGACCAAAGGGATCGAAATATATCCGGATAGCGGCACTGGCGTTGAACGCGACGATGTACACCGTAGATTACTCACCCGCGGGTCTTCCTAATCGTGTCACGAGGAAACCAGGCCGGTGTACGTATAGCCGTCGACGGTCGACGCTGAATAAACATAAGGCTCTCCCGTGGAAGAATAAATACGTTATCACAGGGCAATCACAGAGCGGGGGAGGGCGCGAGGATATCACAGAAACAAAAGCCTCGTCCCTTCGAGAGGCGTCTCGACGTCTACTCGAGATACCCGCGGTATCGCGAAAGCCCCGCTAATCTCCTTTGGTCGATAACCGGCCTTCCTGGCCTCCGAAATCGCTTCTGGAAAGTTCAACGCACCGGCTCTTCGGGATCGATTAATATCCGCCCGCTCGATTCTCTCCCGGCACTTGGCGATCGATATCGCGCAGAAGATTGGGCCCGCGACTGCGCTCGGAACACGTGCTTGCCGCGCCGAGTCTCAGGATCGAAGTAAATAACTTCGACTCGAAATCGGAGAGTTATAGCGCCGACACGAGCGCACAGCGCTCTCGAGGGATCGCTCCTCGTGCGTGCGTGCGCTGCTGAAACCGTACCTCCCCGTCCCTCGCCATTCGATCGCGCGACCAGTCGATCGCCGACCGCCAACGATCGTCGTTCCTCTTGGCGAGAGGTCCTTCCGCTCTGCAGGATGATCGGTCGCTCGTTGCTTGGATAGTTTCGAGGCGAACCGAGAACGAGTCATCCTGATCGTTGGAAATGAGGAAAATGGATGTTCGACTGCAATTGCAATGAATACTCTTTGCTGGATTGATCTCGCGTATGCCCACTGCATAGGCAACCGTGGCTCGTATTTTTGATATAATGTTCTGGATTTCAAAGTAGTAACTTTGTAACTTTCTCTCTCTCTCTCTCTCCTCCTTGTTCTGGTATTTTTAGTACATTGTCTTACGATTATTCACGTCTAGCAATTAGGAGTAATGGAAGCGTTGAATGTTATCGGCAGAGCGAATTGTATTTAGTTGGAAGACGGGCAAAGGATCGAGGAGTTTATACGATCATCGTCTTATACAATTTCTTACCTGGAAAAACATATAAGCGATCGTCGATTGCGTTCAAATATTTTTTTTACGAGAAATTCGAGAGCCTGCTAAGATTGGAGTTCGTTCTGCAACGTTTGTCGCAGCTGCGTTTCGTTCGAGTCGTCGACCAAGATATCTTGTTCGTGACCGATATTGCTTTACTTATAGTTTCTACATGTACATTTCTTGCGTCGATCGAAGGCCAAGCCACGGGAGACTTGCACTTCGCACTGTCTTTTATGACAAACCGTTAATGACACTGATTGCTCGACGTCCGTCATGCGGCGCATGTCGGGAATACGAGAAATCTTTCGATCGTAAATTAGTAAAGTCGAACCAGACTTGGCCGTGTCGACTGATATTACCAGCGCATATTAGCAATCCGAAACCGACGAGCTATGAGCGGTTTAATGACCCGGAAAACTAATTTACCCGCGGTCCGTTTAACACGGAAAATGTTTATTACCATTGCGAGAATAAGGCTGAGAGTCAAACGATAAAGTACCGGCGGTATTGCAAACATTATTCATAACCGCCCCGCTCATAGTTTGGTATTCCTCGGTCGACAATGTCGAATCGTATTCTTAATTCAGAGGTGGTACTTCCTACAGAGAAGGATGTCAGGGTTAAGACAACCTTCGACATCCCCGTGACAAAAATTCGTACATATCATTACGATCTGCTGGATTTGACCTGGGAGACTTAACAGACAAATTTTCTCAGAAACCGAATCTCCGCGTTGAATAATAATTTCGTATGGATGGTGTCCGTACAGGCAAGTAGCCGCGTAGTACGAATACTTTATTCTCGATCGATTAAACAAACTGCACTCCGTATCGATGCCCTCTGCCCTAACGTTTTACGTAAACATGGGCACACGTTTGAACCACGTTCAAGTGCACAGTTATCATTAGTAATTAGTTAAGTGCCGAGGTTCGCTTAACGACATGATGCAGCGCGCATGAATGGACGAGAAGGTGAGCTCTTTCAATGGCCGATTCAGTTATACCGACTTTATAACAGTGACACGCATCGCAAAATCAGTGAATCGAGGTCACAGTTATTGAAATGTATTAAGCCAATATCTTTTCAGAACTGGACACCCGCGGTCGTCCATCGGCCGACGGGCCGAATCAGCATCGTTAAAGGATTCCTTGGCCGAAAGCAAAAACTGGGTCATCCCTTCGATACGTCGTGGAAGTTTTTGATATCAATCGCGAAGGTTCTCCGTTCGGTTCAAGGAAACGACGATTTGTTGAGTAGAGCTTCGCTTTGCATTTTGCATCGTGCACCAACGTTTGGAGTGCATAGAGCTTACTGCGTTCAACGCGGTTTAAGAGAAGCCTTTCATTGTTCGGATCTGTGGAATGTATAACGTGAGATTTATTTTAATTTCCTGACACAAATTCCTTAGGAACCACTATTGTTATCGTGGAAGACACAGTAAGTGGCACATAATTGCGATAACCTCTTGGTAGTCATCGAATATCTCGAATCTCGGCGCTCGGTATCCAAGAATATACCGCGATGCTGATATATGTATATAGCAAGGAACAAACGTCTTTACTGTGCATTGAAAAAAGAAACGAGGAAAGAGAAAATGATGGATTTCCAAAGACCCTGATTTTCACCTGTAAAAACTAACGGCTCGCTATCTGCTCTTCATCGATTATTGTTTCAGTAACTGGATTGTAGTGGAAAGAATTGAAATGTGTACTTATGGAAGGGGTGAAAAAATAACGCTGTACAATTAATACGATAAGCAAATACGATAAAGCCTACATTATCGGCCATATTTACATTTTTCACTATTAGCACTTAGATATCATATGCGCTAAATACCAAAGGTCTTCGATGATAAAGAAGAGCCACGTAAATCGTATATCAAATGCCAATAATCTCGAGTATTTACATTGCAACATTTACAATGTAATCGGTGCCATATACAGATAGGAGTTTTAGGGTACGGGTTCAATACGCACATGCCGATATTGACACGTAACTTTGCAAATTAAATGGCCGATCGACTTATACCAAAACTAACTTTTTAAGGCCTGCAGATTCGCCAGCGCCCTCGCGTAGATAAGGCCTTTTATCTTACTGTTATCAAACCAAACATTTAGCTATATCAGCGTGATTGATGCGAAATATTTTTCACCGATCCTTATCTAATTTTTAATCGTAAAACCGCCGTGGACCGCAAACAATGTTGCCGCTGATGTGGGACTTGAAGCGTACGCGAACGTGTCGTGGAAAAGTTTTAACAGAGCATCGTGAAAAATAGATGTTGCAACGACGATATTTCTAATCGCATAATGGTGCTTAAATTATTTTAATATCTGATCGAATTGCCGGCTATTATGGAACGCGGTACAACAACATTTATTATATAATACCTTGGGGCAAAGGACCGATTACTCTTGCGAAAGGTAATTTGTATAATCCAGAATGACACTCGAGGAGAATAACTACTTTTAGAAGCAAATTGCGTTGAAGCATTGTGCAACGCACTCGGTAAGGACTCGAAGACTTATGCCCACGTCCGAAATATGTTTCGTCGATATTAAAAGCGCAGACACTCGTTTTGTCGTATGAATTGACTGAGACATTCACAATTGGCATCAATCATCGTGCACTTGAAACTTTGCGCATGATTTTCTTATACAGGATCCAATTTTGAAGCTTCAATCTTGTCGCTCAATTTGACCTTCATCCATCTATTCGCTGATTCGATCAATTTTCGTAGGTTTACATAAAAATTCCAATGAGAGGATTTTTTATTCAATAAGACTATTATTAATTTTTTCTCGTTACGATGAATTAAAAGTCAAAAGTGCTGTCGTCGAAAGATGGATTATAACGTGTAATAATAAAAACGTCTTGTGCGTTATTGTTAGCACCTACATCGTTTCGATAATCTATATAACGATAATCCTCTTAATCTATGTAACGAGATAATTAACAATCACAGTCAACGTGATATCGGGCTACTGGTGAATCGAATATCGAGTCTACCCTCTTGATCGGATTATTCCATGTCATAGATCTATGGTGGCAAGAATGATTTTTCCATCTAGATCCTTTTACATCGAGAACGTTGATAACCCTGCTGTTTGCATACTTAACACGGCAGGGTTGATTTTCTAACCTTCGTACTTATTATTATTTGACTGAAAAATATTGAACCGTTGCGAATGAGCTATTTTTCAGCACGATTTTAGCTTACAATCATGGGAAAAACGTCGAAGGATAAACGGGATATATATTACAGAAGAGCGAAGGAGGAAGGATGGAGAGCGAGAAGCGCTTTCAAATTGCTCCAAATCGACGAAGAATGTCAGATATTAAATGGTACGCAAGAATATGATTAATCTTTCACACGTACGCTGAGAATTAACTAATGCATCTGCCTTGGATAGGAGTAAACAAAGTGGTGGACCTGTGCGCAGCACCTGGCAGTTGGAGCCAAGTACTGTCTCGTAGGTTGAAGTACGTAAAAATAAGAAATAGCAATGTTCAATTAGACTATCAATGTACTTGGGAATTTTCTGAACTTGTATTTCTTTTGATCATAGGGAGAATTACAATAAGGCTTTAGAAACCGGAGAGGCGATACCTCCAAAGATCGTCGCCGTCGATCTGCAAGCTATGGCCCCGCTAGAAGGAGTTATCCAAATTCAAGGGGATATTACAAATACGAATACGGCGGAGAAAATAATCACGCACTTCGATAATGAGAAAGCTGATTTGGTGGTTTGCGACGGAGCGCCGGATGGTAAGACGAAGATCGGTTACCGATACGTTATCGGAAGTAATTCTTACATTATGTTTTACAGTAACCGGCTTACATGACATGGATATTTATATACAGTCCCAATTGCTATTGGCCGCTCTAAATATCACCACTTACGTGTTAAAACCTGGTGGCACGTTTGTGGCCAAAATTTTTAGGGGCAAGGATGTTACCCTCTTGTATGCTCAGTTAGGAATATTCTTTCCGTACGTGTATTGCGCTAAGCCAAGTAGTTCGCGTAATTCCAGTATAGAAGCATTTGTTGTATGTAAAAATTATTCCCCACCCGAAGGCTACAAGCCGCACATGTTAAATCCACTGTTAACGCACGAAACGTGTCAATTTGACGAACTCACGGGTATTAATAGGCTTGTGGTTCCGTTTCTGGTCTGTGGAGACCTGAACGATCCGGACTCCGATACGTGTTACCCCTTGAATGTAAGTATGCGCACGCTCATTTGTAAGACTAATATATATACAGTAATTTACCAATAAATTCTTTAGTATAATGGAAAAGAGTATAAGTATCATGAGCCGGTGCAAACACCAATAGCACCACCATACGAAGAAGCTCTCTCTTTGCTTGAAAGCAGAGACACGGATTTCAGGAAAGCCGACGTTAGCGTGGTCATCGATAATCAATCGCCAAAGTCTATAGAGGATTTCAAGAAACGAGTTACGGGGACAAAAAAGAAGGTTGACAACACGAGTGTCGACTTGAATGATACGCTGCGTGATTTAAATATAGTCGATGATGTTCCGTAAATAAATAAAATTATACACCTATGAATACCATCATTTATACTCTATATAATTAAATTCGTGAATAAGATGTATTCTTGCATTCCATGCGATTCGAATCCTTAGCTTTGCAGATGGCGCTCTAGATCGACATGATGTACTGTGTTGGTCTCGTCTCTCACGTAGCCACGACGATCCATAGCTGTGTTGTATATGGATCGTTCGTGCGCTTATGTAATGGTGAATGTGTAGGAGCACATTTCTTCTCCTCGGTTTTCAGAAGAGCGCTGTCGCTCCACTTGTAGAAAAATGTCTTTTAGCAGAGTGATCGTAAGTCGTAAAACGATGTAGAGCTTATAGAATTATCACCTTTATAAGAAGGATCCTCCATCCGCAATGGGTTATCATTTATTCGTGATAAATGGTATCATTGACAGAGCCATAAAGTTGCACTGCCTTCGATATTATTTCTTACTTTTGCAAAATTTATTTGTGAATGAGAATCCACGTTAATTTATTTTCTCTTTCAGGCACGGTCCTTTTCATCCACTTGCATTTCACAGCAGATGGTGAAGGTACGTGATTTCTTTATAAACAGAAGTGTAAAATTATGTAACTTACAATGATCTACCTAACCCTTATATCTGTATATTCTTATTTACATCATACACGAGACTCGATAATCAAGTGTCCGCAATTATGGTGTTGACTTTTATTTAGCCACCGATACAAGTCTTCGGTTTAGAAGGACGTTATGCGACTGCACTTTACTCAGCTGCCAGCAAACAAAAGACTCTGGATGGTGTCGAGAAGGATCTTCTCAAATTTCAGGTAATTACAATTTAACATACAAAATATATTCTATGACGTTTAAGGTATTTGTATGTTGCAATTTGTGACTTTACATGGTATTGATTATGACCTGAAATATGTCATGGTAGGATTCCATTAAGACGAATCCAAATGTGATGGACTTTTTGAACAATCCTTCCATAAAGCGAAAAGACAAAGTGGAAGCACTGAAAGCCATATGCAGTAAGGCCTCCGTAAAGCCTGAGACTGCTAATGTGCTGACATTACTCGCAGAAAATGGTCGGCTTTCGAAGCTGAATCAAATGATCAACACCTTCAAACTTTTGATGTCTGCTACGAGGGGAGAAGTTGTCTGTGAAGTTATCACTGCTAAACCGATGGACGCGGACATGAAGAGCGGTCTAGAATCCGCTTTAAAAGGATTCTTGAAAAAGGGTGAAGTTCTCTTGCTTACCACCAAAACTGATCCTTCGATTTTAGGTGGCATGATTGTGTCCATAGGTGATAAGTATGTAGACATGAGTACGGCTAGCAAAGTCAAGAAATATTCCGATATACTTACTCAATTTTGCTAAGCGCATTTTGGAGTATACACAGAACAAAATGTATAATGCTCACCATCGTGAGTGTATCTTAAATGAGTCAGAAAATAAATTATTAGAAATTTAACGATTTTTCTATGAAACAATTCTAATTATTTCTTATTGTGTGTCTTGAGTGTTTGATATAATACTTTCCATAAATTCCTAAATGTATTTTCCAAAAGTTTCAATATAAATTCAGACATACTGTAGGTATGAAATGATGAAAATTAAATAATACTGCGTGTTAACATTGTGTACTGAATAACTCTTCGATCATAAGTAATAATATAATGCTTTTATTTGACATTTGTGGCTTTATATCCTTATCAGATAAATAAGTTATAAATTAGCTAGCACGTTTATTTGACATACCGAGCTATACTTATTTCATAAAATAACATTAGCACAACAAGGTTAATGTAAAGAAAATAATAATAAACATAGAATTTAACTTAGAAAGTATACGTGTTCAATCCACAGCCATAGAAAAATGTACGTGGAGGATAAAAAATAGGTAAGGTGAAAGTACACCTATTTAAAACAAACAGATAAAATATTACAATACATTTAACACGTCTGGACATAAAACTGATTTGCAATACTTCCCAATTATGCAGAAATAACAAATTAAATCAGGTTCGATATGACTAGTTTTTATCGGTGTAAATATTGGTTGATCACTGAAATACTGAAAACTTCAGAATTGAGACTAGAAAAGATTATTCAAAATCCGCACATCATACTCGCGATTCAAATTAAATTGTCTAGATCTTGAATTAGTTAATACTTGCGATCAAAACTCTTATGGTCATTGAATGGAATCTATTATTAAAGTGCTTGTAATAATGCAGAAACAATAATTCTGCGCAATTAATTTCTGACAGATTAGACGATCTTTAAATGCGAAATAATTTATGTACAAATGGACCAATTCTTCGGAATACTCAATGTTAGATTCCAATCGCAGGGATGTCGTCTTTTACCAAAACCCAGCCTTCCTCCTCGAGCATGGCCGTCGTGACGGATTCTTTTGACAATACTGAAACAATACATACGTACCGTGTATCGCACGGATTTTTATTGGAAAGCACAGTTTTATTTGTGACGATACATAACTGATCTCTTTGCAATTATTCGATGAAATAGATAAAGTTTCTAATCAGAACGTACCATTAAATTGAACTTCAAGCTCGTGCCGATCTACGCCGTTTACATTAGATACTTTTCTAACGTCAACGTAATTATTACTAACTAATAAGGGATCGTTCACTTTGCTCTGTAAAATCTTCTTTCTACACTCTCCGAGCGCCTCCAACTTTTTTAATTCCGTTCGATAACTAACATCCTCATCTCCGGACTCTGTTTCGGTATGATCGCTTTGTTCGGTATACTCCTCGGCATCATTGTTTGTTGCTTTAATCGGCAATTTATTGGAATGTGTTTTGCAGTCAATGTAGGTGATAGTATCGATACATTTTGATACGTTCGTGTCGTTGCCGGAAATCTGGCTGCTCGTCATGTATTTGGAGAGATCGAAATCTAGGACATCGGCCAGAAGCTTTTCCTTATTTTCTACATCTCGTTGTATCGTTTCAAGGTTGCGCTCGCTCTTCAGTATGAAATCATCGTCGATGCTCAAGGTTAGGAGAGACGAATGCGTCGTCTTCGGATCATTGGCATTTATCTTATCCTTGTCTACGATCGTTGGAAAATTGTCCGTTTCCGAGAACGAGGATCCATTTTCGTTTCCGTTTGTTACCTTATTCCGCAACTTCTTGATTTTTCTCTCGGGAGTGAATACCACGTCCTCGAATTCCTGCTGGCTAATTTCCTGAAAGATCTGCCTTCGCTCGTTTCGCTTCTCCTCCGTATCGCCGTTCTTTTTTCCGAAAGCCTGGTTGTTATCGGCGACTCTGTTAACGTCGGCTATCAGCGAAGTTTTTAAGTTTATCGGAACTACCGGCGGCACTTCCACCGCTTCCTCTGCATTTACAATCGACGTTTCGTCCGTGCCGATTGCAACTATCGGTCCGATACTGAAATTTGCATTTCGTGCATTTTTAATAGCTTGCTCACCAAAGCGGTGCCCGTTTGTCTTATACTCACCCGACGGATTGCATAATATTAGACGGATTGATTTTGCGAAATGGTATAGCCGGCACTATTGCACTCTCCTTCAATTTGGACGTTAGTTCCAATATGCCATTTGTAACCGGCTTGCTTATTTCGGCAAACGACAACAGAGGTTCCCCCGTTATTCTCGTTTCTGTAAATTAGGAGCAGCGTAGCGGTAATTTAAAGTCGATAAGAAAGGAATCGAGGAAATGGTGTGCAAAGTATTTACCCGAAGAAAAGGTATTTGTTTCAGGGTAGTAAGCAATGCGCAAAATATTTCTTTCTCCTTCTAGGACGAATATTTCATCCTTCGTACATGCGACACTGGTAACGCGTCGCAAATCTGTTATTATGGATGTGATGGCGATGGTTTGTGGATTCACTACGTATATAATATCATCGCTGTACGTTACTAATAAATCGTCGCAAAACGGTAAAACAATTCCGAACGTAGGCTCCCCACGATTCTTTTTCGAGCTTTCCGGTGCTGGATTAAGTAATTCCACCTCTGTGTGCACGGACTTTATAGCGTCCTTCGAGACATTTATGATGGATTAAGCATAATTATTTTGTTCGATGTGTACAGAGTATTAATAGATATAAAGAGAGATTTTTTATTTTTGCGTACCTTAAAGATAAGTGTTTTTAGTACTGTACCGGTTTTATCCGCTTGCCACAATCGTAAACCAGGTCTACTCGCGTATATCGCCAAATCTTGCACGTAATTTTGCCGGCAGCCAAAGACCGCACCTAATTTCCCTAATCTATTAGATAATTATGCGATCAGAAAAAATTTAGATATTTTTCAACTTGGCGTTGACAAGAATTGTCGTACTAACGTTTTACGCTCCTTCTGACCAACCTGCGTCACTTTTCCATTTTCATTTCTATTTACTACTATTGTACGTAATATAGTTGAGACCAATAATAAGCCCTGCTGATAGCTGAGCTGAACAACAGAATACTTTTCGTTTAACAGCTCTGATGATTTAGATAAATGCTGTGGGAGTTAAAATTCTAAACATCAGAATGGGATATGACGATATACAATAGCATATAATCATTCGATAATTACCATATAAAAGTCAATTTCAGTTAATACCACTAATCCATCCTGATCGCCACTAAACAGTTTCATACCATTTTTAGACCATTCGACCGTTGTCACAGCACTTTTATGTAAACCACTTATGCTATATCTTTCTACCTGGAAGAAAAGCATATAAATTAATAAATGAAGAAAGATAATTTTATTCGTGCAAAGAGTGAACAAATATGAAAGAATAACAAATTATGGTACCTGTTTCTTTTGTTTTGGTTTCAAACTATCTGGCAAGGAGTCGGGCGGGCTTTTCGGTATTTGGAAAACAGTAATGACACCTTGTTCATTACCAGCGGCAACCATATAATCTACCGTAGATACAACTTGTACGCATGTAATTTTTGAATATACATTCTGCAATTACATTAATTCGATACCTATATAGTACATGAAATACAAGATGTACACGCTTTGACAGTAATATCCAACGATAAGTATAAAGTACCTCACATCGTAGTCTTTGCAAATCTTGCTTCTGTCTGTCGAACCAATAAACTAATCCATGGTTGGTTCCAACCGCTATAAATTCAGGCACAGCATCGATACAGGTAAAACTTATGTCATGCGTAAATAAGCCATTCTGCATTTTAGCAGGTATCTGCTGCAGAAGCATGGCAAGCGGCGCCCACTCTCTCAAGGGCCCGCCATCCTCGCACATAGGCGTTGTCATCGTAAAATACTGTATGCACAATGTCATGTATGAATGTAGGAAGTCACAAACTTATGATAAATCAGATATCCACGCAATAAACAAAACCCAAACGTATGTACACCCTGACTCCGGTATAACCATCCGGTTCATCATCCTAGTAATGTTTATTTTTAACCTCGCGAAATAGGAAAAAAAAATTGCAAGCCGATATCTTTTATTTTGGATTAAGGGAGCGCGCGGCACATCAATTTCCGCGGAAAAATATTATGACAAGCAGAGAACGATTGTGGTATCGTCCTTTTTGCTGGTAGTGGTTTATCAAGGAAACCAGACACGAGTAATAATATACCTTTTATCGTGCGCCTTGACAGGGCTTGCGTTTTAAACGATCATAGAATCGTCGAGCTAATATCTTTTAGCATTATGCAGGCACGTCCGTCTTATTGAACGTTATAATATTCGTATTGCAATTCGTATTTGACACTTCGACATTTCTACGTCAAAACCGACAGGTGCACGCCTTCGTTTATCACGAAACAAATAAATTGTAGATCAGATCCAAGCCTCAACGCTCTCACTGAACGAATGTTTACGCGACTCGACGCATCGCCGATAACTATCGAGGTATTGCTGCAACTGCAACTGCAATACGGGGAGACCCCTGATTGGAGCAAAGTTTTGCTTTGAGAAATGCACTTTAATTTTCTCAGTCGTTATGACTAAATCAAGAGCGCTGAATAATTTACGGATAGCACGATAAAAATGCGCTGCTGCCGGAGTTATATCAATTTATCTGTTATGCACGATTAATCATTAACAATAATGTTAAATGCATCCAACAGATAATTGAAGGAACAATGATGTATTGTCGTAAATACCTTAGTCATTAAAAGATTAGTAAGAAAGTATATTTTATTTTCAATATGTTACACATAATTTGTTAGCGAGCATATGACTACATCAGGTACTATTCGCTTAAAATTAATCAAAGGTATATACAAAGTAAAATATTCGTTAAGATAATTTTGTAATAAAAAATTAATCAAGAAAAGAATGACGTTATTGACTGATAACTCCCGTCGGTTTTGCACGTGTCTACGTTGGGCCGACGTTTATTTGTCGAGGGTTGTGCTTCAGGGGAATTAAATTTCCTTTTCGTTCCTCCATCGTTCTTGACGGTTTTGTTGATCTCTCTTTGCAGATCTTGAGCAACGTGATAATCCGTATGCTCGTTGAATTTCGTTGATGGTATCATTTGATTACATTGTGGACAACGTGTTAGAAGTCCATTGGCTGTATCGTTCAAACGTCCCTTTATTAAAAAATTATGTATGAGTTTGCCCTCCTTCCCTTTGTTGTTATTAGTTTTTCGATTGTTAGGCTTCACTTTGGAATTTTTAACCGACGTTTCGGAAGTTTTCGCGTTACTTTGTTTCTGTACTTTAATATATGGTCTTGCTTCCTCTTGAAGACTCGATGGTAACAGCTCCACTATGCTTGGATCTATGTTATTCAAGTCGGGAAATATCTCACTTAATCGTACGGACGAAGTTGGCATACTGTATATCCTGTTAATATCATTCGCTTCGTCATCGTTTTGCGGCCGTTGACCCGCATCGTTTTCATTACTGACATCACGATTATTAACGGTGGATGATGCATCGTTGTCAGTGTCAATTGAATTGACAGGCTTATTATTACTCGACACAGTCTCTTCCTCCAAATAATCGTCTTTGTCGCATTGCCTGTTGCTCGTAACAGGCAGTTTATTTTTTAGATTCACCATACGATTTAAACTATCTACATCTTCTTCTCGCGTTGGCCCACGTTTAACTTCCCAAGCATCCATATCTTGTTCCGACGTGGTTTTCTTGGGCGCGAAAATATTCATAAAGAAGGATTCTTTAAAATTCTCCTGATCTAGTGATTCGTTCAAATGACATTCGTTCAATGCATTCTTATAGAGCGTGTGTTCTTTATTTCTTTCATTGCACGATTTAATTAATTTCTGTAATCTTTGAGTGGTAGGAGAGTCGTCCAGTTTTTTACAAGTGTCACGTTTTGTTGACTTCGTATTTGATGCTGCATGATTTTTGGTATCTTCTGTAGCTGATTTTTTGGTTTGTAGGATCTTTTCGCTCATCTCTGTATTCACATTCTTACATTTGTTTGTAATAATGGAATCAGCTTCATCTATTTTCGTATCGCTGCATGAATTTTGTATCTCGCTCACCAATTGTTTCCTTGAACCACTTTCTGTACTACTGGACTTAAAAAAATTAATGAAATTTCCACTACCTTTTGCTGGTATAAATTTTCCAGCCGAAATACCTATAAAAGCTATCGGACATTGCGTGGACTTAGTTATAATCTCAACGCAACGCTCTCCCATTTTTTCGGGTTTATATGAATTAAGAGCACAGGACCGTGACTGTGATATTGTGCTCTTGTTTTGATAATAATGGTAGCATATCGTAAGTAAAGTCGCGCGCCGTTGATTTTCTTCGAGATCTTGCTCTAGTCGTTCGCAAACTTCTGCCGCCAAATCGCCAGCCCAATGCTTCAGCTGCGATAAAAAAATTATTTGTATGATAGTGCAGTAAACAAATTATTTTTATCTATATTTTACTAATATTACCACGTCCAAAGTCACGATAGCCTGTTTTCCCGGGAACTTTTTACATGCTCCGATCGATTTTGATACTAGTCGTGTTACCACAGGTTCATTGTCTATCCCTCGAGCGATATTGTATAACCACAATCTGAAGGAGTATATTAATCGATACAACATCTAGTCACATTTTATAATGGCTCAAATAAGATTTTATATATTTACCCCGTTTTTTCGTCAAAACGTTTCTGCAAATATGGCAAAGAATATTGCAATAAGTCACCCATGACATTACAACCAAGAGAATCAACGATAACATCCCCAAATTTTCCTCCTAAATTTCTAACTTTTTTAACAGGCAGAGTGGAGTATAGGGATGAAACAGCCGGTGCTGGCAAAATGGTTTGCCTATTTGGTTTATGCAATCCACACGCCAATTTTGCTAATATCTAAAAATCATTATCATCGTGAAATACATTTTTGCTACTAGAAAAACTAATTAATTAATATTACAATGTTAAACCTTATTTTGTGAGATTCCTGCCGAACACCTATATCCTATTGTTTCATATATATCAGCCCTCAATTCTTCTACTATAACTCCAGCTATTGCAAGTTTCTGAGCTTGAACATCCTGGAGTTCCTCAAATATATTTGATATCCAAGTTTTCGTACCTCTCCGCCTTTCTTCTGCAATATTACCATATTTATTTTTACAAGAACGGATAGTGTTTTACTTGTATTTTTATTTTACCTTCATCATTTTTCCCTATTTCAGAGTAACCGACAATAAATGTGTTCGATAGGCAAGATATTAAGTTCTTCGTAGATATATCCAGAGTGGCCATCCTTTTCTCAACAATATCCGTTATATCTATGTATGCCTCATCCACGCTGGCACGCTCTATAATATTGCAATGTTTTTTTATAACATCGATGACCTCACGTCCCGCAGTCCTATATCTGTTCAAACATTAACATTTTGTATTAATGGTCACACTACTTTAAAGTCGTAAAAATCCATGCTTTATTGTATTATTCAAGTTCAAACACCTCGACGTGTCAGCCTTGCCACGAAGACAAGGCACACTAGCCAGTAAAAGATCCGGGCATTTTTCTTTTGCCTCTTCACCCCTCATATGCCGAGTAACTCCAAATTCTCTTGCCTCATAATTGACGGCGATTATTCTAATGAAAAAAATATTTCACTCAAAGCAAATACGAAACCAATTAGACAATCCAAAATTAAAGAAAAAGTGACTTCTATCAACGCAATGTAATCGAGACAGTACAGTATTTATTAATTTACGTATCAGATAAAATAAAACATACGATCATTAGAAATATTTTAATATATACGTTGTGAAAAATTTACCCGCCCAATTTCCACTGATTATATTGCACTACCGCGAGCGGTTTGCCCTTAAACTCGGGTTGTAGTTTTGTTTCGACTTGGCAAAAAAAGCAGTCCATGTCGATTAGGACAATTATTCTTTCGCCCGAGCTCGCCATCCCAACGATATTCCTCACAAATTTTTCATCGACCAAAAACAAACATCGGTTGACAGAAGACCGGTGGTTACACGCCGTAAACTATGTACAATCGCAAAGCGAGAATCGATGACTATAGAATTCGATAACTATCGCATTCATTGATCGAGAAACGATTAAAGTTTGTTGCGGCTAGGGAGTTGAACTACTTTACTTCGTGAAAATTTAAATTGCATTTTGCTTATTTTTGCTCAATACGTGGAAAGTATCTTTTCTTAAAATTATGTGAACATTCTATCGTGACGTTTCTTGTAAATATCGCATAACCCATGGTGAAGATACATTATAGTGACAGAGATAAGAGTTGCGCATGAGGTCTGAATTTGAGGAAAGAAAAACTAAGTAAGATTAAATCGGTTCGAACATTTTGTTGGTTAAATTATTTGAATATGAGATACTGAGGAAAGCGGAGAATAGACACGAAGAACGGCTCACCGTGGATCAGAAGGACTATTTTCATGATACGGAGTTCAACAGGTGTTACCATGCAAACCGGCTTGCAGCTTTGCGCGGCAACACAAGCGGTAAATATGAATTTTACTTTACCATTTCTGATATTATTTTTAATATCATATACAACACTTACAATAGCAATTATGAAACGAATTTGGCGGGATTGGGGGAATATTAGAAAAATGTTTGAGAATTAAAAATAATTGCGATATCGGTCATATAAAGCGATCGGTCCATACGTACCTGTTAGCTTGCAACCGAAGATATTTCTCGATACGCGTAACAGTATTGTTTATAATCATTTTGTGAGACAACAAAAGTACACTGCAATTTTATTAAAATTTCGTAAAATTATAATCATGCGAAATCCTCGAAGCCTTCTTCTCTTCATAGGATTACGTGTACTTACAATCTCTAATATCTTGAACCGCTGCATCGTCCACGAAATATATCACTCGAAGCGCAAATGAATAAAAATCTTAAAGGAAATTTGGATAAGATCGAGAGCTGGTTAAGTATTGTATATTCAAAGTCGATATGTATAGTTGTCTTGCGTTTTGTCGTTACATCACTAATACAAATTAAAGTGACAATCGATTAAACTTAGCGACTATCGTAGACCAAGTGAAATGACAAGTCTGGTGATCGCCCTTCGCAATCGGACGCTTTATTACAGTAATGCGTGAAAGGTCGAAGTTACGAAGAAAGGTATTTTATCCTAGAGGTTCCTTTGGATACATAAACTCATGGAAGATTTTATTCCACTTCATCCTTGGTATATGTATATATGGCGCAGTATCAAAATATGCAATAAAAGTGTCAAAATACAAACACATGGGGTATATATATTTACAATTCTCAAAATTTTCCCTCTGGTTCATTCCAGAACACATACCAGATTATTTTCGAAGGTTGTTTTTCTAACAAATGTCGGCATGCCGGTTACTGGATGCATACCCTTTTATGTTCCTATCTTGGAAGACTAGATTAAAAATGTCTATAAAATTTAACAGACCCTAATAACACTTATTTATTTAAATAGAGTAAAGTCGTTATTAGCCTGCATATAAGTGAATAATACTTGTGCACAATGTACTACTAATGCCCTCATTTTTATCCGTATTGGCACCAATTCGACTCTCCACCCTGCCTAAGAAATAGCTTCGATCGAACGATCTTGATCGACGGGCCATTTCAGAACGCAAGGCGCATCGTCGTTTTCCGTTCCTCGATCAACCTCAAAGGAATTTCTAGAATTTCGAACTTATCGCGGAATTACATAATCTCGTTATCATCGATTTTTGGACCCTCGTACAATCGAACATTTTTACAGCTTTCGATAACGACATCGCACGGCTGCGGTTCTTAATTTACGGCATGAATAATCGGCACCTACCTAAATTACACGTTTCGGCCAAAATTTAGTCCCGGCCAATTTTTGACGATCGATCGAGACGGCACGTGTCTTTCGTCCAAAACTGACTTTACATCTGGCAATGCGTTTGGATTCGTTAGCAACCTCGACTTCGAATAATCTCGCGGCACCCGACGAGGAGGAAGTAAATAACCCTCGTCGGTCCATTTGGGAGGGGTTCTACTCTAAATCAGAACGATCCCTCGAAGACAAATCTCGTCCAGGAGCGATCCAGCCGACGGTGCATCAGACGCCGTGGTCAAACTCGTGATATCCTTCCGCCCCCGTGAACACTACGTCAACCCAAACGCGCATGGCTTCCGGGCTGGGCGCCATCAAATGGTATAGCCTTGAGGACGTTTTTATGATGAACGTCAGCGATGGTTGGGGTGATCTGACGGTGTTCATGTGATCCACGTACACCTCTTCGATTGACTGAACGGACAAAAATTATTGGCCAATTAATTATTGTGGTGAGGGAATATTTCAGGATATTTTATTACTTTCGTAATATCTTGGCAACGTTCTTAGCTATTGGTTTAATCGTCGAAGGGTTTACCTGAAAGTAAATAATTCCTCGCGCCTTCCTCGAAGCGTTGTCGCTGTAATAGGAGAGTGTCTTCCTCTTCCTGTCGAAGATGAACCACCGTTTGTTCCAATGATGGAACTTTTTGCTCATCTTGGACAAGTAGCCACTGCAACTGGTGGTGTCGACCGTGACATCGTGAATGAGGGGTAGCTGATGACCCGCGGTTTCGATGTGATGCCTCAGGTCTAGGGACTCCGACTTAATGGGCAAGTATCTGGTAAGCGGCCTCTGAGAATTCATAAATCAGGGATTTACTGACCGTGAAACGAGGCGTGCCCCGTTAAGCCGCAACAGTGTCGCGTGTCACGCGTCAGATGATAATGGACGGACACGCGACTCGCGAGATATAGAACGAGTTAAGTGAAAATAGATTCCGCGGTGCCGACGTAACGGCCAAGACACGCTTGGACAGCATGTCTCGGCACTTAAAGTGGCATCGAGCTGTTAGCAAATTTTCGTTTGTGTTCTTTCACCGCGATAAATCACCGCGATGCACGTATTTTTGGATTTTACTTTCGCCACCGAGAATCAATTTTTTTTCGCGTCGCTCAAAAACGGAAGACGTCGATTCTTTGTAATCTAAAGCTCGGTATTCATCTCGTACTTTCGTCAGTGGTATTAATACGTTACTTCGTCGACATTATTATTTCTGCGATTCCGCAAGCGCCGATGGATACCACATTGACGTACTTAACTGGACACGGTAACAATTGACACGACCCATTTTTAAAAGCACTACTCTTCGCGCTACTCTTTCGCGTAACGTACTTGTAGTTTTGCCTTTTCTCGATGTTTAACCGGTTGCAGTGGCCCGAGCGTGTCCATTTCACTGGAGGTTTGCGAAAGAGGACGACTTCCGTTTCCGTCAATTATACCTCCGCTGTTATTACTGAGCCTCTCGCCTTCCATCGATGTTCTTCTATCGTCTCTCATCTGAAATCAGAAAGAGAACAGGTATTACATCCCACTGAACCGATAAACGATTTTCCCGTAAACTCCGCCTTCCTTTTAACGAACAAAAAAATATTTGATCAAACGCTTGAATCAAAAAATGCATAGTGTGCATTGATTTCGATCTATTTACAGCGAACAGTCTTTTGCTAGACGCAAAATTCTCTACGTTATTCAAGGACTCTCAATTCCATCTATTATTTTCCCGTGGCCTAGCATAAATCTCTATTTCTTTTTTAATCTCAAGGCGCTTGTAACTCAATACTCAACCGTTAAGCTGGATCGATAAATTCCTCGATGCGCTGGGCATGATTTAAAGGCGATACAATATATTCATACGGGGGGTCGAACCTTACGGTGTATTTTTACGAGACGTCTCTACGTAGACACGTAATCTGGCTAGAAGACGGAACAATACTCTGGGAAGTGCATGTCGCTCTAAAGAAACGGTTATATTTATAAATTCCAAAGCTGAGTCCTCTGCAGCTGTTTATACCCCGTTTCCCAAAAAATGTTTCCGACTTGTAAAAATACGATCGTTGAGTTGCCAGAGCGAGAATCGCTAAATGGGGATTACTGGTTAATCGATCCTCTCCCCTTGAATTTCTCGAAATCCCGAATTTGTCAGCTCTCCCCTTAAGGCCCGTGCATCTCCCTGAACTTTCGCTTTGCGGCTGGCATCCGAGCGAATTAACGAATAGCTGGAAATAATTCAAACTAACGCTTGTTAGCTCGCACGCCGACGTTAAGGAGGACTAACGAGAAAAATTTGTCCAATGAAGCGGAGCTAAAGAGCCGCGTGGGAGAGGGCCGCGAGCCTCCCTTTTGTCTTCGTTCCTGCTTTCATTAATCGTTTGTCCCTTCGCATTACAGACGGCATGAATAAGCACCGTGTAAATCTTGCATAAACTTTGTAACCTCCCAGAATGCCGTATAATCCTCTACCTCTGGCCCAATCTCGGTGGAAATTCATTTGAATTATTAACGCGTATCAAGCTGACGCGGAAGGCTTTCTTACGACTATCCCAATGCCGCAATCCTTCGTTATCCACGGAAAATTGTGGAATTAGTCGTTAGTGTTAATATCCATGTCGCATAGATGTACTTATAAGTATCATTAATCGTGGGTGAAAAAGAAAATGAGCGAGCAGGGAGAAACAAAGGCTTGGCTTCTGTTATCCAAGTATCCGCAAGAAAGGCTATTCTCGTGCCTCTTAAGACTTTTACGCGTTAGTCGGTATGTATCGTATTATTTTCGGAACAATAAAAACCCTGGTAAACGTAGTTTGCATAAAAGTCAATATTCACGACGAAAGAATTGCTCGTATAAATTCTCCAGAATGCCGCAAAGAAATAAATAAATTCCGTCCGTTCAAAGAATCGCGCAATCGACAAGGGGAAATATTCCAGAAAAGAATTGACGAGCTAAGCGATTATACACTAAATTGGGAAAAATTACGTCAGGCAGCGATACAAGATACACGCGTATAGCGACATCCATAGATCACTCACTCGTCTCCTACGAACGTGCTTTTTCTTGGTCCTGCTCTTCATATAGTTCATCCACATCAACGACATCCCCTAATTCCGATAAATACCCGAGGATCCTCGATCGACGAACTCGATGAATATCGATGAACTCGGCGAAAATTATTAAGAAGATTGGAGAAGGAAAGGGAAGAGGGAGAGAGAAGAGGAAGATGTTCCAGAAGGAGGTTCCCTCGATCGTCGTCGGCGCTGGTTTCCCGCGTGGAAAACGGGATGAAGGACAGCGAGGAACTGATGTCGGCTGGCGGCTGTTCACCGGGTATTATTCGCACGGCAGAACGCGCCACCCTCCCCCTCTAGCCCCGGCTCTTTAACGTGTTTTTTGCGCATGGAAAACCGCCCCCGCCCTGTACCGTCGGAAATTCATTCATGAGTGAAATGGTTACGGCCATATGCGAACCGTGCCACTGACCACAATTTTCTTACGACGCCTCGTAAACCACCGAGGGCCGCGTTCTCTCCTCACTTTTCTCCCCCCCTTCCTCTCTTTTTTCGCACACGCGTCACGAGCACTCCGTACATTTTTAGACAATCGTATCGCGGGAGAACGATTTCGGCGAATTGGCCAAATGAATTGTCGCCCGTCCGCATTGTTTGGAATCGGCGCGAGCCGAGTTTGATTTTTATTTCAATGAAAGTCTAGCGCGCGATGCTCGGAATAATAACTCGACGTATGAATGGGCAAACGTAGAAGGTAGTAGACTAATTACGAAGCTTTAATTCTTCACGTTTGTGCATTTCATAAGGGTTCTGTGCGGTATAACTGAGCGAATAATTTCGCCAATTTGCTTAGGGTACGTCTGTCTGTCGAAACTGCCAATGCGAGTTTACGCATCGAGCCTTGAACGAGAGTGGTATCGTGAAAACACGTGCGCAGCGACGAAAACGTTTGCCCCAGAATGTGCGGGTATTTATGAAATATGCGTTTAGAAGCCCGTGTCTCTCGTCGAGTCGATCGTTATCCAGTGTCAGGAACACGTTTTCCCTGGAAAGTCAGCTCGGTAATGAATATCTCTCGTCTACGCAAATAATTATTCCGCGTACATAAGAAGCTCGCCGAAAAAGAAGAAAACCGATCTCCGAACGGATATTACTTTCGTCACAAAGGAGGTACGGAGTTTAATATTAATCACGGCCGTTCTGCGTCCTTGATATTCGACGCAAGGTACGGGAAAGGCTCGTCGTCTAATTATCCCTAAATGTATGGATATACCATTACAGTTTAATCGTGTGTATGCAAATCGTTGGAAGTGTTTGATACGTAACTCGAGGGCTGTTCGAGTTACATAATACACCTGTTACATATTATAAGCGTTCGGTAAGGTGACAAGACGCGTGCACTAATTCCAGAATAATTTCCCCTCTGGAAGTGCTCGTCCTCTCGTCTCGAGGATGAACGAATATGGAAAGGACATCCACTCGCCCGGGGAAATTTGCGAGCGCTCGTCCTTGCGGAACTATTCCAGGCTGCAAACTCGGTTGTTACCTCGATTGGCACCGGGTGAATCTTTTTTTTTCTTTCTTGCGGATTTGCTCCGGAATAAATAGACGAGGCAGCATTTCTTTCTTTCCTTGCGGAAAGAAAAAAATAACTCGGCAGGTCGCACGCCCGCCGATTGTGGTGCGGCCATCGTAAAATTCGACGCCGGCCGCGAAATTCCTTGCGTGAATGCGCTTCTAGGAAAGGCGCATTCCTTTCCTGCGATTTGCAATGGAAATAAATCCGCGTGACGAGAAAAGTTTCGGAATATGCGGTTAACCGAAGGATAACCGCTGTCGGGATTAAAACCTATTAGCTTTGCGGGTACGTATATCGCACGTTGCTGCATTCTTGCGCGGCCGCGCAACAAAGATACCTTTGCAGGGAACGCAACCACGATGCACGATTGAGGAATAACCTGAATTATGATGATGAACAACAGCCGTCCGGCGTATCGAGCGTTGCAATGCCCGACGTCTCTAAATATAACGGCTTATCTACGTTGCAAATAGGATAGCAATGACACAAATTTCGCGAAGTCGTGTTTACTCAAACCGTACGACCGATTAGCATGCGTTATTCTAAAATAGAAGGAATTGCGGCAGCGTCCTGGGGACATAATTCCATCAATGTCTGACTTCATTGTACGTTTCTCGTCCGGACATTCCAAAGGAATGAAAGATAAAATAAATACAGGCACGTTTCTCGAAACTTCTTTGCGCCTCCGGTCGACCGTGCAATACATCGAGAATATGGAAACTGCATATCGAGTATTCGCGTGCCTATCCAAATTTTTACGAGTTTCCATTCATTTGGGCGGACGTTTCGCTGGACAATCTGTCGGTCAAACATTTATTTCGAGAGTAACTTTTACGGCAAAAGAAATAGGTTAAACGACATCCCTGATTTTTACGCGCCAAGCAATGACTTTTTTTCTGATTTATGGTAAGCTTTTGAGCCGGACGCGTGTTTAACAAAAAGATGTGGTAGCACGCAAAAGTTGCGATGCCCTCAAATTCTGGACGCATGGTTTCAAAAACTTGTAAACTTTTTACGATCGCACGAGGAGCTCATACGTATGCGCGGGCCAATTCCCGTGTACATATAGCATCCAAGAACATCCAATATAGCATCTAAGAACGTGCAGGTGCATATTTATGCATTAATGCGCGGGCAAACCGAGGAGCGCCTAAACGAGTTCGTGCTTTTGATTTATACGAGCATCTGCGAAAAAAAATGAGTGGAACTAAAAAATCGATTCAATGCCGTGCGATTTATGTCGCCAATTTCATTAGAGGCACAGCTGCACGACGGATGGCCTTTTGGAATTGCAAAAATAGGCGTGTAATGTCGCCGATGATCGCGTTTCGTGTTCCTCGAATTTCAAAAATGAAAATCATCGGTTTTATCCGGGATGTAGATCAGCATCTCGGGATACGGCGGGGTACGTATATTTTACGCGATGTCTCGTATAATAGAAAAAGTTATTGGCATATAAATGGCAAGGAGCGTCGTAAACAAGGATATTTTATATCGGCCTATCGAGCTCTGAAATGTACTTTTGCGAGTTTTCCCGGTAATCCTTGTTCCGAGTAGTGCATTATCGAGTAATCGATGGCATATAAATGTCCTTTAAATACTTTGAACGTTTAACGCGCATCCTGTACGGGGCCATCGAAAATTTGCGCATAACCCGAATGACGCATTTATTATAATCTTCCCGGTGAACGAGCAATTTAGCAGATCCGTCTTCATCTGTCATTAAGAGACATAAGCTGCTTCTCGACCCCGGATGAAATCATTGAATCGTTAAGTACAGTGGCCGCCGGTCGTAATTACTGAAATTAGACTGGCCGACGTGATAACTCGCGAGGGCAAAACCGTTCTCGATGATCACGCGAGCATGCAACTTTTGGAAATCAAAATAAACGCAGAATCGAATACCTCCGGTTGACGACGCGCTTTGGCCCACGCACGATACCAGATAAATATAGCCCCCCGTTTTTATTTACTAAATATCGATAAAACATCCAAACTCAATGACAATAGTGTCCATAAAATTAGCAACTCTATTTTACTCGCCAACCCTATCACGTCTATCCGTTCCTCCTGACTTTGTTTCTCCAAGAAATTCCGCTTAAGATATTCAGGAATAAAGACGGGCCCTAATTTGCATTCCTGCTTTTTCAACGGTCTTCTTACGATTACTTTGACCAAACTAGTTTGCGTTGGGCATTATCCCCGGTAAGCTACTTATTAATAATTACCAGTGCACCCAGTGGCTTTTCACAAGGCTGCCTTTCAGTGAAATTTCGAGGGGGAACCTTGACTCGAATTTCCGAACATAATTTCGGTCTTTCGCGGCGGACTAATGAGAACTCGGATTTTTTCCCTTTGGAGCGAATTAGAACGCATCTCATTACGTCACTTCTCTCCGTTCCTACGGCGAAGTGACTCATATTCTTTGGAAGTATGAAAGTCTTGGCAGCTGGCTGAAGTGGTTTTCCTTAAATTCATTACGAGACCAGCCTCGTCGAACGATTTCGCGAAATTGGAATTTTGGGACCATTAGATTTTTACTCGACACGCTCGCCATCGAATTGCCGTACTAGTCGTAGCTAGGGGACGTTTTTGGACGAGAGAATTCGATCGAAATGCATCGCTAGAATTTACGAATATCGCTAGGTACGCGCATAACGTTAATTCCAAGTATTCCTTTCGACTTAGGAACGAGGAATCGAGTGGGGCTGTCTTATTAAGAACGATTCGTCAGGCATTCCTCGCGAGTTTTATGCTCTTTTATGTATTCAAATTCAGTTGGAGAGAACGGAGAGCAAAATGATCTAAAAACATTCCTGCGAACAGGTGCGCAGTACGTATGAACGTTGCTCGACCATAAATAGATCCTCCTCTGGGCAATGTAATGATTTACAAGACAAATATATACGCGAGTAAGTAGTACGCGCAAGATCTTTAAGAATGGGTTATATTATGAGGCGTTTCCATAATTTCCCTCAAAGCTTAGAATACAGGTTGTGTATTTCTCATCAATAGGTAACGGTAATGCGTTCAAAAATCATTTATATCCTGAACGATAAGTGTCTCGGATAAGTTTCGAAGGTAAAACTCTTTAAGGCGTGTTAAGATCGGTGCAAAATGTCTGGAATGTCAATGCAAATGTAGATATCAGTGTGTACTCACGTTATCATTTTGAAGCAGGCTGTAGGAGTTGTTCGAGGGTCCTGGACTGGGTGACGTGAGTTCCGAAAGTTTGCTTGGCGACAATTTCTCACTATTTCCACCTTCGGCGCCGTCGCTGCTCCCGCTACCGCTGTAAAATATCATCGGCTTGGTCGAATCTTTGCTTGTATCGCAAAAACTATAACAAAGCTCATTCCCTTTTATTCACAACCGAATAATTATCCCCGATTCATTACACGCTCAAAATTATTTAACAACGTATTCTGCAGCCGAACAGTTTTTTTAATTTTTTTTTAATTGAATTACTAAATTCCACGAAATATAACAACGAAACGCATGTTACACTATGGACGCTGTTATTTTTCCCAGGCTGACGATGCATTCCTCGGTAGGTTTCGTTGTAAAAAAATTCACCTCCGCTCGTTAAAGTAGTTTTCCACTTACGTAATTGCGTAAAGAAACGCGAGGGCTGTATAAAGCAGTTCCCCGCTTCGCGATTCGCGAACTTTAACCGGCGGGACCGCGAAAAAACACTCACGGACGACTCTTCTAGCTCGTGACCATCGAGACTACCGGCCAGGCTATAGCGGCGGCAGGTATTATTAAAACCTAACAAGTACAAAGTGACTCGGTCGACCGGTTCGACGATGCCACCAGCATAGCATTTAATTCTTCTACAATGTTATACGTAGAGAACGACACTCTTTCCAAACCCGTTACCACGGCAACCTCGTCCTTGATCTCGCTAATGAAGATTTTTTCCCCTCCTGAATATATTTCGAGCATCCAGACACCTCGCTTTTTGGACCTCGATATCCTTCGAATATTTACCCATTCCCCTAAATTCATTGAAAATCCTACATCTAAACAAACGCGCTTGCTGTCTAACGATGTTTAGTAAAACACCGCGAGTTTGAGTCGACGATTACGTTCCAGGAGCTTTTGGATCCCGCAAAATTCGTCAGAAGTCAGGAGCAACTCACAAGCAACGACGGCATAGGTCGCGCGATCGAATCTCCAAGGGACGGTAGCAATTTTCGCAAAGCCAGTCCTTGGTGTTGAGGTAGCAACGGTTACTGGTGACCAGGGTAATCAAATTGCAGCCCCTAAGCCTCGCCTCGTTCAGCACTGTCTCGCCCACTTCTCTCGGGTTCATTCTCGCGCATTATCGCCACCTTCGCGCACTTGCTTCCATTCAGATCCGGCCTTTCCAGTGGGCCCCGTTCCTTCCCGCTTTTTGGAATAATTCGCGCCGACCTCTGGCAGCCTTTCAGGGCCACGGGCTCTTCGATAGCTGCCAATTCCTCTGACTGATGCAGTCGGTAAATATTTTTTCCGCTTTCTTCGAGTTAATGGATTCCACGCGCGTGTGTTCACCTTCGAAAGCCGCAAAGAACGTAGTCGGGATTTGCCAAACTGCGTCTTCGTTCGTCAATAACGTCCAGAATTTGATTCCGGCTAAGCGGCTTCGTAAACTTCTCAGTCGTGCGAGAATATTTGTTTTTCTCGAGGAAACCCCGCTTTCTATCTCTTAGGATTCGAACAGTCTTTGGGTATTTTAATCGACGTTTATCGAAGGTCTTGGCGACGTGTCTTCGGATTATCGTCGAAGCAAAATACTCGCGATACTTCTATCCGAGATCTATCCGAGAAAGAATAATCCACTTTCGCGCCGCGTTATCGACGAATTCCTCCTTCGATGGTATTTTCCGACTGCATTGAGCTGCCTAGAGCTCACGAGTCCGACGGTTATCCCAGCATATCTTATCTAATAAATTACGCCCCCCCTTCTGCGAGGAGCGTGTAAAAAGTTTTCGTAACAATTCCACGGCTGTACATTTAATACCGGCGTTTATCGCCGTGCAACCTGTTCGATTTCTCCTTCTTATCCGGTTACTCGATCGTCTCTTCGTAGTGCACCTTCGTATCGCGGCGGTCTTGCCCGCAAATTCGTTCTTCTTTTGGAAGTAAATCAAATTTCCCACTTCGCTCTCTCGCCTTATCCTCGTTCGGCTTCGAAGGTTATTCTCAAAGTTTCCCAATGGCTCTCTTCCGGCCACGCTTAAACCGCCGCTCCAACTTCGCTCCTCCGATTTCCGATTCTCATCCTCTTTACGTAACGAACCGAGCTTCGCTTTCGTCCGACCGCGATTAAGTATTCCACGGCTTTCACGCTTTCGTTCGTCAAAGGCCACTCGACGCACGTCACGAGAACGAACAAATGGCGAAGTTATCGCCGGCTTTCGAGCGCGCGTTCCCTTTATCTTCGCGAGAAAGAGCGGGACGCGGAGAGCGAGAGAGCGAGGGAGAGATGGTGAGAGAGATAGGGACTTTCTTCCCTCCTCTCGGCCTTTCCCAACTTTTCGTACGGTTGCACCCGCCAGGTAACGATTGCATCGGATGCAACGTGAAACCGTTTACTCAGCGCGCATTTACCGGGGCCATTTATCTTCTCCAATAAATCAACCTTCCTGCAGGCTTTCCGGCTTCTCGACGCCGCCTCATCGATGCCAGACCATTTATCGGGCAGCGCGTTCGTCGACGCCGTGTATCTTATCCGTCGAATCGAATTTTCAACCTCCCCGATGCATTAGGAGTCTCCTCTCGTAAGTTCGATGACGCAGGAATAACGCGATTTTCGGTCGGAACTCCGGTACTTCTGTGCTTCGCTCATTTCGATCGAGCAACCACCTTGGCTACCTTGATCCCGTATTCGATTTCGTACGCGTCGAACAACGTTCGCGGCACGGTGCAGCCACAGTACGATAAACTCACTATCTGCTAGATATTTATAAGTTCCAGATATCTTATCCGACGAATCGAACTTTCGATGTCCCGACCGTACCTCGCGAGCGGACCACGAGTTTCCGTTGGGCCGACGGCGATACGATCTTTCGGTTACACCATAGCATCCACATTCGATCGATCAAACTTTCACCTTTCACGATGCACCTCCGGTGGTTCTCGAGGGATTAGCATCGCAAGTGTCTCGATAAGTCCGTTATTCGTGACCCACGAGATTACGTATCTCACTCGATCCTCGGTACATGAACTTCAAACGCGAGACTTCGGCTCTTTCGACGTGTCACTTATGTCGTCGGGAGCCACGCAACGAAAATCACGATGTTCGTTCCGCGTATCTCGTCCTACGGATCGCACTTCCTGTCTCGTCGGTGCATCTTCCGGTATCTCCCCCTCGGAAAGCGACGATGGTATCGATAGATCGGTGTCGATCCACGAATTTCAAGTGGGACATCCGAGTCATCGAACTCCCAGGTTCTCGGCCATCCACGAGGTTTCGTCGGTCGCGCTTCGACTCGTGGAAAGGCGGCAAGCTGCAATAGATACCGTATCGCTTCGATAGTGCCCCTCCTCCTGCTCGGCGTGTCCAAGTAACGCGCAGACGGTTAAGAGGCCTGATAGAGCGTTTTATTGCCAGCGGCAATCAGCCTCGTCATCGCGATCGCCGGCTTCCATGCGCCGCGGAATCGCCGCTTCCTCGATTCCAAATCCCTCGCCGAGCTTTCCAGTCGAGATTTCGAGTCCCGGCTGCTGGAGCACGATCCACCGCCTCTGGATAATTTTTCACGCGACGCGTACGCCGACGAGCCAATTTGCGATCGTCGAGGAGCGATCGCGGAGATTTTGCAGAGACGTTTCGAGCGATGGCAAACTCCTGACCGGCGCGACGCCTCGGTCGTTTTTCCGCGGCTTAACGAGATTCGAGGAAATCCACTTGCGCAAGTACTCCCGCTGATTTCCTCCCAGCTTTCACTCCGCGAGGTTTTGCCGATCCCCGCCGAGGAATCTCTTTTATTTGGGATCCAGCGCCGGCCTCAGCGCGCCCGACGATCGTCGTAAAAGATACGCATAATTACCCGTAGAAAGGTGTTGTTCGACTTAACGAAGCGCCAGGTCCCCCCAAAGATTTCGCACGAATCATTTATCGGGCGCCTCGTTAGATTAAACCCCAATTTCCTAATCTGATCCACGCGGGCATTAGGGTGATGCGCGGACGAGGCGATTTTTATCGCCGAAACTTTCACCTCGCGTGGGTGCACGCTTAACGCGCTCGAGCCTCCGCGCTCGCTTCTAATTACGCTTTGTATAATCAACCGGCGGTGAGGTCACGCGCAAAGCGATTTGTTTCCACGGTTTGCAGAGTGCGAGCGCCGTTGATTATAGGAGATAATTTCCGTGGATGCGAACGGTATCTCCGTAGTTTCCAGCGCTCCCGCAAATGGCTTTTCCGTCACTGAGGCCCGCAGATAAGGTGGGCTCGAGGCATTACCGCTGGTGCGACAACGTGACCGGCCACTCGCAGGAAGGGACGAAGTCCGTTATCCGCGCGAACATACGCGTTTGGAATATATTTCCCAAATGACCCTGCTCGAAGCATTCGGACACTTTCGAGCTCGATACGTTTACGCGGCGAAACGCCTACCCGAGATCGTCTCGTTTTACAGGGTAGAATTTTAGACCGCCTATCGTATGCGCGCATCCTCAGAAATTTCGCACGGACCGTTTTAGCTTGGCCAGCGAATTTTTACTTCGACCATCCGGGTGTATATTATTTTTTTAGGCAAAAAGGAAGATTCCGATCGTACAATGTGTTTTAGTATTTGTCGATGCATCGATCTTAAAATCGATATTGTGCGATTTGTTTATCGTAAATTGGATAAATACGAGTGGGAACGTATGCACGGGCGGTGACCACCCGTGGTTGGGAACACGCGTATATTCACGGATGTTTATAATAGTTTGGATCTCGTGACTCACCTCTCGGTAGGTCCCGTCGAGTAACTGGAGGACTCCTCGCCGGATTCGACGCTGTTGAACGACGCGCAATTCATTTTCCTCTCTTCCCATTGCGATCGAACCTCGTCTTGGACCCTCCTCTTCAGCTCCTCGACTCTTCGTCGTTCCTCGGAGATTACTTGGCTGCCTGCGACCGCCGGAACGATTGATTTTAATGACGTATCATTTCATCGAGCGCCATTAGTTTGGATGTGCAATTTTAAGCGCTGAATTATCCACTCGACCGATACGTCTCGTACAGTATTCGCAAAGATCTTTCTTTCACTCTTTAACGACGTACTTTGTCCGATGGGTGGTAAATATTTGCATTTGGATAATTCGACGATTAAAAACGATCGATCGTTCGCGTATCGTTACGCGGGATACATCCTTCCTCACCTTGTTTCGCTAAGTGAAGCTGTCGATTTCGCTCAATTTCCTTGAGGGACTCGATAGTCTTCCTTCCCAAGCTGCCCTGATTGTTTACGATGGGAGAGTCGGTCGTGACCCTGGAGATTCTATCGAAATCTTCCCTGCTCGGTGAACGCTTCTCTTCGGAGTTGTCGGAAGAATTTTGCGCCATGCTTGCCAGCTCGTCGTTAATCGCTCGTACCCGGTTTCGACCCTGGCGTCAAAAATCAGTTATTACAAATGGCAGGGTTTACCTGTCAAATCCCATCGAAGCATAGTTTATACAGTGCGTTTACGTATAATGCAGGATTACTCACTTCTTCCAACCGCTTAAGATGCCCCAATTTCTGTCTTTCGAGACTTCTGGCATCCTTCGTGGCCGTACTCTTGGCCTCGGTCCGCTGCGACTCCAAGTGATTCATCTGCGCTTTTCTACTCTCTATTTTACCAGTCAGCTCGCTCAGATATCTGTCGATGGAAATATTTACGTTAAATCCTGGTCAGAAGCGTTTCTTTTCAGCGTCCAGCATGGAAAGGAAAATCCTCGGATCTCACCTCTGCAGTTCCTCCCTCGTGGCCAATTTGCTGGCCTCCTCCTCCAGATGATGAAACTCCAGATCCTCGAAGGCCTTTCTCTCGGACTCCAGGGCTTCCTGCTGAGCGCTCAACTTCTCCACGATGGTCTGCTGCGCCGCTTCCTCCTCGCAGCTCGCCAGCTCCTCCTCGAGTCGTCCGCAAATTTGCTGCGCCCTCTGAACCCGCTGCTTCGCCTCCGACTGCAAATTCGCCTGCGTGGCATTGTCCTCCGCCATTTCTCTCTCGAGCTCGTTTATCCGCATCTGCACCTTTATCTTCTCGCCCTCGTCCTGGCTGAGCTTCAGAGATTCGGACTCGTATTCGGCGGAGAGCAGCGCCTTCTCCAGCTCCAGCTGTTCGAAAAGAAGGCGACGTTTCATTCGGCACGGTGTACTGGAGCCAACGTTGGTTACACGGACAATTGGGTTTCTTAAACTATATTCGTATATTTTTTAGAACCTTAGAATCACCTGCTTTGCACCGGTTTCCAACATTTGACGAACAAAATCAACGCACTGTTTCATGACCGTAGTGTATATACGTGTAACGCGTTTATCGTGAGCGATGTTCGAGATAGAAGGCTGCAGGTAGATCGCAAAAAAACGCAGAGTCTCGATGCAGCGAAGGATAGAAAACGACTGAATAAGAAACCGCAGGAACATACGTAGGACGGGAAGAGCCAAAGAGGGGACACTTATCTCGGCCACAAAATGCAAAAAGTTAAACCAAATATTAGCCCGACGATGGCTTAACCGCAGATAAGATGGTGCGACATACATTACGGGGTATTCGTGGCATCGAGGATCATATTTTTATCCTCCTCGTCATACATTTAAATCCCGATGGAGGAAGCGATTTATGTACTCGAACGCATCGGCACGGTTATTATCCATAAATACGTTGCTTTCTTTTATGCACCGGAGACACGAGGCTCACTTTCGCCTACGTTCGAAATCCCCGAGCGTATTACCTCTCTGCTTATCTCCTCCTCCTGCGTCTCGATATCCGCCACGCTCCTTTTCAGCGCGTCCATATTACCGAGTATGTGCAATTTCTCGTTCTGCAGAAACTCGATGTACTTCTTCCTGTCCTCCTCCTCGAGCTCCTTCCTCTCCTTGTCGGCCTTGGCCTCGTTCGATTTCGCGTTATCCTTCTCGGAATTGTTCCTCTTCGGGGTCACGCAAATTTCTTTGGAATTGGACAGCATGGAGAGCTGCTCGATGGCCTCGAGGAGGTCGTCGTTCGATATGGCCAACTTGTTCTCGATCATCTCGCACGAGCTCGACAGCTGGCAGTTTTTCTTTGGCATGGAATGATTTTGGTTGTTGTTCTGGGACGTGCTCATCGCTATGTTCTCGTAGAGACTCGCGTTGCCATTCAAGGCCGCCAGGTTCTCGTAATTTTGCGCACAATTGTTCTGCTGAGCCTTGATCTTCGTGCCGTTCAACTGAATCGTGCCGTAGGTGGGCTCCTTTCCCAGGTCGTTCTTCGTCTGTACGTAAGCACCGTTGTTGTTCAGGCTCGTGGTTTCGATCGTGATGTTCTCGTAATTCGGACTTCGAGCTTGAGATATGGAGCCGCAGAAACTGTGGTCGCCGTTGTCGACGAGATTCGACCACTTCGAGGATTGATTGTTGTTCGGCGTCGTGGCCTGCAGAGATTCGTGAACCGCCATCGTTGGACCCTCCAGATCGTGCAGGTGATCTCGATGAACGAGCAGCTCTCCGTTCTGGAAGAACACCTTGGAGTTCTGCACGCAGACGTTCTCGTAGGAGGACGAGTTGCACGTCGTCGGTTTCGACGTGTCGAAGGAAAAGTGCGGCTGACTTTTCGTCGGACTCTTGGGACTGTCGAAGGGAGAGTTGTAGCCCAGTCGTTTGTCGCGCGATAAGGATCCATTGGTCTTGATCCTGCGGAAAGAAATTTCATTATTGCTCCACACTGTCCCAATGCTCCTTATCCGTTATCCTACGATAATCGATATACGCTTCGATCAATATCCGAATATATCGGCTCGTCTCTCAAGCATTATTAGACGAACAGATTCTAAAACGCGTGCCAACGTTTTTCTATTTTTTTTCCACGTCCATACGATATACCACCGACCGAGTGCTATCGCATCATCGTACTCAGTGCTCGCGGAGAATACGGTTCGCCCTCGAGGAAAGTTCAACATCCAGCAGCGTTCTCGCTCGATTATCCGAGGAGATAGCATTGTATATTTTTCACTATCGTCCCTCAACCATCGCCTTCCCCACAGCGCTACAAATCGTCGATCAACGGAGCGGTCTCCTTGTTAAGAAGAAGAAAAAAAAAATTCACCTGTTAGGTTGCCTCGACTTCTCCACGGTGCTCTGCCTCTCGTACTCCGCGCACATGGCGAGGATCTCCTCGAGCCTCATCTTCTCCTGCCTCTCGACCTCCTGCTCCCTCAGCCTCTCCTCCTGAGCCTGCTTCCTCCTGCTCTCCGCCTCCCTCCTCTTGTTCTCAGCGTCGATCTGCCTCTCCCTGAACTCCTCCAACGAGCACCCACTCCCGGTACTCGGCGTCGGACTCTTGACCCTTCCGTAACTTCTCTTCTGCTCGCTGTACTTCGGATTACGATTAAACGCCGGACTGGGCGGCTGTATCCTCTTGACGCTGCTACTAGAGCCGAAACCCTGTCCAGCTCTGAGACCTCCACCGCAGACGCCACCAGTGTTCCCGCAAACGTTCGGGTTCGAGCCGAACTTCTCGAGCTGCAGGTACTCCGTCGTGGTGGTCTTGGTCACGATCAAGCTCTGACTCATGTCGAACTCCCTGGAGCCAGCGAGATCCTCGAGCTCGCTGGACCTGGGGCAGGTCATGCTGCGCGACATCGCGTCCGTGCCTTTGGGCAGGATCACCGAGTTCTGAGTATTCTCGTTGTTCTCCCGGTAATACGGCTTGTAGGTCTTCAGATAGGACTCTGCGCTCGAGTACATCTGAATCTGAGCAGGCGTCGAGCTGTTTCCCTGGTACTGGGAATTCGGGGTGCCGGAACGACTGGGGGTTCTCTGTCGGTTGTCCTCGAGGCCGTGGGTGGGGGTGGAGGAGCCAAAGCAGTGGACAGCGGTGGGTGAGTTCAGGTAGTGTGTCTGGGTCGACAGGTTGAAGGACGGCGTGTTGGACCGACTTCTCTCGAGATTCGTGAGATTTTGCAGGGGCGAGGCGCCGTTGGCGCTGCTCTTCGAGAGGGAGATCAAACTGGGGGATCTCGAGTGGCCGAGGATCTGATCAGCGGGCACGTTCGTCGTGATCGCGCCCGCCGGGAAGACCTTTGGGGAGACGCAGCCGGCGCGGCTCTGCTTGGCCAGCATCTCGAATTTGGTCAGTTTGCTCAGGAAGCCTATCTCGTCGTCCGAGCAGGAGTTCCTCGGCGACTTCCTCGGCGCCACGGGCGGCTTCCTTTCGAGATGATAGTTCTCCTGATGCTGACCGTCCGGCAGGGAGAAGCTTATGGGCGCCATTGAGATTCTGGACTGGGGTAGCACCGATCGAAGCTGCTTAGCCTCCGCTGGGTGATTGAAGCGCATGTAGTTGGATCTACCGATCGATAACATGCAACCTGAAACACGATGAGGTGAGATTCGAACCGGCTGCTCCTCGAGAGGATCGCGCGCTTTATGAACGAGCGGAGCGTCACGATCACGAGGATCTTTGCTTCGAACCCTCCATCTCCCTGAGTATATATTCCACAACTTATGCGCGAAGAATCGTCGTAATCCGTTGACCTCGGGAGATCGGATAGCGAAAGCTTTACGATCTCTCGAATGATTTTGACGTTTAATTCGGGGAGCGAGGCGTTAATCGGTCGGCGCCTTAAGAAGGCTTCTTTGTGCCACCCGAACGAAGGTAATCGTATTTAAGTCAAGGCCTCACCTTGTGCGAGTCTCACTGGCGAATTTATTGGTACACCATCGACGGCCGTGTTTCCATTTATGGGGTGAAGAGTGACCACGCCGTTATTGTTTTCGATCGCACAGTGAATGGGCTCGACGCCGGTGCCGACGATGGGGATGTCTGCATCTCGGTTGGATCCCAGGATTATCCTGCCTGAATGAAGAAGAACCACATGGCGTTAAACCGCGGGGTAAACAGATGCGCGTATACAAACACCCACGCCCCGCCTCGCGTCCACGCCTCGGCGCGAGTAACGACACCGCTTTTGCATTAAAACCTTTTACGCAAAAGGACGACCATCGGCAACGCTGATCGATGGAATTTACGCGTATGGTCGTGAAGGCGGTTGCGCGTGGAATACGCGAGATCTTATCCGCAAATTCGCGCCACACCTCGAGAATCGAGGGAATTTCTTCTGCGCACAGGCGATTCTCGAGACGCATAGTTTGCCACGACGTGGAGAACGGGAGGTTGATACGAAAATCGATTTACAACTGTAACTTTTACACCTACCCACAGCTTTTCCCTAAGAGCGCGACACGGTATTGCAATTATGAGACAATGGAAGATCGATCGTAAGAAATCGAAAGGTCGGGATGCCAAGGGAGGTAATGAGCATCGAGGAAGAATGACAAATCGCGGGTGAGTCGAATGAAGAGCGGCGCGTACGAGCCTACATTCCGACCGGGACTCTTGGATAAGCAGGATCTCCTAACGTAGCGCTCCGTTGGGTTTATTTTCGCTTCTATCCGCACGCTCGCCGGGGCGTGAATGCTATCGCGTCCGAAAACCCCTTAATTAAGCTCACCGCTTAATCGAGATGCGATCTCGTCGGTATTAAGCGCGAATCCGCCTCCGCTCTTGAATCAGCGGTTTCTGCGATTACATCGATAAACATTGCCCATACCGGGATATTGTTAAGTGCCTAGGAACGTAAATACGGCAGGCTCGATGCTTATCACCTGCCCATTACGTGGGCGTTGCCGGGAAATATACGGCGGCGCGCTTCGATCACTCGTCGAATATTTTGGAATTCTTATCGGCCACCGATGAAATTGGACGCGCACGTGATACTCCCGCAAATAGGTCTTCTTTTCTAGTGAACGAAGTACTCGTTTTCCCCTTTGAAGATCGCTTGGAAGTCTCTACATCAATTTTAAACGGAAGTAAAATATAACTTGCGATTTATTCCGCGAGCTGATATTTATATTCGTCACGAATTTACTTTGTTCGTCAATAGGAGCATCCACGTGACTTCTTCCTCGTCTTAATGTTATAATCGAGAGTTCAAACGATAGCTGCATCGCGTGCAGTATCGTTTTAACGATCCTGAATTAACCCGATAAATTTGATATTTGTTGCGTTAGTGGTCGCGATCCGGTCGGTGGATGTAAGACGACGTTAAGCTCCAAACTCGAAGGTCTAATCGATAGAGCGATATAAATGCAGGAAGGGGGATGTATACGATACCCGTAATCGAGTTTAATCTTTATCCCTCTTTATTGGACGTGAATCGAGCTTAAACCGAGCCGAGGATCGCGCCGCTTGCGTCGCGATATTCCTCGCAACGCGAACAGCCAGTGGATCTCTCTCAAATACCGAAACGCGAGCACGAAAGCGCGGGTCAAACGTCGGTATTAATCCATTCGCGGATTTCTAAGAACGTGGAAAATACCATCGCGGGTTTATAATTACGCCAGATTTTCCACGAATGCGAATGACCCGGCTGTGACTCGGGTGCAATATTTCCCAAAATACACATCCGCGATAACTTTTGCCACGTTGCGCAAGCCGATCGTGTCTGCCAACTTGTTTGTTTATAACGTAGACGAACCGCAAGTAGACCGTTCGATAAGACGCTTTACCTCGAATTCCTCTTTCGACGACGACGAAGAAGACGACGACGATCGCGGATCGCGATCTCGAGTGCACGCTCGCTGGAATCCAGAAAAACTAGCTCCCCCGGGAATTTCGTTCCGTTTCACTCGATTCGGTTCGTATCGTGCAAAAGGGGAATCGATAGGGGCCGCGAAATAATTGGAAGCTCGCACGCACGTCGCTCCGCGAGTCGCGGGCAAATCGCGGTGCATTCTACAAAGGACTGTGGTTATATTTAGTTTTGGCGCGGTCGTGCACTCTCGCGCATTTTCGGTCTTTTTGGAAAACCGCACGGCGTTCAAAATACATCGCGTACCTAAGGGCGCCTACTTCATAGCCCGGCCGATAAGCCGCGCGAGTTGCCGCAACCGCGTTTTCGAACATCGTTCCCCCCTTACCCTCGAGCACGGACATTATATTTATATAAAAACGTGGGTGTATTTTGCGCAAACATCGATTCCATCGAGGAAGGAATTTAAAAGGGAAAAACATGGCTCTCCTATTGTTCGGCGAGCCTTATCCCCCTCATCGATCGCGTCTTGCCAACTCTTCATGCTAATGATCAACGTGCAACGTTCGGTAGGCATGAAGGAGGAAATTCTAGGCGTTACATCGGGGCCAAAGAGCATTTTCGAGGCGGTTTCAAAATTCCACGATCGAACATCGCCTTTCTCGTCCGAATGTCGTCCTGCCGGGAGAAAGTTCCCCCCGTGGTTTCACGAGAGTCGATCATAAATTCCAAGGGAACTCGCTATTCCGGCAGGGAGACAGGTGCCCGCCAGTGGTACACGGTGCGCGGTGTTCCGGTTATACGGAAAAAACGCGATCTAAACAAAACGCTCGGCAGAACGGCGCGTTACACTCGACGGTTCAATCAGAAACAGGAAGATAGCTTCCTGGCAATCGTGCTCGTCCTACGTCGAACCGCGCTCGCGAGCCTTTGTCCCTATCTATCCGCCGGATCAGATTTATGCAATCGCGAGATTAACTCGATGCCGCTCGAACGTTTTTATTTCGGAAATTATGTCCCCGTCATTCGGGCCAGGGCCGAAGGTCGAAATTACGTCTCGTGGTCGGGGCGTAAAAACGTAGTGCGCCTGACGGTGTCCAGTAAAATTCGCTGCTCTAGTCTACGCGCAGAAGTGGGACCAGATAATATTCCTCCGTCGTATATTTAGCGCTGGATTCGGAGCGAGCTTAGCAAACGCTTTTCTTCCTCCTTACCAAAGTATTCGTTGATAAAATCTAGAGTTCCGCGATCGCTCGAAATTATCATCCTGCCTATCTAAATCTGCTCCGAAGAACGCCTGAGAATTTTTTTTTCTATCTTACGATCAAGCGCAAAATCGAGTTAATTCGTGTATCACGCTCCACGAATATTTCCTCGAGCGTCGTCGAGGTACCGCCTTCGCTTCGTGCAAGATCGTTTCTATGCAACGCTCTCCGCTCCATTTTTCCCTCCTCTCAGCATCAACGTCAAAGGCAGCCTCCGTATAAAATCCTTTCGCAAATTACGCGAATGCCCCGGGAGGAATGCGAGCCTTAGATCCGAGAAAAAGCTGGCATCGGCCGAAACTCCGTTACCGCGAGGATTGACTCATGCGATAATTTATATTGCGCGCTCCTCGTGTCGCGTACTGCCTATATTTAAGAGCAATGCAGCGCGCTTATGAGACACGTCCCTCCTTGGGTTACTGTCCTCCGTCCTTTCCTCGGCCTCGCCCCGAGAAACGCCTTTACGACCGTTTATACCAGGACCGGCCAATGCGCAGCCCGCGATCGTATACGACGAATTGGGTTTTTATTTATTTTCCGGAGTATCGAGAATTTCTATTTTCATTTCATATTTATTACCGTGCAAATATATTTTATAGCTGGCCCAACGTACGTTTTTTTTTTTCATATCCGGTTATAGCATCGCTTTTTTTCGCATTTACACCGGTCGAATATTTTCGGTGTACCTCTGTATTCGAATCAATCACTCGCGATGAAAATAGATAAATACAAAATCCTTCGTGGAGACAGATTTCCAAAAAAAATATTGAAAAAAAAATCGCCATTCTCATTCATGCGTGACCCATGGAAATTTGTAGGTCGTCGATGCGGCCCGTGGTGCAACCTTAGTTGGCCAGGCCTGGTTTATACGCACCACGTGCAGACGTGCCGTGTACGTACGTGTTTCGTTTACACGCGCGAGCGCGTGTACGCAGCGTAAATGGCGGGCGTACAAACGCGCTCGTCGAGCGGAGCTACGAAGAACCGAGGCTGGATGATGGCCGTCTGCACTTTGGTCGGATGTGCACGGGTCAGAATATTCGCCATCGGGGATCGAGACGTTGCCCCGATGGAACCGGTCGAAGCCTTACGGTTACTTTCGATTATCGGTGGCTTAGGATTTAAAGCGTTTGCTCGGTCGTTTGAGCCAGGAGAAACGAGCCACGAGAGAGCTGATAACGGCTTATATCGAAATGCCTTCGGACGGCTCGATTTATCGGGAAGGAAATAAATCGAAAGGCCGAAAAATGTTCTGCTCCTACACCCCGGAAGCTTTCCACGTGGACGTACGCGCTTAATTCTAAAAGCATCGAATTAATAAGACGTGAAACGGAATGAAATCGAATTTTCGATGGGAAGAGTAAAGAGTTTTTGAGGAAAGCGCGATTTGAGATCGAGAATCGATCGTTTCCCTGGAGACCAAAAGATTCGCGATGTCGGATCATGACGCATAAGGCATTCTACGTCGCGCGCTTAAATATTCCTTCGCCTTGCGAAGCATTAACGCGTCGAGTCGCTGCCACTGGTGACCATAAAGAGTAATTTCGTACGGCTCTTAAGGCGCCGACGAGATAGCCGATTCCTATAATCTATGCGAATGCAAACACTTCTATTTGTCCGGCCCCTTTTCCGGTTTACAAGTGCACGTGGCGCGCCGACTTTGGTCTACGATGGCGAGCGGTGTATTTTTAAAAGTGAATCTTTCGGCGTTGAGTCGCCTTAGGCCACGGGACCTTCCCGACTTGATTATTTCAGGAATATATATACGCTTAAGTCTGACGAGGTTACGCGCTGATGAACCTTACAGGGCTAATTGGCCCTTCGTCTGGTCGTAACCGAAACGACAGTAATTTCGCTTCCAGTTAAACATTCATTTTCGTGTTTCCAGCGGAACTATCAAAACTTAGGCTCTTAATACTAATGGCGCGACGCTTAAAGTACGCGCAGTAACTCCTTGCAAAACTACGAAGGTTAACGAGAGTTAGACATTTTTTATTCTCGGATACGATTGATTATAAAACTTGTATTTAATCGTATCTTTTTATGTATCCATTTAAGAATTATAGTCGGTAACACAATGTTGCCTACGGCTTATGCGATAATGGCGGTTATATTAAGAGAAGGAGTACCTTGCGATTACGATACACGTTAATTTCCTTCACAGCTCATTGACCAATGGCCGATCGGTAGGAATCAATGTGCTTCCAAGATTTCCCCGCGTCGCGCGAGCTATTCCTCGAAATAATCGGCGTTGAATCTCGAGTAACGCCATTAAAATTTATCGTGCTGAATAACGTGTTCCGAGCACGGATAAAAATGGATGAATCACTGTCAGTTATGGCTATAAGCTTATCGTATGACCGTAACTGCTTCAATTCCTTCGGCGATACGGGTGTATAAACCTGACAGAACGTTAGCGCGTGGATCGTGGTTAATTTATCTTTTATCCCCCCATACCAATGCTCATAAGCCGAGTTAGATAGCCTAAAATTAAAAGGCGTATTGTCCAGATTCTCGCTCAGCCCCTTTAATCGATTAGTTCGCTCGTTCGCTTATCGTAAACGATATCCTTGAGAAGTTCGGTATCGACCTTGACTGTTTTTTTTAGCGTGACATACAAACTCCACGCGGCAGGTTTATCTGAATTGGTAAATAGAATATATTTGTCTCTTCCATCCTCTCGCTTTCGTCGTACAAGTTCGAGCAAACCCGAGATTCACCGGTTAAATAAATTCGAGCGCGTACCAACCGCCATAATCTCACGTCCAAAGCTACAAATCACGTTTGGCTTTACCTTCGGGAAGAGGATGCAAAGTCACTGCCGTCGACAAACGTCCACTTCCCATGGAAACGAGATGCGGAGCTTCCGTTTGCACACGCAGGGCCCTGCCTGCCTCGCGCACCTCAAGACCAGCGGTCGCCATGCCTGAAAACATTGGGAAAAAATACCAAATTGAAACAAATCTCGCAACCTCCTGAAACGTGGATTCGTTAGTTTCCGCACGCTGTGGGATTTTTACGCGTTCAGCCTTCACTGGAAAGCATGATTCTTGAAGCGTTTCAGGTAGAACGCTGGAGCCCCGTGGGTTAACAATGGCATAGCGCGATCAAAGCTCGATTCGTCGAGAGACTTGATCCGCTTTTAACGCAGCCTTAGAAAGACGTGCCGCCCAACGATTTTTAAGTCTTCGCGCTAAGTACGATCGCGCGTTTGTACCATTTCAAAGAGAACGTGGAATTTGCTTTTGCCTTATCTTAATGACATTTTAATGACGCCCATATAGTCCACTGCCATGCTAGCCTGCGCGATCGTACTGCATTTGCCGTGGCGCTAATACGCACGAAAGGACGTTAAAGTCGCGATACTTTGGCCGGATTAAGGTTTAATTAGAAAGGCCGGGCTAAAACGACAGCTTCGCGAGAAGGCGTTTGTACAGGTGCGGTCCACCGCCTCCGTCTATCACTTATCCACCTGTTTTCGACGAATCGCCACCGATTTATTTCCCACGAAGGCTCCACGATTAATTCTGCATCAAAGTGATTCGCGGTAAAAGTATGGTTTTCCTCCCGAAAATTGTATATACGGGCGTAACGCCTCGCGTCGCGCGGTTCGTTCGCCTTTCGACGAATTTCGCGCCCACGTTTGAGTACGAACTTATATTACTTCACGCACCGCCAGAGCGCTCGCCAAACTTCCAAAACCCTCTCGTGCCTGGTTTCTCCGGCGATGCTTACGGGAAAGAATTTTGCCACGCGTTCCCACAACTTTGCGAAGGAAGGAAGCGGGATACAAATATCAATTAGTGTCCCGCAACTCGAGCAAAACTCTCGGATCAAAGCTGGGCGATAAATCCTGGAGAGATTCGCTCGTGGGGAGGGGCAGCGCTTATCGAATTAGTATCCTCCCGGTGTTCGACGCGAATCGCTAGGTGGGCCGGGAAAATCCGGGAGAAACGAGCCGCAATTGCTGGAAACGATCGCCTCGATGATGTCGAGGGACGAAATCGATCGAGTCGGGCCCACGCCGTTGCGGGAGTAGGAGGAAAAAAGGGTAACGAAGAACGAAAGCAAGAAGGAGAAACCGGTCTTCTCGGGACGGCCGGTTCTTTTCTGTTTTTCCTTGGGCCCCGCGCCACCCCTCGAGCGCCAGCCCCGCGGAGTCACGGGTCACGATAAATTAGTGGGTACACACCGAGTATGGCGAGCGTAATGCCTGCTAGGAACGTGAGAAAAGGATCTTTCTTTTTAGCGCCGACTTTGATGCGCGCTACTAGCATATATCGCGGATCGTGAATCATCGAGCGATCGAGGTTAACGTAGGTTTTAATTCTACGTTTCGCGCTCAAAATTCGGGGTTTTCCGCACTCCCATATCACCTTTTTACCGATCAAATCACCTCACTTGGATATCGAGAAAGAAATTTTGCATAAAGAGACGGAATAATAAATTTCTGTCGGATATATTTACGTTGTGGAAGAAGCCGAATTGCGGGAGGGTGAATCTCGAGTGCGAAACCTGTATTATTCGAAAGGAGAATATTGGACGACCGTTGGAGGTGCGCGTGGAACAACCAAGTGCAAGGTTTCTCCTCTATGAAATTAACGTTCTTATCCCAATGCGTGTACTTTGTTAGGCGCGCACGTGAGATATAAGAGCCACAATAAGCGGGCACTTCCTGCCTTTGTGTTTTCTCCTCGCGATATCTTGTTTATGCAAAAATCCAAACTGCTCGGGATCCGTTTCCCGTTAAAGCTCCCGGCACTAGCATCGATTCCGACGAAGCTTACCGGCTTAATCGCGGGACTTGAATTACCAAGGAATGAAATCCGAGAAGACGTAACTCAACCAGCTCGCGCCTGCCCTACATGACCATACGACAAACTGGCATCTTGCATCGATTTCTCGATGGGCAACGTGCTTAGGGATGGCAAACCTCGAGGCGACGGTAGTCCGGGCTAACGCCTGCACAGATAAGGGCCCACATATGCTCCCCCTGAATAGGTCAATAGAGGATTTTTTTTCTTGTTTATCTTCCGATAACGCGGGGCCAAAATTACGGCGTACGATTTTTATTGTCCCCTTACCGTACCATGATTTTTATTACCAGCCACGTGGGCTTCGTTCGCGGCGCTTTTGATACTCCGATGATTTGGTCGGACCTTCCAGAGCGTTAGAACGTAAATATTGTAAAACCGGTCGACGTTTCCCCCCGCTGCATCGTCGAAAAAGTAGCCTTTCTTATGTATTTTATTTGTGGTGTTTAAATTAATCGTGAGACACGAAAAGAATAGATTATGTTAGTCTTTGAGGAACGCGCGTTTCCTCGGCGTAGGAGCAGGAAAAAAAGCTCGGCTGGAAAGCATTATTTCCCCGTGTCTGACCGCGATAGGCAAAGTTCAACGGGGCGGCCTAGCGTAATGCGCTTAATTAAAGTTGTTTCAACTCGTTAAGATCGTTCGCACGGGATGAACAACCCTATAAACTGGCTGCAGCTCGTTGGCAACTGGAACGAAGGTTTCCAGCGCGAAAATTCATCTTCGTTCGAGCTCGTTCCAAGTGCCTTCGATATGTTGGTTAGCGCGCAGCCCTCAGCACCGTTAAGGGTCGCGATTATTCCCAACGAAAATTTCACATTTCCAAGTAATATTAGCGCTCGATAGCGAAGCGCTCGCGTTTGCGGTTAACCGCGGTTCGCGAGTAATTTGTTTAACGTCGATAACGAACTTTAAACGGGCGGAGGAGACGGCGCCTGACTTGTAATCGATAGGACGGGGTTCATTATTCCTCTGAATGCTCGCTAAGATAATTCAGTCCCGCGGGCAAAAGAGTAACGTCCATAATCGAACCATTAAGAACGTTAAGACGCGAGGCCTCTCCGAGAGTGTCCCGCGTTGTGGTCCGGGACGATCGAGGGAAGGAGGAGAGCTCGATCAATGGGGCTAAAAGCGTTAAACCAATAAGCATTCCCCGCACGAATTCTGAGAGCCAGCGGGAGATAATCGAAATCCAAGCCCGCCGGTTCAAACAGACCGGACAAGGAATAAACTTTATCCGCCATTTATGTAACAGGCGCGGGTACGTAATACCATAAACTTACGTGAGAGGCTGCGGAGCGCGATAAAAGGTGAACGCTCCGTGAACTGTGTGTACGAAAGAGAAGAGAAGACACGTTCGGTTATGGGCTCGTGGCGGATGTTCGATCGCTCGTAAAATGGATTTTGATATATCGGCCGTGATTAACGTACGCATAACTTTCTCGCGTCCATCGTCGTTTCTACGCCAATTATCGAGTTTTTAGGATCGGTCTTCGTGTATAATTTTTTGATCATGCTCCCCCGGTTTGCCTCCAAGGCGCGGATGTAAAAACGTTCGACGATATTCGCTTTTGAATTCCGTCGACCGTGAGAATATTTTCTCCCAAAAACCACGATATATCTCGAGGCTCGCGCGAGTTTTGTTCGCGAAGACTCGAAGAATTTGACCCGCCGACTGTGGATTTTCCCCTTTATCAGAAAAGTCGCTCTTTATCGATCCAACGAGTTAGCCGTCGATGTAAAAATCCGCAAACCAGCATGGGGATAGTTGCCGTTGATGTCTGGTTAAAATACCACCTTTCGAGCGACAGAGCCAGCCAGGTTTTCAGCGTTAGAAATACGAGTCCTGGAAGGGTATCCGTAAATAACGGGCCCCGTAGTGAAACGCGACACAGTACGGAGCTATCTCGAAAAGTTATCCGTATTAAAAGAGCGCGTTCCAGGAAAACGCGCGCATTTTTTAGATCGCGATTTATCGAGCCGCGAGAAAAAAGCTCGGAGGACCGGCTCGGCGATGCCCACATGCTGCTGGCATGAAAATACGGCCATAAACTCGCGAGGGAAAACAAAATTACCACGGGGCGTGGGTACACTCAGGCAGGAGGAATTTATAATTACGAGCATACGAAGCGCATACTTGTTCGGAGTAATAGGCTACGTCGGTCTACGCGTCTCGAGAATGCATCGTCCATCGCTGCGGTTTGGAAAGACCTTGTCGATGTTCCCGCAATATCGGCCGATCTTTTCGCTCGAATAACAATGCTTCAATGATGGACGATGCTCGAAATGGCGTGTAATTATCCGTTAGAAGAGAGTGCGACGGAGATCGGACTTTACTCCGATATTTGATCGGCCACCTTTCGTACGCCGGACTATTGTATCGGGACCAGCGGTAAGAAGCTATAAATGCACTTTAGAACGTTTACCCCGGCATTAGGTCGGCGCAATCCGGTCGTTGCGACCTATAACGACCCACCGATAACCGATATTAATTGCGCTGTTCTACAGACGAGGGGGAGAGAACGTCATTATCTGTTCCTCGATTTTCCTCTAAAAGCCAGCAATATATCTTTCAATAAGCGCGCTATGACAAATAACGGAAACGCCTCCCCCGATCTCCGCGACTAGAAATTCCTGTCGGCCGCTCAAAAGAAGCGCGCGGACGGATATTCCTCGTCGAAGTATATTTCCGTTTGAAAATATGCACCGTCCGCGCAGGTGCCGAACGGACTCTGCTCCCTCGTAAATTTCGAACCCTTCCAAATGAGATGTGCACCTGCCCGTTTACAGGTGCTGCGGGGACAGAATTATTCTCGCGCCGAAGGCAGGCGCTCGGCTGAAAATTTTTGTTTAATAACTTCGCGAAGCGAGGTTCCCTTTCATTCGCAATCTCCGGAGTGCTTTCTTGCCCTTTGATATTTCGGCTAAAAGCCCCGATCCTAGCCGAGAAAGGACGATTTTAACGAACGTAGAGAAAACCACGCTCGATGCATTTTATGTAAAAGGAGAAAAAAGGGCGGAAAGAGGAGGGAATATTTTAATCGCGAGATCCGAGGAGGAGTCGAAATAAGAGCGAATGTTGTTAGTGCGGGGTCCCCGTCGCGGCTACTTCTTCCTCCTCGTCGTGTTCGTAACGCGAGTGCGATGCGTCTCGGATTCCCAAAGCGCAAGGCGGCCGCCAGGTCGGGAAAAAAGGTCGTAAGTGGTAAGATTGACTCGAGTAGCGGTTTTTGAGATAGTCCTTAAGAGGCCAAAGTGTCGAGGCCGTCTGAGAGGAGCACTCGGGGAAAGAGCTGGATGAACCTGCGGCTAGGCAGTCAGCCTCTGACTCGCTGCCGGGCAATTAATCTCACTTTCTGCCCTATGGAATCGCTAATTTCCCAAAATGCTCGCCGCGGAGACTAATGGGAGGAATACCGTCCTGAAATATGGGCCGATTAAGGGAATTCATTCGCTCCTGGCGATTCCACGTCGACCATAATGGCAAAAAATCAGCTACCACGCGGAAGGCGTAATCGATCTTTCGTAAAGAACGGCGATCAACGCGGTGGAATCTCGTTTATAATTATTCACGATCATCGAAAGGCGCGACGCGACGAGGATGGAGCGAATACGATCGAGAAACGTCTTGAAAAGTCTTTGAACGAAGACGGTAGGAGAAAAGCGAACGGTTTAAAGGGGACCGCGACAAAAGGGCGAAGGGGCGTACGTGCAAAGGCGAATGTGTTCTCGGACGGTCGTCGGACACAGCGCGGCCATTCTTATCGCATTCATCTTGCCGCTCTTCGAATCAAGCGATGCTGCCTACGGACCTCTCGTATTTTCTATTTAACCAGCATTGATACTCTCGAGTATTTTTATCAGCTGCCTCTTCAGCACCCGATGCTCTTCGCGTACTTCGATCCAATTATTTATTTACCAGACACCAGAAATCCAGTCGTTTCTCTCCAATTTATTCAAGAGGCATCGAAGGTACCCACGAATCGAGACTTCCACACTCATATCGGATATTAGCAGCGCGCGAGAAACTATTAGTCACGACCAAGCGAAGGCGGAAGAATCGTGGGTAAAAATTTCAAAGGGGTCTAAGCAGATCGTAGAGGTAGACGGGCAGGAGCGTACCATTCGGAGTGTCTATCCCTTTGAAAGATTTCTAATGCTCTTAATTCCAGCCACGGGATCCGAACACGCTCGTTTGAGAAACCCTGAATTAATGATGTATCTCCGTGAGAGTAGCGCGTAGGCGCGACACTTTTAACCGCCTCCTGTCTCTGCAAAGCTGCCGGTCGGCGGAGGCCGAGTAAAAACCCGGCAAGGAGCTTTAAGGAGCGAAAGGGAGAGAAAGATGGAGAGTGGGTGGAGAGGCGAGGAGGGTCGAGGGAGAAGAAGAAACGGTCGCCGGGCAGATGCCGGTGTTTATACGAAACGCAATGAAAACGGCGTTTTTACCGATCTCCGCGTAGCGCTTGCACGTGTCAATGTTCCGGCGCCAGAGCCTCCGACGTGTGAATGCGACGCGCTGCTTATCTTCGATGCTGCGCGCAAAATCGCGATTTCCAAGTCGCCCAGAAGCGAAAGATATCCTGGAAAAAGTCGCGAACGAGGAACATCTTCCGAAATCCCGACCCACCGGAAGATTTAAGGCGAGAGAACGAGGAGGAGGATGTCGCGAGGACGAAATCGTCGACGCCACTGACGCAGTTATTTATACCGAACGCGCAGGAGAACGTCTTCGCGATCTCGATGCGTCTTTCTATAAATCGAAACTACGTGGTCGAAGTATCCAAACAAACTCGTCTTCGAGATGTTATTCGTGGCGGAGCTGTTCATCGAAGGAAAACCATTCTGCACGTGCGCGATCGAACCTCGTACCGGAGTTAAGCGAGCGATCGAAGAATCGATTCGAAGGAAATCGGTCTCGGATCGATACTGGAACTATATAGGTCGAGCATCGAGGATGGTAATACGTAAACGAACGTTTCGAATGATTACATATTAAAATTCGATCTACGATCGAACCGTTCGAATCTCGCGGTTTGTTTTGACGACGAGACTTTCGAGGGCCCGAGGGGTAAAAATGAGGGGGTGAGGGAAAAGAGTGGAACGTGGAGGAAGAAACTGCCGGCGGGCAGATGCCGGCGAGACGGTGGAAGCATCGCGAAACGTTCGCACGAACAAGTGTTACGCGATACGATAAGGCGGAGGGAGATATAATAGAGCTGTCTTTTCGCTTTCGTTATCGTTCCGCGTTTCCAGGCAGCGAGAATTAATCCCTCGCTGTCTTTCGTCGATCGTGGCTCGACGTCGAATTATTTTTCATCGATCAAACTTCTTCGGCAAAACGATGGATTACGATTTCTTTAAAAAATTGCGGAACTTAATGAGGATCCTATCGGTTTATCGACATTTTCTTCTTGTCCTCTATTCTTTTATTAACGACGCACGCGGTGTGCCAAGTACGTCCAGAAAGTGGACGGTGGTTCTAGAGTTAAACGGGAAAACCAGTTTCTCTCCGGCCTCGCCCCAATATTATTCCATTATTGTGACTTCGATGCGCAATCGGCGCGATACCGTGGCGACACCAGGAAGCACCGGGGGCGTTTGGCTCTTTGTTTTCGATCGATTACCCGCTGACCACCCATGACGCTAATCGCTTCGTTAATTACGCAGGAGTTATTTTCAACGTCGCTCGTAATGAATTAATGTGTCTCGATCGTACGTAATGGAAGACGATAACGATACGCTCGTTGGCAAAGGAGTAAAAGGGAAATGCGATACGAGCCTCGTCTTTCCCCACTCCGATTACGAATCGATCGATGAAATATAAATGAAATATAACGTCGGAGAAATTCAACTCGTTCTCGAGTTTTTATCCTTGGAAATTCTTAAGTCCAATATGGATCGATTTTTCGAGGCAACCTTGGGAGCGAAAGTACGTTCGAATATATCTCCTCCTTTTTTTGAACTCGTGAAAAGTGGGATAGGAGGAGGTACGGAACGGACGTTTGATAACCGTTATTACAGTAGCTCCTATCGAAGTCTCGACAGCGTCCTCGACGGTGTCCAGTCTGCTCAAAAGGCAATCGGGAGTACTATCGAGGCGAAATGTCTCGATATAGTGGCATGCATCGATGATTGGCGTACCGCCTTCGTCAATGGTCACTGGCTGCTCCATATTTGGTGGACGCGGTGTATGGCAGAACCGATCACGTCTTCGAAGCCTCGTGCAAGAGTCGTGGTGAAATATAATGGAGAGCAAGAGCGCGTACTTCCACGTGGTTCGTTCATTTTTAAAGCTTGCCTATCGTTCCTGAACTTTACTATTCGATCGAACGAATTTGACACGTCGAAAACTAGAGTCTGCGCGAGATCCCATTACCGAGGCTCGGCTTGCGAAATCGCCGAGGTTCGTGCGTTGCAAAATTCAAGGATTGTCCTTAATAAAATGTGCAAAAACCACGGAATTCGTTGAACGCGGACTCGCATGCCCCGATTTCTACCCGAAAATGAGCATCTTAATCCGTGAGATCGTAATTGCACGGAGCGAGGAGCGGCGATCGTATCGCTCGTTCTCTCGTTAAGGACAGTAGCATTGGCAGTCCTCGGCGTACCTTGCCAATGAACGTGTGTACGCGCGACCAAAGTTATATAACCGGCGAGAAATTATCGCATTAAGATCAATACCAGCCCCCGCGCTTCCGCTTATAAAGCACGCGTATATAATTTTGTATGTAAATCACGAGAGCCATATCGAAGCCATCGAAGTTACGGTGCCTTACCGAAAGATACGCGTAACCTGCAATCTCCTTTATCAATCCATCGGGTCCACGGTGGCGAGTTTAATTTCACGCTAACGCCAATATTTTATCCCCGATATACCGCCAAATACCAGAGCATACGGAGCGGGGAAAGTCACGCAACGTTCGCTACCCTACATTACGTTTGCACGAGATACAGAAGTTGCGTCTGGCTGCAGTATTCTATGCATATTATAGCGCCGCTATCTCGCTCTCCATCCCCCTCGATTCTCGTTCGAAACTATCCGAAATTAGAGCATATACATCCGACACCCGCCAAACTTCGGTCTCAAAATTATTCATCCATATTTGTTATACCTCAAACAATTGCGGATCAAGTGTCAAACGCATAGAATAATCCTGGGAATGAAAAAGTATCGGGCACATGTGACGCTAAATCTACAGCTCGGTTAATTCGAAAGATTACGGAACCTCGAGACAGGGTATTTTCGGAGATTTTCACGATCTCATTGCAGCGTAAGGATCGATATATCGATCTATACAGATTGCTCCTACCTCCTGGAAATATCCGCAAAGTGGCTGGTGGGTTTAGCGTTAATAAAATTTCGTGAGAGGAATTCCATGGGGTGTCGGGGCTGACACAATTGGCACTGGGCTGGCAAGGGGGGCAGAAGAAGAGGGCCGAGATCCAGCCTCGGCTTAGGCGTGCACGTGAGTCGGCCGAGCGTAGAAAAGTGCGTCGCTCTCCGGGCGGATGTTCTATATGCGGCGTACCGGACGCGGCGCGCTTACGGTACGACGTGTACCTGACGCGCTCCTCGTTGCACTAAAACCGTTTCTGTAAATAAACCCGCATCCGTCGTCGGGACCGGCGAGAAACGGCGCCACCCTTTTTCGCCCTTTATATTGTTCCCAGGAAGTCATGGAGCTGCGCGAAACCTCCTCGACTTTCGTCGATCCCTCTTCTCGTTCGTCTTCCGCGTTTTGCACCAAAACTACTCTCCGCTTTCCGGGAATATTTACGTATACCATATATAGATTTAACACCAGGACCGTAATACACTTTCCGAGCATATACAAAATGTTACGTATATTTTACGAGAAAAGGACAAGGAGAAAATGTCCAAAAGTTGTGCAATTTTTCAGCGAGGGACGACTAATCCCTGGTTTCGATGTTAAGCGAACCGAACTACGAGAGTTCGCGCTGTATTATACTTGCGACACGGTCCGCTTGGCTTCTCGAGAATCTACCGAAAGCCTTTGTGTGCCGCGGGGGATAACTCGAATCGTCGATGAGGAATGGGGTTTGTACGTCTTTAAAGCGGTCTCCCAGAATAACGTGGAAAGCGCGGTAGGTTTCCAGTGCCGGGAACGGAGATAGAAATCAACGAGATTCTGAATTAGACGTTTGAACAATATCCTCGGTTGCTCGATGATTACTCGGTTGGTTACCAACTAACTTTGAGCCGACCATCCTGCCATTGTGGATTCGTCGAAAGCGCGAAATCCTTTTCCGAGCTCGATTTCGAAGCGCATTATGATACGCGCGAGCATCCGCGATATAATTTTCCCAGTGAATAAACAATGAACACGGCGAGGCCAGGAGCGAGGGTCGGGCCACTTTCATCCCTTTACGATCCAATGATATTACAAAACGTATCATACAGGAAATGCATACCGATAACCGACGACGCGTTACGAATCGCGCCATGCTCGTTTCGGTGGAAAATCCTTTGCTCGGTGAATAACGTTCGGTTACACAGTCTTTTTCGCGAGTAAGGCGACGCTTCCATTTCCTACCGCCGACGAAATCGTTTCGCCCGTCAGACGCATCTGGGGTTTCTAACGAGATAGGAGCTGAAACACCGGGAACGAGTCTTGCTCAGCTCCCGCGTCGCTTCCAGTTCATCCTCGCGATCTCGCGTGTCTCAGAAAAGGAAATTCCCTCGACAGGGTGCAATGGGTTAAGGCATTATCGTTCGTACACTATCCGTAGAACGATAATAAATTCATCTTCTAATACTTTCGCTGGGACAGTAACGGTATTATCGTATGGTACCGATCTGGCTTAGCCAATCCAGCCTCTGGCGCACGATTTGGGAACTACGACTCTCCTCTTGACTGGACGAAGATTATGGAGGGTATAAAAAAGCGAAGAAACGGGGCGTCGATGAGAATAAATTGAGCGGCAATGGGTTAACGTAGGATCGCGAAGTGCATGGAAATAATCGTGTCGGTGCTGTTCCAGTGAGTGGATTCGTTGCTATCGTAGGAAAGTAAAATGGTCTCGACCGCACTCACGAGTCGGAAGGAAGACAGATATATCTACATCCTTTCACGTCACCCCGACGATTTTTCTACCACCGAGCAAGGCGGTGAGATCACCTACGAACCCAACGAAAGACCGATCGAAATTTCCTTCCGCTTTTGCATCATCGAGCGGAGTAATGGTCGCCCGTACGACGAGGATATTGGACATATTTCGAATAACGGTAGAACGCAGCGCTGGCTTCGTAATTAAAAGATTTACACCGTGATACCGTTACTCTTGGGATTGAATCGCCTTTATCGTAACCGCAGCTGCCTAGCAAACCGCTTTGAACGGTGGATCCCAGGCTCCACGACTGGATGTCGAAAATCAAACAACAGAGTCTCGCAGAGCCGTTTCCACGAAGCTGTCGCGTATCTATCGGAGCAGCGCGAAAAGAACGAAACGCGCCAGACGCGAAAAATAAAGCCTCACGGTAGCTCGGTGTGCCTCGAACTTTATTGGGAAGAAATTGGGTCACAAGTGTCATCCTCATCGGGCAACGTAGTCGCCTTGGCCCCATTGGACCCCCGACTACTGTAATTCGCCCGTATGCCCGCATCCTGCGACCGAGAGCAACCTCTCGTATACATCCTTTACATCGACTTTCCTCCTCCCTCGCGGTTCATCCTCGCGGCTATGATAAACATCCACGCTTTAAAATACTATATATATAATTAATACGACGAATTATACAAAAAAGCTACGAATCGAAAACACGTACCGGGGACCAGAAAAAAATATGTATTTGTAGCGTGGCGAATTACACGAACAAGATTCCGTGTTGAGTATTTATATGTTAGGGATGGAAGATGGGTGTATTCGCGATAGAGGAACGTCGTAAATGAAATACACCTTAGTTAACTGAGCGTCGCGGCTGATTTCCATCCTAGAGAAGCGGGCTAAAGGACCGCGTCCATCCGCAGGGGGTAAAAATTTCGCGAAAGTGCCAGAGCACTTTCGCCTCTCACCGTCGTTTTCCTCGACGAGCCTGTAGCGCGGAAACAACCGGCGCACTTGTGTCCTTGAGCACACACGGTATGAATAATTGAACGGCGATAACGTCATTTCTGAGTAGGAGGAATTTGGGCAAAAAGCAGAAAGCCCCGAGGCCGGGCGGCGGTTCGACGAGTATCGATCGAGAACGAAGCTCGGCCACGGCGCGGAGCTCGAAGGAGCATCGTTAGTACCGAGAATAGAAGGAACGTCTAAACATGGGGATGCCCTGAGCCCATATTTATGCGGACAGTGTCATTTTCGGTAACACGCGTCTCGTCGTTACTCGCGATGCATATTGACCGAGAGCTTCCGACGTCATCGACTCCCTCCTTTCGTCCTCAAAAATGACGAGCTATCGATCAGCGGTATCGGGGAGAAACATTTGCGCCGTACAATGAGGAAAACGCGAAGGACGTCGAAAGAGAATAAAAAACATTTGTCGATGTCAATTCGCGGGAGACGAGACGACGAACGAGGCGGCGTATCGTTGTAAATCATCGCGCGTGTGGCAACACTGACGTCACTGGTAAACGTTTATGCCAACGTTAATTGCCGCTAATAAGAAACGAACGTTGACCCATTGATGGAGGCGTATCGAGTTCTCGCGGTCGGACCGAAAACTATGTCGGTACCCTGTCAATTAAACGCATTACGTCAGCGCGCCTCGGGGCCGAGCAAAAAATTTTTCAAGCAGCCACATTGCGTTCAAAGTGTGCACGAATGATTCATCTCCTTTTGGACCGTCCATCATCCTCTCTGTTTCTCCGTTTATCCCGTATGCGTGTGTGCGTATAACTCGGATAAGCGAACGCCGATGGAAGACGCACGGTCGAGATAAGGAACGGTATAACGAGATGGCGAGGACGATGAGTACGTGAATCATTTCGATTCGAGGCTCTCTCGGTCGCCCATCTCTCGAGATGCCTTTTGCCTTATACGAGTATCCAACGCGAGGTGAATTACGATACAGAATAGAAATACGATCGTCGCGAAGGATGAATTATTCTTTGGACAAACCGTATGCATTATATAAATTACTGTCAAAACGATCGACGCTCGTATTATCGAACCCGTGAAAATACGAGTCGGATACTTCTTTAAAAAATTGCACGATGGTGCGTTTTTGAGATTTTCCATAGCGTTAAGAAGGAAGCGTAAAAGATTTCCAGAAACTCGCTCCGTTAAATCCCAACGACATACCGCTGCGTGGATTTTCACGGATCGTTGAAAGTCCTTTGGGTCGTAATTTCCATGGTGCACCGGTCTGCCAGGGTGTCATAGGTCGTCGAACACTCGCATGGAAACACGTTGACCCACGGTCTTGGGCGAGTTAACGAGCCACGAGCAGATTGGGCCGCTTTTCGAGCCAGGATCGTAAAGCTGTCCGCTCTTGTAACGGTCCTGGTGACACCTTTGCGCGGCTCGGCTTTTACTCCATGACGAAATAAGAGCTCTCGGAGAGGAAAGCGGGGCTTTTCAACTTTACGACGGCCGGAAGGTAGTTGCCTCTTTCGTTTACCCTCCGACATCGACGTACTCCAAAGTTTTTGCCCGCTTCCCGATAAATCGCGGAGGAGGAAGTCGACGGGTCGGGGTGAGAGGTGCTCGATATAAAGTAATCGCCGATAATGCGCCTTTTACGCTGCCGCTGGCTGCGGCTGAGTTTGATGGAAGTCTCGGGAAAGTTCGACGCGTTGTTCACCTTTGGACGGAATAATTCGACATGCCCCTTTCACCTCCAACTTCCATTCGTCGATCCAAATCGTTGCCGCTCTAAATAAAAACAAGCGAATACTCCATTTCGTATCGCGTTTCCCTCCGCGATAATCATCGCCTCGCGTACCATCACTCCCCCTCGTAACGAACGATCCGAGCGGCAATGAGACCCGCGCATAAACTCTCCTCCGCCCAAGCAACAACGAGTAATCGGTTCACGCGAACGATTAATCACGAAGATGGATGAATCCCCGCCAACGAACGCCGTGCCGCTCGTGGATTTTCAATGAAATCCCTTCAAATTCTGGGTTTGGCCGGGCAGCCTTTCGCACCGCTCGCTTCCGCGATGATCCCAAGTCGAGTACCGTGCGATATTACGCGCGGAGAAGCAGGAGCGACCGCGAGGGACAGAAATTGACATGCGGCGACTCGCTTCGCATAACTGTGGCTCCGGGACCGCAGCATTCTTCCAGCGGATTATCATTATCGGCCTTCGCGATACTCAATGAATATCCAATGACTCGGCGTTACGTGCCACCTCGCCTTACCTGCGCACACCACCGTTCGCGTCTTCGAGCCTCTCTCGACGACCGACGATTCCACGGAGATCGACGTGACTTTCACCTACGACGCGCCGCCGATCCACGCTTTTCCCCCGCCGGCTATTATAACATTCCCCGGATGATAAACCTCGTCTATTTTTAGCTCGACCATCGAAATATTTCGAAATATATCGATTGCAAGACTACGGATGACGGACCGACTTGTCTCGGTTGACAGACACCTTTGCATACCGCGTCTCTCGCGTCAGAGTCGTAACGCGCTTTTATACCCACTACGGGGTGGCGCGTCACCTGGATTTAATCGATCGACGATATTGGACGCTTAGATCGCACCGGCCAAGATCCACCGTTCACAATGTGCTTTCCAACGAACTAAGATTAATTATTCGGTTAAGGACCAATCCCCGGGCAACGTCGTGTGCCACGCGCATTAATCTACCCAGTCGATTTCGCCGATAAATATTCAATTTCCTGGCCGGCTTTAATGGCAGCGCGGCTTCTGAAATCGAGGTAGGGGCGACGGGGATGGAAAGGAAGTGGAGATGGTTCGAAAATCGAAGCCGTCGATCGAGGAGCTTTATCGATGGAGCTTTATCGCGGTGGCCGCTCGGACGTTTAGATACCGGTCTACTTACTGGCGCATGGCGAGGGGCAAAGGAGCCTGATTATTTCCATCGTCGAGCCGGCGCCGTAAATCGAGGATGCGTCCTCGAACTCTCCCTCGAACCGGTATTCGGAGCTCCGTAAATCCCAGCCGCCATGCCGGACGAGAGACAAATCGCGCCGCGCGAATGCCGAGTGTCGCGGAAAGACTGGAATGCGCGCTGGAATCGATGCTCTGCGAGAATCTAGTAGGATATTGGGCGTGGGTATTTAATAAGGACGCGCGGGCGTGACGTTTGGCGATCGGTCTTTTTATCTTTCCAACGAACCGAGGGACTGGCTGAACGACACCCAGTGCACTCCACGCTGCCATTCGAACTGACGAAGAAGCGGTTGGAGATCGTTACGCGCTTTTCTTTCGTATCACGTCATTCTGTCGGCCTAGGCGACGCGTCTCTTCCCATTGTATCGATTAACTTACGATCATTCTGAGAACAAATTTACAACATTATTTATCTCCGACGGCTCGCGTCTTGAAAGGTTGATCGTATATCGAAGCAACGAACTTTGAGGCGGCGGTGGAGAGTGTGGCGTTCAAACGCAAAATGAGCCTCCACCAAATCGTTTGCCGTGGCAAAACGCGCGTGTGTCTCTTGGCTGGCTTTGCAGCTGCCAAAGGAGGCAGTGCCTCGCGTGGTTAACCGCCGTATTTGAGAAATCGAAAGAACCGTAATACAAGATAAACGACCACGGGGCGTAGACCGTAAATTGCGTAAAGTGCCTCATGACGGTCTGTTTGGACGTGTCTGATACGGCACCGCGTGGAGGCAAACATTTGCATGGCTTTAGATATCGCTGGCTTCCTCCTAAGATGCAGAATCTTGGCGATGTACTACGCAGAGCGAATAATTATGCGGATATTCTATCTCGCCGCTTTTCGAGCATCGAGCACGGCTCACGATCGATCCGGGGCTGGCTGGAAACCGAGAGGCCGATGCTTATCGATTGGAATCCTCGTGGATCCAGCCTTCGTCGCACCTGAAAATCTGGTTTTATTGCCCGGCAGTATTTCACTGGCCGAGACATTCCAAATTCCGAAAAAAAGAAGGCGAAGGAATGCGACCTCCAAGGACGTTCGAAGCCAACTGTGTTTGCACGCCCGTTATCAGCGGCTGAATACCGCTAACGAGCGTGTCAATTTGAGGCGAAAATATTTTATAACAATAATAACAGGCGCAACGGTCGTACGCCGCTAGGATCTCGCGAAGTTGGCGAGGCGCGGACTCGAGTTTAAGATCGGTGGGCGTGATGCTCTTAAATAACTCGTTCGGCTTTCATTTATGCCCGGTTAACGACCGCTTACACCGATGATCTTCGACCGTCGAAAGTAACGATGTCCATAAAAAAATATTAACGCCTTAATCGACGAGCGTGCCGTATGTTTGATTACCCGCTGCTAATCGTCCTTCCTTGAGTAACCATGGGCTGAACGTATTCGACTTCATTGCGAGAATTCCGCACGTTTGTTACCACGAATCCAGCGCCACGGATTTCGATGAGACGTAAAAGGATTACGAAGAGACGCGCTAAGGATTATTGGGCGTGTAAATCGACGCGGATTCCCAGTGCATCGGCGCTTCTTCTCCAAAGGAGAGCGCGCGTGGTCATCCTTAACCGCGTGAGATCATCGCTGCGAGGTCATCGCACCCGGTTCCTCTTCCGAGATGATCCGGAACTCTCGCTCGCATATAAATAAATGCACCGACATTTTTTCCCCGGCGCTTTATGTCGAGCTTTCACGGCGACGTCATCGAAATACCACGCCTGCGACCTCGGAAATTCGGAATGCACCGGCCAAGTGAGTCACACTTGGGGATTTTCACTTGAAAACGCCGCCCTCCTCGCGTTCCATGAATAATTCAACCGGGGGAAACCGAGTGTTCCTTATGATCGAGTTCCTCGGATACTTCGAGACGTACCCCCGAGTCGCGGCCCTTATAACCCTTTCCAACGCGATTTATTTTCAGCCGATCGTGACCAGGTGCACGATGAAAATTCCCTTCGTTTCAGGGACCTAACCGTGGATAGAAAAATCTATACTTTGCATTTACGCTCAAAAGAGTCGGATTGGTCATTATGGTAGAAAGCGTTGAGCGGACAAGCGCCCGGTTTGGAGATCGTGCATTGTTCGGAGATCGATCGAATTCCAGGTGTGATTAATTTCGACAAGGCGTGGAATACTTTCGAGCGTAGCCTTCGCGAATTTTGGTAACAAATGGATCGTATCGCCGAAGGCACTCGGGCGGATTCTATTTTTAAGACGGAACGGTGTTTCGAATTGAGGAAAAAAATGTTCTCGTTCCAAGCGTCGTCTGGTTTTGGAGCGGAGTCAACGATCCGTGCAAAAAGATCCGACAAAAAATCGCGGTTACGCGCCGCTTTATTATGAAATCCTTAAAATGTAATACGCGGTTCGTAAGAAAACGCGCGATAACGCGGCATTCGTGGAAGCGTAACGGTTCCCACTTTTCCATCGGTTCGGCCAGATCTTCGCCTTGTTCGTAAGCGGCTAGGCGTTCTCTCCGACAAAAGCTTTATCTGTCGAGAGCTGCACGTGGCCGGCCATCGCGTCATAAAGCAGAAATCGGGACTAACGATTATCTGCCGCGCTCGCATTTTCGCTACACGCTTTAAAACAGACGTGGCAAATACTTTTTACATCGAGCATTGCAACGGACATCGCACAATTACCAGCAACTCTTCCTTACTCTCCGTGCGAAAACGGTTCGTAATTACTTTCAACTTTGTCCGGGATGGACGCGTAAAAGAAGGACTTCCTGGAAAATTGTCTACGCGCAGAATCCGTTCTGGCCGAGAAAGAAATTCGCGCGGCAGCTTCTTCGACCGCGTCTTCCCTTCGGCAAATCGCCGTCAGGAGCGAGGCACTCGAGTCGCGGAAGGTGCACGGATACGGCCCGGGCGACAAATTTATTGTCGCACGGCGAGGAGATATGAAAAAGGAGAGCGAAGCTCTCTTTGTTTGCTCGTCGACGAGAGCTCGGCAAATTGACATTACCAGGCGGCCGGGCGATAGGAATTAAACTCGCCGGGAGCAACGTACTTGCGCCGCTTTTTCTCTCGCAAATCGTGGCCGACGAATCGCAATTACGTAGCTCCGGCTGTTTGCGAAAGGGACGACGGAGCGTCGCAGATGCGCCGGAAGAATTGGACGTGCAAAATATTGTTCCTCGAGCGGCAATGGGCCGCGCAGAAAACTTGGAAAAACAGGTAGCTTCGATCATTGTTATTAATAGCGTCGGGCGTCGCAAGCTGGACGAATTCCTCCTCGCTTTATCCGGAGCAGACTTTTCGATCGACGCTCCGCGGAAGAGCGTAAATTTTCCCCGAGCGTTTGTTTCTCCATTAAGTCGGCATAAAGGTCTCCGTAGCAGCGCGAAGCTCGACGGGATCGAGGCGTGTTTCTGCCAGGGGAAAGAGAGAGAACGGCCGTTGCGGCCAATTAGCTAATTGCTTCACGTTTCGTTGCTACCCGGTATTTCGTTTGCGCAGATAAGACGACGAATAACCTTCGTATCGTTGCCATCGAATAATGGCGGTCGGTGCCTTTATCAAGGGCTCATTAAAATTCCGATCTACCGACGATACCGTCCGCGGCCAACGAAACGAGACCGATTAAGGCCAGAGTTCTCTCCTCCCTGGAATCACGACTACTCCATGGTTTCTTTCTCCCGGCCATGCTCAGGACCCTCCTTACCCTATGACGCATCGCCGTGCTCTTCCAGCCTCGACGCCTCGAGGAAGTCTCGCCTCGCCTCGAAACTCAGCCTCGCCGAAATTCCGCCCCGTGGAAAGCCGGGGAAACCGATTGATTTTCCTACCGTTAATCCGTACGACCGCGACGCGCATACTTCCGCTTGCCGCTGCACGAGCCGCATTCGATATCGGTAATCCGAGAGCCGCATGCCAGGCGCGGCGCATTTGCTGAATAAAGATAATAGCAGTTCCACGATCCTCCTTGGTCGTCGCTCCTAACTCCGCCTTAGACGCGGGAATATTTATCCGCGATCCGAACGGGCAAATACCATTATCGATCGGCGCGATTTCTCCTTATTCCCGGATAATTCCGCTCCAGAGATAACCCCTGGGCTTGTCCCAGCGCCGATTCCCTCGTCCGTGACTTTCGACGGGGAGAAGCAGCGGCCAGAGTGACTTTCGCGAGCAGAAGGAGAGCCGGGGGAACGGCTCGCAATGCCTTCTCGATTTCGATCGGACACCGCCGTCGCTCGATGATGGAACGCGATGCCGAGGTATCCATTGAAACGCCAGTAGCCCCTACGGAACGCGATAATTAAAGGCTACGTTTCTCGGAGCCGAGATTACGGCCGACGCTTATCGTGGTTCCTTTGCCGTAACGCCGTATCGCGCCTTCTTTAATATCGAACGCTTTATCTGCCACGGTTTCTCGTCGCCGTCCCACCGCCCACGCCTTCGCGCAAGACTAAAATGTTGTACCTCGATAAACAATAGCGCTATTATGTCCTCGGGAGTTTTTTCTTTCTTCCCGCGTCGGCTATCCTGCTGTTCTCTTTGCCAGTCGCGGGACGATTTAGGTGTGCACGTATCCGGCGTGATTATTTTCGATGACGGGATCGAAACCTCGTTTCTTCGTATGGACGATCGTCTCTCGATTTTAGTCGACGAAGGTTGGATCGAGGAGTGAAGAGAGAGAGAGAGAGAGAGAGAGAGAGAGAGAGAGAGAGAGAGAGAGAGAGAGGAACGAAGCGCGGGGAAGCGCGAAGAAATGTTACGATAACGAGCGTTTAGTAGCCTCGGACTGTTCGGCATACGTAACAAGAGTTCCGCGTGATCCTACTCTAATTAAGTAAATTATCATGGCCCGCGGACCATGACGATCGTCCGTCTTAATTGCGCGGATGGCAAAACCAGGCTCATTGGCACGAGCAGCATCGCTCGGAATCCTCGATGAACCTCCATCCGATACCAAATATTCTCATCCGACTCTATGACGTAATTACCTTCTTATCGACTCACAATATCTCTTTGCTCGGCTTCGATGCATGGAAACGGTTAGCGCGATATAGATAAACGCGCGTTACGAACCCTTCGGCTCTCTTTATCGTTCAGCGTTTCGAAACCGATTCTAAAGCGGCCTCCATCGTCTTTTTTCCTTCGGCGAATCTGAGTTTTTACGTAATTTTCATATTCGCAATAACGGCGATGTCCTCGATGGAGCGCAATGGCCTTGCTTGCGATAGACTTTGAGAAAAGCGCGCTTTGCATCCATAAATGGCGCGGCTAGATTCCGAGAATGTACGAGAGGCGAAACTGGATCTCTCTTCGCCCGGACGGCGAAAGTGATGGCTCGTTGCGGAATTGCAAAAAAAGGGGAAGATCCGGCGGAGCCAGCCGGGGGATAAAGAAGAAAAAGGAGAGGACTCGGGCTGGCCTGCGAGAATGCTGCTGCTACGATTCACGTAGAATCCTGACCTACCTCACGATATCGCGATTCGAGCGAGCTTCGAGGCCCATTCGATCGAGACGGATCCAGCGTGGCCCGATAAATCGTGCGAAGGATCTGTTATAAACCGCTCATCGACGGTCTCTCTGCCTCTTGTAAAATATGCCGAAGACGTTTGGAGGCACATCGACGACCGCCCAGCCGCTGTGAAAATCTCGACGGCTACTGCAACAAAGTGAAGGAGGAGAATGGTCAGTGCAAAGTCCACCTTCGACCACGAGGCTACTCCGGCGAGTTAAAAATACACCAGGAAGTTACGACGATCTTGGAAAGAATGCGTGGAAAATGTTCGGAGGCGCGTGGTAAGGTTACGAAACGTAGATCCAGGGGGATTCGATAAATAAACGTAATTCGATGAAACGGCAGCCTCGGAGAGTTTGAGAGATATATCGCGGAGTGAAATAGGACGGATCGGGCGTAAGAGAACCGTGTTGCTCCGCGGGTATCGTCGGCCTTGAAGTAAGTAATAGCGTCGATACTACTCCAGCAGGAAGCATATTAAGAGGAAAGGATTGTATAAAGAAGAGGAACGAGAATAACTCGGGGTGAATCACGCTCACTTTCTAATGGAATCCCTGAAACTCAAACAGGCGAGTTGCCGAGAGTACGATTCATTGATCAAACAGATTCGCGCGGAGGAAATCAAAGTTCGTTTTAGGTTTCGTATTTGAAGCGTCGCGTGCGTCAAACGTGTTTGACGTGTTTTTAATAACAAATCATCGCCTTTCGAGCGAAGAAAGATGCGGGCATGACACGGCCAATGTACATTAATGTAATCGAGAATCGAATTCAGAATTATTCCATGGACGCCGAAAAATCGAGGTATTTTTCGTCGTCCGAAACTTCTCGAATGAATAATAGCGAGTTATGCAATATTCCCGAAGGGGGAAGTTGGACGACCTTCGGCGGACCCCCAACTTTTTCCGTGCGCAGACGGAAGCAGGTAAGAAAACCCCAGGTGTCCCACCGATTCCTAAATTTGTGACGAAAGGTTCGCTGGCCGAGGGAAAAATTCGAGGAAAACTGCGAAGGCGTTGCTTTTCCACGCTGCATTATTAAACTCGCTCAATATGCATAGCAGTCCAGCGTGACGCGTTAAAAAATTCAAGCGCTGTCCGCTATATCCGATCGAAACTACCGTATGATCGGCCAAAATCTGTCTCACGGATTTGCACGACGACCGACCGGCGTTCGTATCGCATTTCAATCGGCACTTTCGCTCCCAAGGAATGGCGTCAAAATTCCAGCGCACGCGATAATCCGGCTTTGACTTTGATCTCGAGGAGCAAACACGCGACTTTCGAAATATCCTGCCGTTGGGAAACACGGAGTACTTAAGACTCTAACCTAGGCGATCGACCCTCGACCTTTGTACAATAGCAACGCTGTTTGTTTCTCCCAAAATAGGATCCACAGAGTTTGTCCTCCTTACGAAAGCCCACGATTCTGCACCGGTCGAAAGTTCGTTTTTCCATTGCACAAATCCCCTCTCAAATCCCACCCATCTCCTCCGAATTCTTCCTCCGCCATACGTATACCGTAAACCCGGTTGGATTTAGACCCCGAGCAGAACAGCGGGTCTTAACCCAAAGCGACCGAGCGGCCGAGGCCGGAAACCAAAGCGAGCCTCCTTCCTCCGCGCCATCCTTCGGTCTCGAAATCCGAGTCAACATTCGCGCCCCGCAAAAAACGCTATTACGATCCTCCCCAGGAGTCTATCCAACGAACAGACGGCTTGCCTCGTTCGAATCGTCTCGTCACGCTTCGTTTCGCGTTTCGCGGTTCACATACCGCGTCGTATAATGGCGATACACGCCGGTTAACAATGCGGCTCGTACGCCGCGCGCATTGCAGGAACCTGCCACTACAATTCCATTTTCCTCCACGGTTTCGCAAAAGGCGTGCAAACGCCGAGAAAATCGACCTTGGGCATAAAGAGCCGCGGAGCGTATCATTTAGCGCATTATGGCCGTTCGGGCATGAAAGGTGCTCGTTACGATTTACGTCCCTCTTCCTAGGGCCGCCCCGAAGATATGCAAGGCCCTGGAGTGCATTAGCCGCATTCCCTTATGCCGCCGTAATGGCCGTGCGATCCTTCCACGAACCTATCGATCGATGCGTCGCCGGCTGGAAACCTGGAAGTCGTACTGGAATGGAAACCCAAACAACCCGCCGTCCTCTTCCGTGCGGCCCCAGGACGAATTTAGACGATCTGGAAATAAACCCCCTGGCCGATACGCATCGTCCTTTCTAAGATCGATTCCGATCGAAAAGCGCGGGGAGCGTAATTTCGAAGGACGGCTTCGTGGCTGGGCGTTCCGTGCTGGCGATGGATCGTGCAGAGGATACTCGTCCGATCGTCGAATTCGATAGACAGAAGTTAAATCCTACGTCCATTGCTTCGAGTGTTCGGAGGCAAGGCTGTCTTTAAACTTGAAGTAGCTAAATATAATGCGTTTTTTTGGGAACGTGGAAGGACGAGTACGTCTAGCCTGTTTATCGAGATATACGAGGATACTCGTACAAATATTTATTTTTCGTGCGGTATTTCGAGCATCTCAAATTATTCGTAAACCTTTATAATGTCCGCGTATCTCTCCTGTCGTTCATCGTGCGTCACTTACTCAATGCCAAGCGTCGCATCACCGACGTCATTAGCCTCGGTGCACGAGGGGTTAATCGAGGCATATTATCGTTATGTCATCCGTTGAATTTCCAAGCGCCCTCCCCGGACGAAAGTTCGTCGGTGGTCCTCCGTATTTTTCCGCATTATTCGGCCTTGAACTTACTCCTCGACGATCCCAAACTCTCCGAAGAAAGTTCGCGCTTTTATTTATCGGCCCTCGCTCGACGAGCGACCGCCCATTTTTACGCGCTAAACTACCCGACGTCGAATTACTTCCGACCGATCGTTGAGCCCAGGTGCCGTGCAGGGAGGAATCCCGAAGGAGCCGTCGAAAGTGAAGAAAATTGAGATCCACCGGGCATCCAGCACTTATCTCGTGACCAACCTCCGGCGAATGCCCGGAAAACGACGCTTCGGTTTAACTCGATTAATTCATTTGTAGCCGCCTTAAGACACACGATACATCCTACGTTACCGTTCCAAAGTAACGGTCCCGCGGGTAAGATTTTCTCCGGGAATTCACGACACGCCGGGCATACGTTTACGCTCTCATCGCGAGCATAGCGGTACAAAAGTACGGGCTGCTTATTGTCCCGACTGGCGCAACACGATTTCCCCGAATGTTACGGGGCGGCCCTCCGCGCTTTATCACGACCATCCCTCGGATCTCGCGGAGCGCCGCGTAATTGCTCGAGCGAAACATCGACAAACCCTCCTGCGCGTTTGTCGAGAGAAGCGGTGGCCTCCGCGCGTAAGCCAAAGCTCGCTTTTTGGAAATATACGTCGCAGTTCTCGCGGAGCGTGCACGTGGAAGCGCGGCCCGAGGCGATTAAACGCGCTGATATATTGGCCCCCGAGTAGGAAGCAGGGCGAGGGTTTAGGGTTTAACGAAAAATAACTCCGGTCTAGTTTCTCGCGGACGTTACGTATAATCCTACGTCCTTGACGAGAGCGAGTATAAGCGGATATATAGGGTATTTGCACGCCGGACGTTCCTACGAGAAGATGCGTGATTTACCTCTCGGCCAAGACGCACCTCTGCCCTAAGACCTTGCGAGCTGAAATATACCCGTTATGCAAATTCCCTCTATAATGGGATCCAGCGTGCCAGCGTGGATTATATATTAAATATTCCGAGGGTAAGGAATAACGATTGGTCAAGTATCAAAGGCAGCTGCGTCGCGCTTTCCGATGCATAAATTTGCGTAATCCACGAGAACGGAACCGTGGCGTTTCTAATAACGAGCGTGAGTATAAGGACGGGGAGCGCGAGAGGCGCGATATTCGGGCCGACGAATTCCTATCGGAGGAAGGATCCTCCGCGAGGGACCGGATGAATCGCGCAAATCTCACAAAGGCGGCCACTTTGGCTTCCAGGGTGCATAAATATGCGTGCGCGCGGAGCGGGGAAGGAAGGCGTCTCAAATTCAAACCTGTTTGGTAAAGACCCGCAACCGCACGGTAACGGTTATTGACATATTTTACCGCAGAAATCCGCGGACGGTCGGAATATACGCGGCTGCACGCGCTGAGAACGACAAAGGCCAATCCGCGGGCCCGCCAGATCCGGTTATCCGCGTGTATTTCCAATCATCGTAAAACACCGGCGCACAATATAGCGATAAAGCGGCAAAAAGTCGGGCAAGAAGGGCGGCCGCTCGTTAAAGGTACGTGCACGCGTATCCGCTTACGACTTCGGGAGACATGTTTTTCTTCCTCTCCTTATAAGCCGTTTGGTACACGCGACGGTTAATGTGCCGAACCTCGCGAGTCTCGAATTTCCACGCGAGACGTTGGGAGTCGACGTCGAACGAGGCTATCCGTAATAATTTTAAAGGCCGCCGGCACTGCGGCGTCTCATGCTCGGACGATCGCTTTGATTGGACGCGCGGGAGGACGAGGAGGGCAAGGGAGGGGGGATAAAAAAAGTTTGAAAACCACTGGGCCGAGCCAGACAACGATTAGAATCAATTACGCATAGTCAAGCTCGTTCCGACGATCTCTAAAACGAACGACCGTCCGTGCTTCCGAACGGGATAACGAATGCCGCTCCTCAAAATGCTCGCGCGCGAGATGCGAATCGGTAGCGGGTGTTTGTAAGCGCGATAAAGACTTTGTATTAACCGTCATTGATTTTAATTGACTGACGGACGAATCTTAGATCGGGGTAGATTAACCTTTGCACGAATCGCAATTTACCAGGCGGATGCACGATCGCTAGGCGCGCTGGGTACTGGCCGACCCTATCGATTCTCGTGTCAGTCTGATTGGGATAAGTTGTAATTTGCCGAGAGATCGATTCCTTCGAAGGAGCTGGGCTTCGTTGCGAGAGACGTTCCCTCCCGACAGTACGCGCGTTCCTGGCTTGTATTCTCCAAAGTGTCTCCGGGGAGAATGAAGTTTGCATCGACGAAAACCGCGATGAGCGTCGATGTCCGCTGGACACGAAAATGCACGGTACGCGTCGAGAATCATTTTGCCTTTGAGATTACCGGCAAACCGACTCAAACGTGAATTTCCTACCTCGATCTCGGAGTCTGCCGGATATTAATTTTCCAGCGGGGATCGATCCGCTAAACCACTTGTTGCGCGAGATGATTGTCTCCCTTAATAAAAAGAAGCGAAGGAAGACCACCGGCGATCTCTCTAAAGTAAGATGGACGGGACTTACCCCCGAGCGTTGGTGCATATAGTCCAGAAAGCGTGCACGTGCACCGTGAAGCGTCGTTGGATCGATGTACAGAGTCAAAATGAAGCAGGGCAAAATCGCCGGTAATCGCTCTCGCGAACGATAAAGAAATGGAGCGTAAACCGCAGCAATTATTAAGCCTACCGATGTAGGTTCCAGGCGTAATTACAGATTTCAGTCGGGGCTAGATTACGATTAATGATCGGGTAATGACCAATCGAACTCGAGGCGCGTCCGTCGAGATCAAATAAAAGATACAGGTTTATATAGAAAAGCCAGTCTACCTTAATAACGCCCTTACATCGTGCGGAATTCCACTTTCGTTTTCGTAACTCGCAGAACCTTAGAGCCACCCGGTAAACTGCTTGTAAAGTTCCTCGATCGCCATAATAAAAATGGTATGGAACCACCAGAGTTATGGTACACAAATCACATGGAAAAGCCATCGGTGATGAGCTGGCTTCGAAGACGAGTCTCCCACGTGGAATTCCGAGCTGAAGATCCACTGCGCCACGGTGGCTCTAGTGTGGGTGAGAAAATGATCGTCGAGCAAGAGAATTGGGCCCTCGATCTCGATATTCGTCGATCTAAAAACTTGACGCCCGGATTCGGTTCTCTCCTAAAATCGCCAGCGTCCAAGGATCGAAGGAGGGAACGAGAGGGATAGGAAGGGCAGCGAAATCGCGTGACGCCACTGGCCCGCATGGAGGCAATAGAGAGTAAACGACGCTAAATTGCCGGCCAGGCTTGTTTTTAGCACCGCTCGCAGAAAGGAATCGAGATAAATTCTGCGACTGAGAGGGAATAAAAGAAGACGCGCGTCGGGATGTAATATTACCACGGAGATGGCGGCGGTAACTTGTCGTCGGCTCGCGTTATCAAACCGCAGCACGGGCATCGCGTATTGTCCTCATAAAGATTATTTATCGATTAGATACGCGACGCTGCGCGTAGGGAATTATTGCATCGACGTCACTCTACGAATTGATTCTCATTCGAGGTTCTCCTCGAGCGATGTTCCCAAGATATCGCTGTCCCTTCGACATTACCATTCTTTCCATATCAATGTGCATCGTTTAAGGTGGTTGGTAAAAAAAAAATATATATATGCTCAGTAATGTAAGGTATATATCAGATCTATTACGATAATATAGCGAAGGATGCAGAACTCTATTCCGGATAATGTAGCCTACCGCATAATGTTTTGGTTAGAGTAGATAGAATGCTGATTATGATGAGGAGTTTAATGTCGCATCCAGCTGCCGTAGGACATCGTAGGAGGCGGACTGGACATGGTTTACGTTTTACATCACGGCTGGAATGTAATACGAATACGAGGGCAAAAGAATGACCGGCGCAGGGGCAAAATTGCCTACGGGCGACATATGGCCGTGCCGAAAAATCGAGATGATGGTTGCGCACATTCGTAGATCAACAATTTTCGGTACAATTCGTTCTATTACCCTCCATTAACTCACGATGCATCGCCACGCCTTTTAACAACCGTGCCTTATCAACCATGATTCCACGAAGATCCTCGCGATCACGCTCGTAAACCCTTTGTCTGACTCTCGCGTTCGAGGCAAACATCTCCGCTATCAACAACCCATTGATATACCTCTATAAAGTACCCAAAGAATGTTACTTTCCATCTCTAACGGATGCACCATTAATAACGTAATACAAAATTCCACATCGGTGACAAACTTTCCTAAAACTCGACACCGAAAATCAACCAAACGCACGATTCTCAAACGTCCTCTCTTTTGATTAAAGCCGCCGCATTAATCCACAGCTCGAGATGCGGACAAGGATCGTAGGTAGAGAGGCTTTGAAAGAGATGACTTTCGAGTGGGTAAAAGTGCATTAAATCTCCAGCGGCTGCGAGGTTTGAAACGAGGGTTCGTACAGGTCCCGTCCTTTGCTCTCCTCTCGCCGACGAACCGAGGAACTCGTGCCTCGATAATGTATGTCCAGGGGCATCCTGGAATCCTTTGGCCGATCCACGACTCGCGATGCATCGATCGGGGCGCAGAGGCGTCCGCACAAAGAGCGAGATGAGAGTCCGGCCGATTTAAGATCGGCAGAGTCGGGGCTGGACGGCCATAGGCGCAGGAGGAGCAAAGTTCCTCGCGGCATTGTGCGTGCAGCTGCTCGAAAATAGACAAGTCCATTGTGCCTGGCACGGGGCGCAACAATGGCCAGCGGAGTTCGGCCAAATGCACGGCCGAAATCGATCGGGGAGACTGACTCATGGCGCGGATGCACGATTATTCCCCACATCGACAAGGTCACGACCGCCGTGACTCGGCGGCACGAACCTCGTCTTCGTGGCAGGTCGTTGCCATCGTCACGCTGCACTTACCGCCGTGGAACCTCTCTCTTCTTCCAATTAAACGTGCCAAAGACCTGGAGAAATATACATCGCAAAACAAAGCAGCCACTCCGAAATTTCCCCAAAAACGTCGAAGCCACGATCGAAGGAAAAACGGCGTGAGAAATATTGTATACGCTGCGCTGGCTACGATGGAGATTTAAAAGATTTTACTCGTGGCCCCGTCCCTATCTCCACCCCTCGGTGTCGAGAACCCATGGAGGATCGTATTCTTTCATCAAGTCGAGAAATAGTGCGGCGCAAAGGCTGGCTCCGTGGTTGGATATTACGTCGCCAGTTTTTCGTCCGCTCGGTTCGCAGACCACGAGGAAGGATGAAAATACGTGGAAAGGGCGTCTCGGCGATCGTGGTTTACGAGGCAGCGATAGACGGAGCGCGTTAACCCATTGGCGTGGCGGCTCGATGGCACTTTGTCGTCGTCCTTCCACCTTTTTCGGCGCCTGAACTATCGTCGGGCAACGAGATCGTATGCCGATCGATTTTATTGCGGGGCAATATCGTCACGGTTACGCAAAGCGGCCAAAGACGATCCATTGTATTCAAATGCTGCTAGGCAACGAGCTCGTTCGAAGAATCTCGCCGGGCAATTACGGGATAAAGCGCGTCTGGATGACACTCGGTGGGGATGGCGGTAGTGGATTTAAATTGACATTGCTCGTTTGAGGACAGAAGCGCTTTGCTTTTCCGACGCTCCTCGCCGAGTTTGACGCTCTCTCGATTGGCAATAGAAACTCGGAGCTTCGCCAGTCATTTGCATCCCTTTACTTTCCTATCTTATTTTGACAGTGACGTTACGTTTATACCGAGACTTATGTGCCCCATATTAAAATGGCACGCCTTTAATTAAGAGCCTGTCGCTCGCTCCCCTTCGTTCGACACTCCAAAATATCGGAGTCGCAGACCTTATCTTATCGTTCGCGCCTTGCATCGTTAAAAAATAATTTCGTAGGTGAATACTAGAGCATCGTTGGGTATTCTTCGTCCATCATCGTCTAGCAAGAGTTTCTCAGACTTGAATTACTACCGATGCCTAACGTCGCTGTCTTCGAGTACCATCAAACACTCTGTCATCGAGGCATCGTTAATAAATCTACTCGTACCCCTATCCAACATATACAGTACCAACATTTTGGCAGCGATACTTTTCCCACGTCCTTTACGATCGAGACAATAATTACATTTTACGTATTGGATACAACAGCTATCCGTGGTACGCGTTGATCAGGGGAGTAATTAAGTTTCTCGTTGAATGCAACCTTGATTTAGGATACGCGTCAATCGTAAAGCAGACGAGACTCACCGGTGCGATCCTCGATCGAAAATCCAATCGCAGTATCGTGTCCCGGCGTCCCGCTGCACCGAGGATGCACCAGAATTCAAACACTCCCGACGTGGGTCCGCGATCGGCACTCGTTCCGAATCTCGCGCAAACCGTGGGCTCGGTTCAATATCATAATCGCGATATCGGCACCGAAAGGCCACCGGGCTTTCTTCCCCGCTTTTGAATTTGGCCGAGGCGAGGTGAGGCGACACGCCGAGACGCGGCGGACTCCGAAACGCCGGACTGTCGTGGCAACGGGCGCTTCGCTACTGTGTGATGGTGTTAACAGGGGTGCTTCGTTGTGTGCCGACCGTTCCGACCGCCGACGCCAATGGAGGGGATACGCCAGGGGCAAATGCCACGGGCGGAAGTTACCGACGAGAACCGAGCCGCGCCGAACGACCGCCATCGTGATTCGCGGCATCGTCGGAAGATGCCGCGTACGGATAAAACTATGGCCCCTCGTTTTCTGCTTAACCACCCCCGATTCGATCACCACAGACTCCCACGGTCGCTCGACCTTCGAGTCTGGGTTTAAGGTGGATTCAGAAGTACCTTTGGTACGAACGATCAGACTGGAATTGGGACGGTGTAGGTGAATGTTCAGGGTTTGATTCATTACCCCACTGCAGTTCCACCATTTTGTGGATAATCGTGGGATGAATTGAGCTTTTACGATGGAATTGGGTGAAGCTACGACGAGCAGGTTGGTTGAGAATCTATCGATCTCGAAACCTGCCGGCCGCGTGCGGAAGTAGGCCTGCGGTTGATGCGTAGTGAATATTGCATCGTACCACGTGATCCTGGTGACTACACGAAATAACCCTAGGAACCTTTTAGCGGAGTAAGGAGCTGCCGTTCTAGGAGATTATTTTATTTCCCTGGGTGGCTGGTCTTTATATACTTCTTAGTTCTGCGTAAAAACTTGTTACAAATAAAGTTAAATAAACTCGATACGAATAAAGTCTTTGTTTTACCCCCACTTGGCAAAGTTTGAGTCGGTTACGCTCTCCGGAGTGATAGGCCACAGAGATGGAGGCAGGTTTGGATAGCTATGTAATTCCAATGGAATGCTCCATACAGGATATTGGAATTCTTCCGTGGTACTGGAATCACCGGTGTCTTCGAAGTATTCCTCGATAATATTCTCAGGATTTGGCCAACCTTTCTCCGGTGCCACGCTAGCCTTCGAAGCGTTTCTCATTGCAACTAAAATATGTAAGGTGTAGTAGAGTATCCGAATCTCTTGGTTATGATATTATCTATCAAGCTGCGTTGTTTCCTTCAAGGACTCCACCTTTGGCTTTCCGTGTAGAGTAATTAATTCAAGCAAGACAACCTAGTACGAGTTATAGCCGGTATCAATACTAATGACCTACCGGTTTAAGGTCTAGAAATTCGCCGAGAATATTTATTACCTATTCGTTGTAGTTCCCAAATCATCGGCGGTGTGTAGTGAGAGAATCTACATCCAAGGCCAAAGGCGCAATCACCGCTAGTCATGTACCGCTTACACGGTGTTTTCGCGCATTCTTCCCTCAGTATCACTTCCGGATCTAAAACACGGACGTTCCTCTCCTCTCATATTTTTCTCACACCTTCCATTGTCATCGAGTTCTAGGTTATATCTTGGTCGAGATCTACCCTCGATACAGTGGCCAAGGAATTACCCTTGAACATGTTATAATGATCCGCCCGGTTCTTGACGTGCTGCAAACTCGAGAGGTGCTTCTTCCTCGCCTCTGCGTCATCCTTAAACGATCTGTCGCAATAGTCGCAGTAGTATCTCTTCCCCATGATTATTCTCCTCTTGGTGCCGGTTAAACGCTCAATATCGATTTGCCATAACTGCGTTCTAACCACTGGCAACCACTACGAACGATCGTTATCCCGTGTTCAACCCTCCTATACTGAGGTGTACCACAATGTCCGACTTCCGGAACGATCGCCGCACCATCTGCCGGTTCTTGCGACGAGCAAAGACGCGGATGAACGTTTGGCTTTAATCAGCATATATTCCTCCGAAGTATCTCGAAGCGTATTACGCTTCTCCTCAATGCATTGTTCCCCGGAGGAACGTTCGTGTCTAACCGTAGAACGACCAATGTTGACTCGAGACTGCTTTGGGAGAAATGAATTAGAAATAACGGCGGTAATGGAGGGGCGGACGGGGGTCGTAGATCAAACGGACTCGGTTGTTGGGTCGAACTTTGACGTGGGACTGGCCGTACACTTAATGGGTATTTATTTTAAACAAACAGGTTACATATATGTTGCTGCTCGTTTAAACGTTACAATTGTTTGTTACATCCTTACATTATAATTTACCGCAGCGTCTTGTGCACTACTAACACTATGTACTTTGTGATAATGTCACGTACCGAGGAAAATGCCTATTATTTATCACATCTGGGATTTGGTGCGCGCGGATATTCCGGACAAGATTTTTTCCATTTCGTAGCTATGCATAGGAAAGCACGAAGGGCTACGCTCGAGCGTTCTCCTCTGCTCGAGTGCTTTAAGCTTCATTTCTCGAGATACCTTTGCTCGCCCGATGAAAAGGTCGTTGGGAAAAGTTCAGAGACGCTTGATTTGGTTATCGTTACCTTTGCAGCTTTGACGATAGGATTAGGCAGGATCGATGGAGTTACCGTGAGAGATTTTGGATCGTGGAACCGTGAGCGCCATTCGGTGTCTTGTACATCAAATATTCACGCCGACGAAACGAGGAGGATCGGCGAAACGTGTGGATCCCTCGTGCGACCCACTTCCCGATTTCTCCTCGTACCTTCGCGCAACTTACAGCTTGCCATGACACTGGCGACATTTCGTGCGCCCGACACCGACAAGCCTGCAGGGATACCAAGTTTATCGAATTCAATTTTATTTCGACAAACTTTGGCAGCGAATCTTGGATGGCGTGTACCTATCCTAATAAAATATCCGTCGTTAAATACCGTCGGACGTTTCGATAACTCCTCGTGAGAACTGGCATAGACATTTTCGACGATAGTAAATCTTTAGCGTTCTACAAGCAATAGGTGATAACCTATGGGTAAGGTGAAATGCAAGACAACCGGAATTAAGAAAGCTTGAAATGGCGTTTACGAGAAGAGAGCCCCGCATGCCGTCGTTGCCCGTTGGGCGAGAACGACAAAACGTCGGGAATATGATGTAAATCGCAATGCTATCGGCTTATCGTATGCAGATCAAAAGAATTTTGGAACGGAATCGTCGCGTGTTAAATTCGTGCGTAGGAAATTCGTAAGAAGTTCTCCGTACCCTGCTTGTGTTAATAGGTGGTGGGAAAGAGAGAATGTTTTCCACGGTATCTCGAAACACGTGAACGAAGAAGAACGTCAATTCCTCGAGCAAAACGGTGTGCCATCTGGTGGACGAACAAAGGAATACAATACATTTCGATAAATACTTTTTCGAAAAGGACGAGCGATAGAAATCGTGTGGTATATAAGATAAATACGACCAGAGGATATGCCAAGAGACATTTATCCCTTACAAAATTGCAAAATCTTGAATTTCCTCGATCCACCGAATTTAGTTTCTCATAGAAGAAGCGAGTATACCGTATAACATCTTGAGCACGTAGGTCTTTTAAAGTGAGAGAACAGGATTCGTTTCGCAGCCGTATTTATGCCTATGTATCAACAATCTGATATTCTTAAATGTCTCTGGTTAAATTCCTAGTGTGCAGTGCAACTGCTTAACGAAATGTAAAAACGTTAACAAAACTGAAATCGTACGTCTATACATCGTCGTGTTCTGTTGTAAATGTACGTTTTCTTTTCCTTCACGGCACCTCGTTCATGGAAATAACGCGTATAATCAAGGTGGAGATATACAAGTACGTAGACAAACGATTCGACACTCGTGGTGTACCGTGCTTAAACTATTTGTACAAGAAAGAATAAGAAAAACGAACGATTAGGTCGTAAGAGGCGACTGATCGGACGATAACGCGTCCGCTGTTACTCGAGGGTCGGTCCAGCGCGTCGTACGTCGCGCTAAGTATTTTCGGAACAAAAGTATCCCCCTGACAAGATCGCCCTCCGACGCCCTATTCATCATACCTGTACACATATTACAACCCTCGTAATCTCAACATGCATCCCTCGCAAAATATACTTTGGCCCACTTACGCATTACCATAGTCGCATCTCGTGAGTTCTCGTTTTTCGATATGTACCTTACGGCCAGGCGCTCGACGAATTCGATCGCCCTGGACGGACCTTCGTTATCGTCCGAACGAACTGTACTTATAACCAAAACTAACTAAAATCCGCACGCGGCCCTTTTATCGTGCCTCGTCGCTTAACGTTTTTAGGCCTGCTAAAAACAACGCTCCCTCCTTCACCGACCGATCCAATTCAAAAGGAAAAACGGATTAGATCGAAATGGCGGTGGCGCGAGCGTATCGTTACCTGGCAGTCCGACTAGGGCAGTGGTTCAGGGACGATCTTTTCGAAGGGGCGAACCTCTGATGCCTGCCAGAGAAATAAATCGCGCACGAACTAGAGGAAACGGGGGTGGTTCTTTGGTATACCCGTTCTCGCATCGAGAAAACGAGATTTCTATGGAAACTCAAGAAAGGCGATGGGATGATCTGTGGCACATTTCATAAATTTCTTCCTTGTTAAAACTCCGAGAACCACTGGACTAGGGTGTAACGACGCCGCTCACCTTCCTTCGGTTATTATTGCGCCTAGGGGTCACAAGCTTTAATATACTCCAATACACGTAGTGTAATCTAACGCATAAAAATATATGTATCTTATCGTTAGAAAATAAGTCGCGTATCAACAGAGCGGAATGGATCCTTAATATTACAGCAATGCGTTTACGTCTCGACAATACGCCTATCGATTAAATGCGTCGTACAGCATGCGCTTTTTTTCTGGATAGTTAATCTGGTGAATTCTTCATTACTTTACTCGTTAGCGGTATATGCTTATATACGAAATACGATCGGTTAATGCAAGATCAAAACTGCCAGCTTTTTTTTATTTACCTCGAAGCCCGAGTGGCTTCCAACTTGGGTCAAGGGTCGTTCGAGGGAACGCGGGTAGGACTTTCAAATGATTATCAAATGTTGCCGGTTCGTCGTTAACATCTTACTGACCGACGTTTCCTCCGATTGTGCTCGATCGATGCGCGTTGATATCCACCGCGCTTTCGAAGGACGACTTTCGTTCCGGTGATTGTGCGCTGAATATTGTTTTCCCGGTCGTTATCTCGATGTCATCGGCGTACCTAGGTACTGTTCGTTAATACGTTGTACGGGACGTTTGAGGCGACTGAGAGTGCGGAGTCATCGAGTCGTCGAATCACGATGCATCGTCGATACGCTCGAGGGTGGAAAGCCGGGGATTCTGCTCGCTTTGGATCGTTCGAAGCCAACGAGCGACTAGCGTTGGGCCGAACGAGCTTCGATTTTTTTTGAACTCGAGAGGCCTCCGTAGAATATTCGAACCCTACCCTCCTCTTCTGGAATCGCGCGTCGACGGACATGATCGTCGACGGAGAGCAAGGTCGTCCCGAATTTCTGACGCCGCATTAACACCGAAGTTGCATTAACACCGGCCGTCGATACGTAACGTTTTTTCTTTGGTTTATCGGTTGATACATCGAGGGAGTTTCACGACCGACATGACAGCAAACATTATCGCGCGTAGCGGTCGAAGAAGGATTATTGTAATAGATAATGCATTTTTTTTTATTATAAAACTACGCAAGAGGATAAAGTACATGGAACAAGAAGCGATGCCTCGATGTATGGCATGATTTTCAAACAGACTCCGTACCGGGGCGAGTACGATTATTACACGAGCGAAAATCGACTCCAATAGGGTTGAAACTGATAACCGATTTCACGAAGAAGAGAGTGTACTTTGTACATAAACGAAGACGTCATCGAAGCTGAGAGAAGACCCCCGATGCTTCCTTCGGCTCGTGCCTCTAACATCGAGGCGAAGGAGAAAATCCGCTCGAGTAACCTTCGGCGAGGGCTCGATATCTTAGGAGGAAGGCATCGCGTATTTTTCTTGCGGAAAGAAGCTTAGAAGTAAAAAATACCGAACGATGAGGAAAATTAACAGCTTTGGTTTATCGTTTGGTTCGTGGCTTCGACCCCGTGCCTCGAGGACATTAGGATACTTTTAACGCAAAGCATGGCCGACGTGTGCGCGAATCAATTTCGAGGCTTCGTATGCGTCGCGCGAAGTGGACTCGACGACAAATGAAAAGTAACCCAAGGCCCAATGTTCCGTCTTGCGTCCCCGTCCATCCTCGTGTCTGTTTTTCATTTCTTTTTTTTTCGGGCATGCTCGCGGTGCTCCAAGATCGAAAAAAATCACTTCGGCCTTCCTCGCGCCTCCTCCCTGCTTATTTCTTGGCCTCGCTGCCGTTCGAGGGAGTCACCGCCACCTCCTGACGAACTTTGTGACCTCGGAAGCTCGCTTGGATTTTGGTCGCCGCCTTGTGCAGGTCCGGATCCGTAAGGTCGATGCCCTCGAGCTCGTTTACCGCATCCTGCACCTGAAACAGCCAGGAAAAGAAAACACTCCATGAGCGATCTCGCGAGATATCGGACCGGCTGAGAAAGTTCGTAAGATTTCGCAAGATCGTGTGGAACTTGAAAAATATTCGCGTACCCGTAAGGGTGACGATTATTTTATCGATCTTCGTTTCGTCAACATTTATTTTAGCAGAGTCAGATGGTCTCGATGACGTGGACAATATCGATTTATCTTTTAAAACCACCGTGGTGCTATTTGAAGAGCCGAGAGTGCGGCGCTTTTTTAGCCTCGCGTGTTTGTATTATTAAAGGTACTATTAGCCTTACAATCGTTACCGCCGTCGTTATTCCAGCTGCGCTTACAGGGATTGTAACGCGGCGCTTGCTTTTACCAGGCTGTAAAATCTTAATTGGCCTCCGGTGCGTTTCATTCTTAACGGCGGAAGTTTTTCATGCTCCGTATTAAATCCACTTAGGAATTCGAACCGGTGTACATTTCTATTTTCCAAGCACGGTCTCGCGACGCGATATATGCTCCGGAGGTTATCGAATTATGAATCGACCTCCGTCACAGTATTTTCCTCGTTCGGGATACGTCAGCCGTCAAATGTTTCTCCAGTTCCAGCTTTCGCGGTGTGCAAACAGGCGGAACGTTTTAATGAGTAAACAATCTATTAAGCAAATTTCACGATCGACGATCTCTTGGCTCGCTCGGAGGTACGGCCGATCGGGAGCTCGATGCTCCATTTCGAGGCGGTGGCCCGTTTCTCGTGATTATGCGGACGTTATTGTCGCACCTCCTATTTTTAGACTTAATTACGAGAAAGTGAGATGGCCCTGACGCGGTAACGGGTGTCGGTGCAGCAAAGGGCGACTCTCGAGGGGCCAAGGGAAGAAAAAGTCGGGATGCGCAGGAACGTGCAAAGAGGAGGGTTTGTAAACATGTAAATTGCAATTACGCCCGGGACATTTGCATTCGGGCCTGCCGTTCCACCTTTTCTTCGGCTTCGACCCGGCATTAATCTTCCCACCGTCGCGCCTCTATCCGCGCGAGGGCTTTTCCGTGTCGTCTCCCTTTCGAGCAGCCGGTGCCTCCACAAAAGTACGCGCATTCGCGTTCCGGCTGTATCACTCCACCACTGAAACGCGATAGATCGATATGAGCCGCCTCCGCGCCACCGAGACTGGCCGTCCCTCTCGCGAAAACCCGTAATCCGCTTTTTAATGAAATCCCCACGATCGAGGAACGCCCATCTGGAGGATCTCGCGCCACTCGCGATTCCTCGATCGACCTCGAGGAAAGACCGTCCAACGAAATCTTTAAAAGGAATCTCCCTTCGCGGATAACGACGGTTGCGATCGTTGGGATCGCTTCGAGAATGAGGCGATGTCCTTGGAATCGGTCCAGGGAAAGAGGACGCGACTTAAATGGATTAATCGGACACGATAGCGCGTTGCCCGGAGAGCCAACTCGTCTCTCTCTCTCTCTCTCTCTCTCTCTCTCTCTCTCTCTCTCTCTCTCTCTCCTTTGATCGAAACGTCGCGAAATTCTTCCGACTCTCGGGGGAAGGAGCGAGGAGGTAACGAGCGAGCGTGTTTTCGCAATGGCGAGCTCCCCGCGGAGTAGATGCAGATCTAATAATGGCGTAATTGGCCGATGTCTTCGAGGAGAATTATAAACCGAGGCGCGGCCCCTGAGTGAAAAGTAAGGGCGAAGCTCGAGAGCCCCAGGAGTTTAAGGATTTCTTGGGCAGATTCCGGGCTTTCATCCGCACGGCAGACGTTATTTAAGATCGCATTCCACGTCCCCGTATCTCGGCGATCTCAATGTTCGAGGAGTTTGTTAATGGCCGAATGATCCCGGGAGAGAGCGAAGATCCTCGGCTTTGGAAACTGAGGCACAGTCTCCAATTAGTTCTGTTTAATTAATTCCGGAAACTCGGGACACCGTTGGCGCCCCGGATGCTAAATTGTTCGCCCGACGAATTCCCGCGGCGCGTAATTCTTCGACGTAAACGCCAGGAAATATCGGTAATTAAATCGTTGCCCCCCCTTCATGTGTCTATTTCCTTCCGGAATCCAGCGAGTATACCTCTTACTTCGAAGCGTTATTTTCGTTCCAGCCTCAAAAAATCCCCGAGTAGCGTCCCGGTCGAAGCGCCCTCTGCCCTTAGTAGCTCGAGAAACCGCCATCCATCGAAGTATGTCCTACGTCCGCTTTGTGCTCGGCTTTCTTTTCCTTATTTGTTTATCCCGTTCTTCGGCCAATATTCCTGAGATCCCTTGTTTACCTCAAGCACCGCCTCCTTACCTCCCGAGGGACGAGGTCGCGCTTCGAAGGGGTGGAAAGGCGGGCGTTTTACGGGGGATCGAGAAAGCGCACCGCTATAGGACGTCGCAGGGTGTGTCTTGACATGACCCACATACCGCGTATGTGCAAACGCTGGATTAATGTACACTTTGTACCCGTGTACTTATTCAGAGACGTCGAGATTCGAGTTTGAGCCCCGGCCAACCTGGATTTCTCCTCGTAACTTTCCGCTCGATTATTATCGCGTAATTGGTGGATCCTGCTAACTAGCGCATCGACATACCAACGTGGAGAAAAAGCTTCCGCCTCCGCGCGTTTTGCATCGATCTCGGCGAGAATCGAGCATAACGAAACATTCTAGACGACGAGAGACTCCCTGCGGGAGGAAGGGGGAGAAATCCTTCGGTATCGATGCCGAGCAGCGACGTGCATTGGAAAAGATGAAGTTAACCCTCTCAGTCGCGTCTAATTGCCGAGTTTCGTTTCCATCGAGTGACGATACCTTCCGCGTTAGATTGCGTAAGCGCACTTTGCCTCGGATCAGCTATTCTCCTCGATTATATAGACCGTTATAAAACGAAGAAGACGTGATTAAAAAGCAACCTCCTCGCTGCTCATCGTCAGCTTCCTTGATTGGTTTATAATGTAAGGTATTCTTCGATAATGTCACGCGATAAAAATTCGAGAGGGACTGAAACTACGGCGCGGCTAAAGCTCGAAGATCTGAACTAAAGTGCGGAGGGCTCGTGTATACTCGTGAAAAGTATGTAGCGCCAAAAGTTTTGGACGAAAAGAATGTGATATCGTTCAAAATACCGACCGACATTTATCGCGGACGGTCGACGAAGGGTAAATTATTTTTCTGGCATGGCAATCAACACTTTGGCCCCGTACGTGCTTCGTATGCCGGCGCTGGTTAATTCCGTTATCGTTGGATCGCCTGCAGCAACGGCGCCAAACTTCGATCCTAGCTGTCTCGCCTCGCACGCGCCTTTGATTGACAATTAGACCAAAGTTAATCCCTCGCTAATGAGTCGCCCACTTGGCATCCGTGTTGCGCGTCGGTCGAATTCGTTCGAACTCAACGTCCTGGCTTTTCCGCGAATTGAAACAGACAAGCGGCTGTCGTTCCTCCTAATACGAAATTACGCGCCATACCGTGGGGCTTCGAACGGACGATGCTCGTGACAAGCGTATCACCGCGCTATGGATTTTGAATAAATCACGGAATATCCGTTATCGAGACCCCGAAAGCGATGGCATCGAAATCGCGCTCGTGTAGGCGGCCAAAGTCGGGCCGATAATATTTGCAAGGCTCGCGACGGTTTCGCCTTTGGATAATCATCGTTGCGTGCAACGACGTCGCGAGGTTATTCCACGTATTTTCCAACATCGTGGCGATAAAATCGTCGTGGCATTATCACGATTTACCGTGACGTAGTCGGATCGTTATCTCGGCTTGGTTTACGACAGGTACCAAGGTCGAAGCGCGGCTTTTGATTCCCGCTGCACCGCGCTTCACTCGCTCGCTCTCTGGCTCTTCCTCCCTTTTCGACAGTGGAAATCGTTTATCTTCCCTCGCCGCTCTCCGAAGTCGAGAACCACCTTCGCCTCTTTGCCAAGGTGGAACTTTAAAACTCCCAGAGTGGAGCGGCATTATCGGCTTGCCGCGAGTTGCTCCTTTTACACCGACAAAGACGATTTTTGCGCCCATTCAATTTTTCTTCCCCGACTCGTCAGCTGTCCGCGCGCACAGAATCGCGGGAGAATATTTTTCCTGAAAATCTCGGGAAACGCCGGGAGCTTTTTCATTTGACTTCTTCCCCGTCTGCCCGACAGAGCCGCTTCTTCTCGATTACGCGCAAAGTTCCTCTTGATTTCTCGGGGAACAGAATGGCGCTTCGAACGAAGAAGGAACGCTCTTCTTCGATTCGATTATCCACCGTGTAAATTTAACTTTAAATAGCAAACCGACTCCCGGATCAAACCGCGCCAAAGTCCTAAGCTGCGATAAGAATAAAGTAGGAATGATTTCCGGAAAAGAAATAAAACTACGGATTTTGAATCGAACCGTTTGACTCTTTATAAATCGGCGCTGTTCGTTTTCCGTTTACGTCAAATTTATCATTGAAACGAATCCGAGGGAGAAGGAGGGATATTAAGGATAACGCGAGTCTCACGATACGAGTGGCAGGTTTGATAAAGTACGGTTGTAAGAGACGGGACGAAATACTTTAAAAGGCGGCGTATGACGCGGTAAAATCCCACACGCCGAGCTACGGTCGCAGCGTATGGAAATCCGTAGGAAATTTTCAATGCGAATTATTAGCTAATATGGTAGCCGCGCGGAATCTGAATTCTGGGCCAGTGGTAGGCCTTACATATTTATAACTCCCCAAACGTCCTCCATAAATCTGCATACACGTACCTACGCCTCCCGGCTATTGAGTCGCGGTTAAGAACGGCGAAACCATTAATTCTTGGCGCGCTTAATACGTACGCGGATAAAAAAAAGGGACACATTTTTCCATCGAGACCCTTTTAAATTTTTAACGCCGCAGCCCCTTTAAATTTACGACTCCCTGCCCAGGGGAATATAGCGAAATTTCTTAATGCATACCGAGTGCGATCAGGCTCGATTGGCAATTTCTGCCGGAGACGCAGAGATCTTGCTATTTCTGGGCGGTTTTATGGACGATAATTATCGTCAGATGCCGAGAGTTTACGCTTATACGAGCCATTACGGGACTGCTCGAGGCAAATTGAATTCTCCATTGGAACTCCATCGTGGAAGCACGAACTTCGTACAAACGTCGAAGAAGTTTGCGTATAGATTTCGACTACGGTTACGTGGTTTTCTTATCTCGCAGTGCTCGCCGAGGTTTACAATTCTCGTCCTGCGAGGTATTCAAATCGCGGTCCGCGAATAACAACGCGCAGACTCTTGAAGTCGTATGATTTTTTAACGTTCCACGTATTCCACGCCAAGTCCAACGTTGTTCTTTCCACATCGCGCAGGATCTCGGTTGCGAGGGGTTCAAAGTTGGCCGAATAAACCTGGCCCGGAAAAACATGGACGACCGTGACAGAAAGGTAGACGAGCGAAACGCGGAGAATGCCGTAACATTCTTACATTTCTTACATTCCCCGAACCGTGCGGCCGCAAAGTTAACGTCCCCGACGTCCTTCACGTGCTCCCCAACGGAAACTTTCTCGCGCGGCGTTCCGCGGAGTTTTTCAATTACTCCTGGGTAAATTCAAAGGGCAAGCCGGCAGATGGAAATCCGGCGATGGCAAGTTTCGCGCACGAAAGCAGCGCGTCAAGTCGAGTCGTCGAATTTGGCGGTGCATTTAACGCGAGTTAATGACAGACCCCTGCTCCTGTCCCTTCCACCTCCTCCTCCTCCGCCCCCCCCCCTCATTGGCAACGAATTACGCGCCTCCAGGGAGCCATAGTCACATCGAAGTCTAATTACTGGCCCGTGGCAAATGTGATAACCGGTGTACCGTGCGCAGTCGGCGAAATAATGCAAACGAATGTAGCCGCGAAGGGGGCACCAATTTGGACGTATCGAATTACCAGGGAAACCTCAGATTTCCGACAACTCTATTACCCGACGAACAATACCGCAGTTGACAATACCGCACGATGTTATTTCATTCGCTCATGCGGATACTCCGCGAACTGCGTCCTAAGTGTGCCCCGAGTTGACCCGATTATTGGACAAAGGCGCCCTTTGGAGTGTCGAGACGAGGTGAAAAAAAAGATTCGACTTCTAACCGAAGACCCTTCTCTCGGCTGGTCTCCCTACTCGCCTACATATCGAGGACTCCTATCACGGATCACGGGAGTGATCGTGCACGTACTCCTCGGAGGAAGTTTATACATTCCTGCCCAAGGGGTAAACGAACGCAGGGTGTGTCGTCAATGGATATAAAAATACCCCGTGGTATTTATAAAGTAGATGAATCGGAGGGAGATGTCAAGGCTCGACGAGGAAGCCCGTAGACGGGATCGATGCTTGAGTCGCGGGAAGCGAGAGAAGTAGCGAGGAAGAATGCGCTTGGAGACGGTATTCGTTGGGAAGTACCAGAAGAAGGGCGTCAAATCTCGAGCGTTGAGCCGTGCGTTGATTTCTCGACGCTCGATTCGGCCTTTTTTTTTTTTATCTAATTCAGGACCATTTGGTCGTTGGCTTTGCCATTACTTCCGATTTGACTATTCTCCCTCCCCGCGCTCCGTACGCCGTATCGATTCGGCCCGACGTATCGGGGCCAATCCAATTTGTCGGAAGCGCGCCCAAAAAACGCGCTCCGATAAAATTTATATCCGCTCGTTGGAGATTGGCCGATTCAGCGCGCTGGACACGGCGAAAAACAGATACAGGGATGCCGGGGAAACGTCTAAAAGTGCACTACGTGCGTTGCCCGGTTAAATAAGCGAGACGGGCCACCGGTCACGCCGAGACCTGCCAGGCAACACTTTCGCGTACCGCCTAATCCTCCTTTGGCTCGAAAAACCAACCGAATATTCCCATCTCGTCGTGGCTGTCTGCCCGCTTCTACCGGAGCATTTTAATCAATGTAAAAATCAAGAGGCGCATTCGCCCACATCTCCTAGATTAAAAGTGGGATTGAGCGTTTTTCTAATACAAATGACGCGGTTAAAAGAATTATAGTCGACAGTCGCGTCATTGTCGATGATTAAACCGATTTTTTACAGGGCGGAAAAAGATACGACCTTTCTTGTCGAGAACAAGAGGAGAGACGGTAAAGAAACGAGTTGTAACGACCGTGGATGGAGCTGTAAAAATATGATACGCGTCTGCGAAAGGACGAGGTACGAAACTCGACGTTTTTTCCGAGTATTCACCCATGCTCCCAGACTAGCTACGTTTCCTATCGCGGATGTCCAGGCCTGGAAGGCCGGATATTAGAGAACCCTCAGGAATTTCCCTGCGTCCATCGAGGGTGGCTCGGAGGAGGCCGGTGAATCGCTTTTGGCGAGAACCTTCCCGGGGTAAATATCTCTCCTGTTTGCCGTTCTATGCTCGTCACTTCGAGGGACCTTTCGCGGATCGGCAATGTTGGCCATTGTCCAGCGGGGGATGGGAGTATTCCTGGTTCGACGTAATGTCAAAGGGTCCGACAACGGCCCTCGTGTATCGCTAAAATTATCGATCGCCCCGACGTAGCGGGAACTGTCGGCGATGTTGCGTTAATTAAAACGCCTGCCAAATTCGCGGAGGATTACCGTTTTTCGTCGGTTAATCCGTTTTTTTCTGTGGAAAAAGGCCCCGCCGCGGCGTTTATTTCCCGCTTGTTTTGCGCCAAATGTCCGTCACCAGGGGAAACCTTTCATCCAGGAGCTCGTTGATCGACGGTATTAACCGTCCTCCAACGGGGGATGCTAGTGTTGTCGGGTCAACGTAACGTCAAAGGGTCTTACAATGGTCCTCGAGCGCCGCTCAAATTGTCGATCACCCCAATTTGGTGCCCCGAAATCTGTCGACACTGTTGCATTAATTAAGATTCGGATTCTACGCGGATTACCGCAATTCCTCGACGAGGTCCACTACCGGGTTCCCTGTTAGGCGTGTTTGCGGCACCGTGGAAGCGACCAGGGCCTCGAATCCGCGGTCTGTACGGGCCATTTGTAACGCTGCTTACGGCGGAATGCATCTTCGTACGTCTGCCTGCCATTCCTATGTCAACCGTGAGCTTCCGTTCGAGGCCCGTAAGTGCATCGTTCTGCTGGTAACCAGCTAGAATTATAAACCTCCGGATGCCGTAGATTCGTATCGTGGAGGAGAAATTGTTTCTCGTTACCCGGTAAGAAATCGTTTCTTGAGAATTCATTTCGAATTTATTTCTGCGTCCATTATAAGGCACTACGCTACTATTAGATTTATTACGACTTTATTTCTACCGCTTCAAATTTATAAGCGAAAGTAACGAAAGGTGAAAGTAAGATTATGGAGCGGTGGACTTTGAAATTTCTCGCCCCGAATCCCACTGGAGTTCGGATATAATTTTCATGGGCGTCAGATTGAACCCAGGGCTCCATTTATAATTCGCTATTTTAATCGGCGAATGAGTAAAGGGATTTATTGAGTTTCATAATTAAGTCGTGGATGGAACACTCTTCGCTTATCGTTGCGCGATAAAACATTCGGTGACGGAGCGAAGAAATTAACTTTGCTGGATCAGCGTACGCGCGATTCGTGAATCGCGTTCTATAAATCCGAAAGATCGTTAGGAAGAGTTGGTCCGAGAGCGAAATTTTGCAGCGCGGCCCGTGGATCGAGAGTTCGTTTCCAGGCCACGAGTTTAAAGATTCGAGAGTACGGCCAGCGAAATTAGTGCTACGCCAGTGCCTTGAGACGATGTGCATTTGCGTCTCGTACGAAATGCGCTTTGATACATACGCGTATTCCTAACGGGGAGAACCAGTACCATTCTGGTACCGACTTAATCAATCATAATTAGCATAGTACAACGATGCTGCCAAAGGTAATTGCGATAGACCTAATTTACTTAGGTGATTCGACGATGCATGCGCACGCGTGTATCTCGCCAAGAACACCTTTGAACGTACATCCGAAAATTAAATCTGGATACTTAAACGTATCAGCCGCGGTTCCCTCGTTATCCTCATAATTCTTGCGCGTCTCGATTATTTAAATATCTCTGTGCAGCCACCGTTAATCGAAGAGATACGAGTCTCTAATTTGTACGATACAAAAGAGACCGTCGTCGCTGTTGTCCCGAAAATAAATATTTCACATTCCTCGGGGCGCATCGATGCACCCGAGGCATTTCGGGGGCGTCGCTAAAACGACAATCGCAATTTTACGATGGCGATACTTTCGCGGACGACAGCGGATAAGCGAAATTTGTCGAGAGAAATTCCTTCGAGCGGGCGAGTAATCAGTCGGCATTAGAGCCGAATGTCGGCCCTGCAGATTGATTATAGAGCTCCAGGAAGCGGTAGATCAGCGTCAATTCAATCATTCCGACGTGGCTTGCCAAAGTAATCCGTGGCAATGCTTCGTCGCGCGGTTCATCTCGCGGTAAGCAGCTTCCAGCGGGAAATTGCTGCCCGCCTGAAATATACTGGTTACGTTCGCGATTGGTACGCGAACGCGAGGATCGCGAGGCGAATACCAAGCCTCTCGGATTGTCCTCGTCGACGAAGCGTCCCTTGCTAAGCACGTCGTTCCAGCATCTCCCCGGCGTAAGACGCGCCTCGCAAAACACCGAGCATTGGAATACCTTCGAGTACGACCAATGGAACGCGGACTCAAAAATCGAATCGCACTCGAGCCGTCCGCCAGATCGGGCGGGACACGTCTCGGTGATCGAGCATGATCGAGCGATCTCCGCGCGATTTATACGTTGACAAGCAATTAATTTAAAAGGCTCTCAGCGGCGAGGGAGGAGGAGGAGGTTCTTGCGTAGGGTGCACCGCTCGATCGCGGTTGCTCTCTCGTGCACGCCGGCACCATTCGGAACGCTCCTTTTTTCCTTCCTCGTGCACGCCACCGCTGCTCCTTTTTTCCACCCTCCGCCACTACCCCCCCCCCCCCTCTCTACCTCTCTTCGCCCAACGTGCATTTGCGCCGAATGCACGATTTATGCGGGGGATTTGCGGGCCCGGCCGAAAGGGGGAATTTATTCCTCCCGAAAGCCGAGAAAGTGATGAACACCGCAGGCCTTATTGGCCCCGGCTACGCACGCGGCGCGCCGTTCTTCGCCGTTCTTTGACGCGGAATACATTAAATCGCGCCGGGGCGTTTATGCAAATTGATCCTAATAAATTTTCGGAGAGGCTCACAATGGGAGGCCGGCCGGCCATTCTGATTCTCGTGATTAACAGCGGTCCGCCCATTTCGCTGGGCGCCTTCGCGATAAACGCGCGAGGACCGCTGTTGCGGCCTCGATCGTCCGAGAGGAGATCGCCGAGCGGTATTCTCTTCCTCGATGCAGCGGCCGGATGCTCCGATGGAGAGTTTGAATGGCCGAGCGAAGGCCTGCTGAGGTAATCTTCTCGACTTCCTCATTTTCCCGTGTCTTATCATCTTACCCAGCGGTCTATTCGCACACGTGTTATTTTAATTCTCCATCCGATCTTAGCGAAGCGGAGTTCGCGCGTGGGAATAATAATTTTTGATCGTCAATGCGCGGTTCCATAATTAAAGGTTGAACGATAATGATTAAATTTGATAATCAAATTAAGCTACCCTTTAAGATGAATTCCGAAGCAACGGAGCTACGGTCCACATCTCGTTCAATCCACCACACCACCGTAGTTCTTCGTATCTTATTATTCGACGTATAAGTGTATTGAAATAAACGTATTGAAATAAAATTAGTTGCAATCGGAAGAGGGATTATTCGGTCGCTCCGAGAGCCTCGAGAAACATCGTTCCTCGAGCGAGCTCCTAAATGCGAGGAGCGTCGGCGCTGAAATCCGCTGATTAAAAAAACGAGGAGCAGAAGGAAGGGTCAGGGGGCCAAAGTGGAAATGCATTTACTCGTGACGAAGTGTCCCCGCACGGTGCTCGCTGCCACAACGCCGAATTGACCCAGTTTAGCGTGTTCGCCCGGCGTATACGGGCATAAATAAACGAGCCCATTTGAAGTGTAGCCGGGGAAAAAAGAGAAACGACCGAGGAGGCGGGAGGAGGGGTCCAGGGGGAGGGCGAAATTTCTCGCGGTGACCGCTATTAAAGGAACCGGGGCAAATCTATCGAGTTGGGATACGAGAATAAATGCGAATCCGTTTTGTCGCCTCCCTCTTCAATATTTCGCTCATCCAACGTCGGGATTGTCGCGCAAAAGAGTCCATTCCCGCGATTCTCGTTAAACGCGCACGCCGCTCTCTTGAAAGCACTCCCCGCCCTTTGTCGCTTGGCCTCGTTTGACCGCTGAATTTCGGCCCGAGTTCTTCGCCGAGGCTATGCAACTTTGTCCAGAAGGCAACACCGAGAGCACAATAGGCCCGGCTTTTAAGCCGCTCCTCCTCGACCCGCCGATTCGATCGCTCGACGTTCCGACGATCCGTACGATCGAGGATCCCGGCGGAGTGGAGGCGAAGCCCCGTCAGAGGGACTTTAATTACGAGGATGGCGATGGCCATCGAAGGAGCCGCGAGTATTTGGTCGAAGAGGGTTTCGAGATTGGCCCGAGGGTAAGGGCCGCTCTCGAAAGGTTTGCACGACTTTTCAGGAGGGCAACTCTTTCTTTCGGCCTGGCAATATTTCGAGCCGCCCCACGGTGCTTCCGACCACCGACGGAAGTTCCGGCGGCGCGGCCGGGAATGCGGGGGAATTTTCCTGTCACGTACGGGAAGGAGGAAGCCGTGAAAAGCCGGGGATACCCATTCGATGGGATATCGACGATCGGAGAGAATACGCGGCGGAGGGGCAGGGAGAGGGGAACAAGACGATTTCCTCTACACTTTACGGATAAAGCACGGAAGTGCCGTCTTTTTCTCCTCTTCCACTCTCCTCTTCTCTCTATCTCCCTCTCTCTCTCTTGGTTATCCGACCTCTAGGTCTGCGGTACCGCGCACTTTTTTCTTGCTTCCCGTTTCACCGATTCGTTCCCCTCGCCTTTTTCCAGGAGCGTTGAAAAGACACAACGCGAATCGTGGTTTTGTCGAAAGAGTTCCACGGGGCGGACATTTGATACGGCATATCTCGAAAAAGTAATGGAAAGCTTCCGTGTATTCGATAGCCTTGTCATCGCGCGCGGGAGAAAAGCAATCTCGGAGGACGATTTAATTCTTACGAACCGGTTTGTAAGTTCGCCCCACTCAACATTACTCGTTGATTCTGCTTCAAACTTCTACGTAATTCGCGTCTCACCCGATGCCGCGACTCTTACGATTCATTATCGTAAAACATAAATCCTTTACGATTTTGTTAGTCGAGTTTACGTTATTGATACATCTTTCGCGGAAAGGTTTACTCATTCCCGGAAGGATTTAGTCTTTCACGGAAAGGTAATCGTTTACCCGATTTATGCTGTTGACGTATTTTTTCTAGGCCAACGTTTCTTCGTATCCTTTTGTTTCGCGGATTCCATGCCGCGGCCTTGTATTCTTTTTTCCGCGTTGTCGTTCCGCTCGTTCTCCGTTTTTGCGTCAATTCCGAGAAGAATAAAGGAACCAACGGAAAAGTCCCGCGGAGCAACGTGAGAGAGAGAGAGAGAGAGAGAGAGGGTCGTATAGGGAGAGAATAACGAGAATCCCGTAACAATCGCGGGTGCTTCTCAATTTTGGGAACTTCCGCATAACCCCTTGAAGTCTCCCGGGTTCGTGGGTCGAGTGCTCGCGAGGGCTCAATGCCCCACCGCGTGTCGTTTCCATTATATCCCCTTACAATGAAGAGTGAACTTTAGCCCCTCGGCGATACTTCTAGACGATTCCTAAGTCCGGCACTCGAGATTCAACGAAGCCTCGTAGCTGCCAAGGAACCGAATTCAGCCCATACTCCTCGAGGAAGAAAAACCAGCCGGGATATTAATCGCCCCACGCTAGGGAATAAATGAATATTTCATCGAGTCCTCCGTAATTTCGCATCCATTGTGCAGGATTCATCGTGGAATTCTATATACGAGGATTCGCGATAACTTTAATTCCGGCTTGTTGAATCAAAGCTATCGTAGATTAAGGTACGCCCCTCCACTCGAACTATCGAGGTTTCGCAGACATCGTTCGTCCGTGTACTTTGCATTATTCCGCTCTCGGTGCTCGCTCGAGGCGCGAGAGGAGTTATTTTTCGCCCTCTTCCCACTCGGGCTTTTGCGATCGGCGAAGGCGGGGCATTCGGAGTGACACACATCCTAAGCCGGGCACTTAAGCTCGAACGATACGTTCGAGGTAAATCCTGCAGGGTAAATAGGCGCGACTCGCGCTGCTTCCTCTAGAAACATCGCGTTGATTTTAAATTCTGCATCGATCGTGCGCTTATGTCGGTTGGATCGTTTACTTATTGAGACGCGCGGATCGAGTTCACCGCCGCGAATGTGCATATGGACGATAGGAGGAAACGAGAACGTGCCAATGTAAGTACGTAACGTGCTCGTACCTCCGGTCTTCCGGGAGACGACGAGCGATCCTTCATCCGCCGCATCTTCTTCTCGACTTCTCCGATAACAACGAGGACGGGCCGCGTAACTTTCGTACTCCCACGATGTTCCGCGCGGAAGTTTCCAAGCGAGTCGATCGAAGGAACGAGATTACCAACCGCCCTCCGTAGATTCAGCGTAACGAGCCGATACGGAGCACTATTTACTTCCCCGCCGGGGAATAACGTTAACCGCGATGCATTATGCCAGGGCGGTTCCTTTATTCGCGGAGGAGAAAATCTTTCGTTCCCCTCGAAAGGATCCTTCATCCCTCTCGGCTCTCAGGCTCCGCCGTAAGTGAATACGTAGCACCTGCTGACCCATATCGCACTCTCCAAGAGCATATTTGCCTCTTCCGCCCTCGTTGGCGCTTTCCATCGATAAAAACCCGGACGATCGATCGCGGAATCGCGGTTTCTCCCGGCAGTATATCTGGGGTTCTTCGAGTGCATCCGGCCAGAGGGCCACTTTCTTTCCCCCTTCGCGCTGGACGAAGGAAAATCCCGTAAATCAATGCGAACCATCGCTACCACCGTGCGCCCCGACCTTAATGCAGATGAATGTGGGATCCTCTGTTTGTATCATCTCCAAAGTCCGCGATTCCTCTGATTTACCACTGGATTATTATAATCGACGATCCTCCTCTGGTGAAATAGAAAACTCGGGGATTTATCGGGGTACAGCATTGATATTGTCTTGTTCGTGTCGCAACTGTCGCTCGTTGTTTCGCCACGGATTTGATTGCAAGATCGTATGAATACGGTTGAATTTTAAGATCCTCCCATTTTAAGAATTATCGACTTTAAATATTATTTTATTACGACTTCCACGATGCGTTTTGTATCGTAAATTATTTTTATACTTCCGTCGGAGAACTTTAGGAACGATACGCAGGAAAACTCTTTTAAACGGCCGCCAGAATACTCCCTTTCTGAACTATCGCGATACGTTTTAAAAAATTTAAGAAAGTATAGTGGTTCTTCGAACGTTAGTACGAGCGTACCATAGCGCTGTCGGTATCGCCAAACTCCTTTCGAGTTGCTCGACTTAGGTTGGCACGAGGGACCGCCCTGAATTCATATTCCGATAATACCTCCGTTTTGCGGGACTTTTATGAGCGGTCGTAAGGTGAAACTCGTCGGATCGACTTTTGCGGGCGACGCGAGTTTTTTTCCTCGTCCTTTGAGACTTTGCGAGAGCATCCAATATCGCGTTACTACTCAATTACCCCAAGGCTATGTAAACAAGACATAATTACCGCGTAAAGAGGAAAACACGCGTGAAGAAAAAAGTTTTTTCTAATGGAACAGCTGGTTTTTCTTTTCGTGGAACTCCGATACGAGGATTAACGACTACCAAGTTCTCGTTTAGAATAACGAAATGAAATTTTTGTCGCGATACGCGATTAAATTATATTTTCTCCATGACGTCCACGAGTTTCCTTCGCATCGTTGCTTCGGTATTCCATAACCAGCGCCGCGAGGTTTCGCTCATCGTTGACCACGCATGGCGCGAACAAAGTAGGGCGATAATCGATCGGATAAAGTCGCATTAATCCAGAGGCGAAATTGCCGAACGATATTCTTAGAGGGTTTTGTCGATGAAAGCGGTATTCGATTATCGGTGACAGATTTTTGCGGAGGGGGGAGAAGGTTTTCCCGGTGACGCAGGATTTAGGTACGGTGACCAAGTCGAAAAAACAATTTGTCAATCCGAGATGAACGTCATATCTCTCTGGTGACGGCGTTGACGGAAAATCTTTTTTCGAGGAACGACCTCGAAGCGAAATGATCGATCGGTTCTTCGAGCAGCCCTATTATTCTTTCGTTCAATTCCTTTCGTGCGGCGGAAGCAACTTTTTTCCAGGGCTTCCTTGGCCCGCGAGAGGCGAGATACAGCGCGATGTTTGCGTGGCAGAAAATGGTCCGAGGGTGCAAAAATGTAGTTCCTCGTCAAGGCCATTCGACGATTCCAGGTCAGCGACGAAACGTCCGTATTTTACGAGAAAAAAAATCCATTGGGAAGCGTGTACTCGAAGCAATCGCACTCACCGATTCGATGATCTAACGGTGCGGATGGGCAGATAGGAGTCAACGCGTCTTAAAGCGCTCATAAGCTCTCGCGGAAGATACTTCGAGGAGAATTCGTGCCACGAGACGAGAATCACGGGCGAAGAACGGATCCGCGAGCGAAGTTTTTCCGGATTTTCACTTAAAGTTCCAGACTATCATTGTCCTCCTTGCGAGGCTGGTACTTCTCATTTCGCGAAAAGTTTTCTCCTCCGGCTGGAGTTACGTGAATAAAATAAGCGTAAATCTCCCAGCAGGATCCACGTTGCCTCGATACGATCCTTTCAACGGGACGTACCTCGTTAAATGTATCCTACGACCATTACCCTAATTCCGGTTATTATTGAATAAACGCTTAATCGCTCGAGACATTAAGAGCACTGACTCTATCGCCTCAAGTGTATCGCGCGTATTTTACAATCGATTTCTAGCTCGACTCGGGTGCTCGTACAAATCGTTGATCCTGCTAAACGAATGATTATACATCCTTTATTCGTAAAAGCGTATATAAAGGAGCGATCTTCGCCGATAAAAGATGTGGAATCGGAATCTCACTCGTGGCGGGTGGTAATTAAATGGCTCGCTTACGACTGACTCGGCGCAATAATCGGGCATCGGTTTAATGCCGTTTAATCCAAGTTTTCGCGTGTAGCTGGATTATTCTGCACACCGTAGCATTTAAGCGACCGACTTCTGGCAGATTGTGGTAATATGCGGGTCTCTACAGACGATGGAAATTGCCGGGGCGTACCGAACTTTGCTAATCGATAATTTACACGCTCCCGCTAATTACCGCTGTCCCAGAAATCCGATATCGAGAGTCCCGGTCGAAGGGCGCCGATCCTTTCTCCTTTTCCGCGAGGATCGAGAAGGGGTTTGCGGGAAAGAAATTAAGCGCGGCCATCGTGGGTGGGATGCGTTTGCACGATAAAACGAAGAACGCCCAGGGAATCGAGTTAAAAGTTGAAGGCAACCGCTGGCTCAAGTTCGCGATTCGGTTTCCTACGTTTAATCCATTTCCGCACTGGACCGACTTATCGGAACTTTAATTTCCACGGTCAACGTTGGTTACACTCGGGCAACGCAACCTCCTCGAGGAGTTTCTGGATAAAGGAGAGGGCTGAGCGGAATGTCAGCGACGGATGATCGATCCTCGCGCGTTCGGTACAAAGGGCAAAGTACGATGTAGCGTATTTGTACTCGGTAGCCACAAAACGTGTCTCGAACATCGTGGAAGATCGTGGCTCAACGTCGCGTACATTAATTTGCGAATAGAGCGGGATTTTGCGCCGAGGTATTCGCGTTGGAAAGGAGTCCCGCACGGTGGCGAGGGGCCGTTGATATCGCCAGAAGTTAAACGATTAGAAGTTCGAAGGGGGAGGCCTGGCGTGCGGGACTTGTACCGAGCGTTATCACGACCTTGATACTTTGACCGATTTGAATTCTTTATGAGAAAAGTCGGCCGTTCGGTTACTGCGTTTCCATTCGCGAGCCCTGCTTTTTAAACCTTTATACGTGCGATTTCGAAGGAGATCGATCAATGCTCGTTTTAACGAGATACGGATCTTTTTTCGTATTTACAAGAAGGCTGTTTTTTTGTTTTTTTTTTTTTATCGGACCTATAACCACCGAAATATCCAGCATCGCGAGAGGCGAGATTCCGTGGAAACCAGGAAGGGCGACAAGAAATTCCAGGGCTTTTATTTAATCGCCCAACCTCGGCTATCCTTTCGAGGAGCCTCTTCACCTTCGCGGATTTCTTTCAACCTCGAATTCCGCGAATGCAAAGAAGCGAGCTCTCGCTGGCCCGGAATTATTAAATATCGTTATTTAGTTCTTAACCGCGGCAGACGGAGCCGTTCATAAAAGCCGGGGCAACACGCTTCTCGGCCCAGTTTTCATGGAACTTTTTTAATGATTTTTCTTTTCTTATCCCCTCCCATCGAGCGGCGCTCGCTCGGGGGATTACCCTGAGAACTTGAAAGTTTTATATTGCCGGACTTTTCGAATGGACCGTTTTCTGACATGTGTAAGCGCCGTGGCGGAAACGGAGGCTGAAATATGACGGTGGCCGAACTTGCCCGCGATCCTGGCCCAGGCTTCGATCATTCTACGAGACAGGCGTGCGGGTTTAAGGTCAAGTCGACACGAAAGCCTGTGACCGATTTATCCACGGCGATGATCGATAAGCGGAAACTCCGCGCGCGTCGTTAACGGCTCGAGCCCGATGAGAATTTATCGCGAGCGTTCGCGAACGCGCGCTCGATACCGAATGCGCTCGTTGATGCAAAGATTTATTAACCTTAAATTCGCATTGTAAACGTTCGCCGATACTGCGGAGTATTATATTCGGCCCTGGTATAAAACGGTCCGAGACAGGCCACGCACGATTTATAACGCGGGCCCCGGACAAGCCGGAAAATCCCACTCTATGGCAACGCGCTTGTTTTGCGATTTATCAGGAGCCCCGCCGCCCCCACGTTCACAGCTAGGATTTCCCGAATAATGCATTAGCTCAATTGCGCGTCTAGAAAAATATGACCGAGCCGTACACTCGGAATCATTAATTTATTCCACGAGCCCTCAACTCGATGAAAGGAAAAAAGCCAAACTCGAGAATTACCAAGTACGATCTTCTTTCTGGTCGATCAAAGCGAACGACGCGAATTCGTTCGTAAATTAATTTGCGAGAGATGGTGAAATGTACGCACGTGCATCCCGAGCGTGAAAAAAAATTAGGATTCGCGAAGCGAAGAAAAATAAGAATCGCGGGTAAAATTCCAAGAAATATGAATCATCGGGCAATGTACGAACAAAGACTCAGTGCCGGGTGACTGTTAGAAAATTAAAATTTTCAATTTTGAACAACTTCGGAGGTCGGCCGCATCGGTCGCCTTACCGAGGTTATATAAGGCGGCGCGGACGGGCATAAATCATTCTTCGCATTCCCAGCGAAGTGTCAACATCCCTTCCCTTTTTTCTCTATTGCATTTTTTTTTTGTGTGTTTCGCCCCTCCCTTACCCCCTTGTACCCATTTAACTCGTTTGCACCGATTTTAATAATAACCCACATATTAATTACTTGCTTTCCCTTTACTAGCTTTCAGCTTTGGTACCGAAGAGAGAAGAGAGAAGAGAGAAGAACGAAGATCGAAATTAGTATTAAGTTCGTAACATTAATTATACATTAAGACGTATGCGTGAACGAACGAGTGGACCTAGTCTAAGGCGTGGTATGCGAGGTTTCAAACGTAAGCAGTACAATTTTCTTCAACTTTCGAGTCTCGTTCGTCTTGCGCTCCATTTGTCGGAGCATAGAGTCTCGAATTCTTCCAGGATCCCAGACGGAGTTCTCGCGGTGCTCGCGGACCTCCGACGGTTTGGAGAGGTCATGTTCAGGGGAGTGGCGTCGCAGGGTTGGCTCAGTCACGCCTGACCAAACGTGCGCTTCGCCTGGTTTACCACTCTCAGCCGTGGCCTCTCTCGGTCCCCGTCGGACCCGCTTGCACTCGTGAGAACCGCTGGTACTCTTGCTAAGAATTCGTCGCGTCGCGATTTTCTCCTTTCGTCTCTTTACCCATTGCCCTTGCATTCTTTTGTCACTGCTTACGACTTTGAAAATTGGACGAACGATCGAGTGGATCGAATGCTGGCGTATTATCGTAAGACGGAATGAGTGGGTTTAGTTTAGTTAATTGCGTGCGTAGAATGGCGAGTGGGTGGGGGGTCTCTAGTCGCGGCAACCTCCACGCGGTGAGACCTGGGCAATCGGTATTCCTCCCGATCGAGATATATTCTGGAGATCGCGAGGAATAGCGAGCTGATAGCCGCGAAACTTTGTAAAATTTAATTGTACACATATTTGTAAAGTACGAACATTGTATATAGAGGTGAGAATTGCCGAGAAATAAATTTAGAGTTTCTTCAAAGATACGGTTGTATCTTCTTAATCCTGAATACCCAAATAAAACCCGATTTCTCCTTTCCCTACGTTCAATAACCTTAGAGGAAAGACACGCGATCAAAGCCGATGTGTTTCTCGAGTATTTACTGGAGGGCGGCGGGAGAGTATTTCTGAACGAGCTCGATGAGACGTTACCAAACGGTACTAAAGCGGTCCCAAACTCGTTGAACAAAACTCGACGAGGCGCGTATCCCCACGATGTAAATACAAGTCCCATCGTCGTCCGCCAGCAAACCCCAAATTAATTCGAGGACAATCTCCTCGGGCGTCGAGACTCGTCTCGACTGCTGGGCGAATCCCAACGAAACAATCGTCCGCCACGGGAAGGCGCGCCGAGTCAGCCTTTCGAGCCCGAACATTGATAGGCGCCTATCCCTGTCGAAATCTCGGTACACTCGAAACTGCCTAGCTCAGGCTGCCCGGGGCAGTCGATTTCCCAGGAAATCCTTCCACTCCCTCCACGATTGCGAATATGGAGGACTAAATTTCAGAATTTCCACTTCCTCCGTTTACTCCTCTTTACAAGCGCCGTATTCTTCGCTCGAGTGCGCGATTCAGTGCCGTCCACTCGATGTGCGGCGTCATTTTTCTCGCTCGTAAACTTACCTTTTTACGTAATACCAATGAACTATACTCCTTTACGCTTTGACGCTACAAAATGCACGCCTGGTGTTCGATAATACCTCCACTCGGGCCGCCGATGGATGGTGTATTTTAATAAGCGACTCCTTCTCCTTATTCAAGCGCACAGCACGCGTGCTCTGGAATAATTTCCCCGAATCACTTGGGCGAAGAAAGTTCTCGATCATTTCGAGAATAGTACGGATATAGTCCTCTCTACGGTTAGGCGATATTGTTATTTTAAGATCGCCCACGTAAGCACGTACGCTCGCTTAAGGATCCTCGTAAGACTCCACGATCCTCCTAGGTTCTGGCTCTATTTCGAGCTCGATGGTTATTAGACTTTGAGAAAAAGTTCGTGCCGTGGACACGTATTTCGTATCCGGGAATCCATCTTGGCCGATCGAGTCGAGGCGATAACGAGAAAGATCGCCCGCGTCATCGGCGCCGATATCTTCCGAGGCTCGAGGGCAATTAGCTAAGTGCATCCTCGATATTCCACGAAAGTCCGCCCGATGGAGGATCCTACGCCTTCCCACGGATACGCGCTCGGATTTAATCTTTCGACCAGCGGACTGTTTTAAGTTAAAACGCTTCGCGTGAGCGGCATTGCGGCTCGCGGATGCGATCGCTGGAGATCGAATAATGTTTCTCTAAACTCGAATCTGAATTTAAATACTCCTCTTCTGTATATACATTCTAAGTACTCTTCGCCAATTATTTTTCCTTCTACATTCGACTATTTCATTATTTATGCTATTTTCTATATCGTATTTGTGCGTTTCCCGTATTTCATCCTAATCACTGTCCTCTCTCGTAAACGAATTCTTTAAAACCGCCATACATTTTTAAAGTATCAGAAGAAGCAAACGATCGTATAAAAATTATATAAACCACGAGCGTAATATTGCGATTCGTCGATGCAACGATCACGAGCGTGGCTTCCGCGAGATAACGGTCAGAGGGTTAACGAGGAGGCCCGCCCTTCCACGGAATTTTTCCGGGCCTCCTCGGGTAGCCGAAGGAAACGCGAGGGATTAATTAAAATGGTATTTCGAACTTTCCTCCGAGCACCAGCTGGAATGGCGGATGGGCGATAAACAGGGATTACTCGAGCCGCAAACCTCGAAACGCCAGGCCGATGTAATTTAATTAACGGAGCACGAAGAGGCGCGTTGGAAACACTCACATTTCCCCGGCTGCAATAATGGCGATACATCGCCGGCAGTGTCGATTTCAACGAGGCGTAATTCGCTATTATGGTAACTCCCGTGGCGTTAATGTTCGTGCGCGTCGAAATAATCGTCGGCGACGCGATCGACTCGCGATTAGCGGATTGATTTTCGGCGATGCGACGTCCGCTGCGCCAGCTTTCGAAGCGTATTCCGCGCGCGAACGTAAATTCGATACGCCGACGTTGATCTGGGCCTAAGGCGGCTACGACGGCCTGCATTTTTAAAGAGGCGCACCGACGAGACGCCCGTAACGGTTTCGCAAACCTTTAAGGCGCTTAAAGTCGCACCATGTAAAATTCAATATTATACCTATAGTATCGGGCAAGCCACTTCGATGCGCTCGACGAAGGAATCTCGCTCGCGTTACGTCGATACTCCGCTTTCTTAAGCTCGGGCTCGCTGCATCTCTGGCCCTCGGCTCTTTTTGTTCGATTCATTTTCGACGTCGATCGCTAGGGTCGTTCGACGTAGAACCTACTTTTCGACCTACTTCGGGATGTTTCTCGAAACGAACACCTCGATCTCGAAGCCTTCGGGCTCGAGTTTTTCAAACAAATCCGTTTCTGATATCCGAGTCGATCGTACTTCGCGCTCTCAACAGCCGTATCGATTATACGCATCGAGAGACACGCTGGCTTTAAAACGCAATATATCAGAAAGTACGGCTACGTATTTTTTGTGTGTACAGTATTAATAGCTCGTTCGTCCCACTTCTTTCCTCTCCACTTTTCGCTTCGACCGAGAAAAAAAGGCTCGCTCCTTTGTCGTCGATGTTTCATGGATATTCCGTGTAAAGATATCCCGATACCTGATTATACGTCAGCGAGCGACAAAATGGAATATAACGCGGGGTGGGATGCGGTGTGCCTGTAAAACGCATTTGAAATTCCCATTGAACCGTGCCATAAGCCGGCTGAATTTCCCCCTACGCTCTCCGCTGGTTTTCATGCCGCTCAACGGCGTAACGATCGGCCATGCAAAATTGAATGCGGCACTTACATACGTGGTCTTCGCAACGCGGAAGCGGGACCGCGCGATAGCTCGACTCGTCGGGGAAATTCGCCCGTACGCCCTCGATGCGAGTAGGCGCGATCGAATTTCCTCCATTTCGAGGCTATCGCCTTTTCCGCCCTTCGAACCTTCCTTTTGTTCCCACCATCGACGCTCGGACCTCGAGTCCTTCCTGCGGGGATTTTTAAGTTCCAGCAGCTTTCGTCACGATGATCATCCGTTGGAAGAACTCTCCGACGATCCCGATATTAACCCGCTCGAGGGTATTGACATAGGTGTGCAGTTTTACTTTGAATTACCGGCCGTGACGAATATACTCGAAGGTTTTTTTTATTATAAAGAACTTTCGAGCGTGGACGAATGCTCGAAAAACTCGTAAATATTACTTTCGCCTTCGTCCCCCTCGATGTAAATCCCGACTACGTATTTTCCATACGACGCGGACAAAGCTAAAACTCTCTCAAAGCGCGACGATCTCGAGTCCATCGAAGAATCGTCGAGATCCAAAGCTCTGCAAAATTAAACGGGGACCCGACGATACAGCGGCGCGTTTCATCGGAGTCGTTGAACGCAAATGGCATCCGCGCTCGAACGTCCTCGATCGCGGCCGTTCACGAGTCGTTTTTCGTCGAAGGTTATTACTCGCAATCAGATGCAATCGGCGCCCTCCCGGGCGACATTAAAATCGCCGGCCTCGGAATCGATTAAGCGTCCTTTGATGTTCAGGGGTTTGGCGGGGGGGGGGGGGGCAAAAAAAGAAGGAGTCCGTTGATAATGCCACAGCGACCTGCTTTCTTGCACAGATGTGCGTCAGCCCAGATATCGCTCCCCGTGTTGCGCTCTCTTGCATACCTGAATATAGGATTTTATCTGGGGAGACAATGACCCATATTCGGAATTCATCGTCCGGCCGATAGCGGAATCAACGGAGAAGATATCCTCCCGTCGCATCGGTACGCTTCCGAGCGACGTCCTGCTCGCACTCGAGACCGATTTAACCGCGCAAGGGGAATGAAACCTCTCCAATTTCCACCTCTCCCACGACACTCCTATTTACCATATTATATCGTCGACGAGGCCGATAAAACAGAGTGATAATAACATTCATGATCAGATTGTTCCTCTCGCATAATCGCGCAAAATAATCGTACACAGATACAAAGAGATAAAATTACGCGTGCGCGTGAATCGAATGCGAAAGTGGATCCTGATTAAAATCCATCTCGCAAGGAGTGCAAGAGAAAACCCTGTAGAAAGAAGATACGAGTGTTTCAGAATCCGAGATGTGTGTGTCTAGGATAAAAGTGAATCGTCAGGGCCATTGCGCCTTCTCGGAGGGACGAAAGACGAGGACGAATAAAATCGCCGAAGGTTTGACGAGGACGGTGGTTTTAAGATAGGACCGCACTCTGGATGTACGCAAGGCTCGCGTGGGGAAACGAATAATCGCGGAAGGAAGTTTCAAAGGCATCGAGCGCCGCTGTGAGGGTCGCAAATCGCTGAAAATCACGAGAAGGTCTCCAGGGCGAATCGCTCTCTGGGCGGACCGACACCGGAAGCTGGATCTACCTTTGAGGAAAAGGGCGGCCCTTTCCCTAAGTGGACAGCCGACGTAGCGAGGGGAGGAATCGATAATGAAAGGCAGAGGCGCCGGGGAGAGCGAGGCTTGCCAAAAGAATTCTGGCAGTCAAGGGTGGAAGAATGCGAATTTACATTCTGACGGCACGAGGAGGAGGGACGGGGAACGATCTTGGAGCGTGGCGCGACGTTATTTTCAATTGCACGCTGCAATTTTCTACTCCTGGACCCGCGTCGGAGTAGCGCGCGGCATCCTGAATTTACGCCCCCTCGCCCTGCGACTTTTTTACGCGACGCACGAAAATCCCTCGCTCGTTCGACCCAAATTGGACTTTTAGCAGCGGTTATGCACCCATTGTTTTCGGAGAACGCGATGAGTTTTTCTTTGTGCCCTACCGTACCACGCGCGAGCCTTTGAATATCGATTTCTAGGAAGATCGATGTAACTTTAAAGAGCCAGAGGGTTTTAAATGTTGCGCTGTTTCGAGGATTTTTGCGCCGCTGCTTATCCTTTGGTCCAGAAGCAACGCTAAATAGCGAAACGCGAGCTAATAGACTTTGATTTCGCGCGTGAAACGCATAAATCAAGGGACGAACGAAATTTTCCTCCGCGGGTCAGAGGAGGAGCCGTTAAATTTATGCTCCATTGACCATACTCCACGCTTACGTCGTTCATGAATTGATAAATTATGGTGAGCAGCTCTGCCGGCTCCAGGACGTATTGATTTCGACAATAGAAGGGAATCTGAAATTCGAGATACGGTACGATCGAAAAACGACATCCGGTATGTCCGTCGATTTAAATATTTTAACGGTCGGTCGATGCCTCGAACCTCGATAAAGGAATTTTTGCGAAAGCTCCTCGTCGAGTAAAAAGACGAAGAGTGAGAGATATATGCGTATAAAAAAGGGATTCTCTCCTCCGAATGGCGAAAATCGAGGATTCGAGGGATAGCAGTGGGCGATTATGCGAGGTACGCGAAATAAATAATGCGCATAAAAGTGAAAAATGATCGTAAGAATCGCGTTCCGCCGTCCGTCGAGCGGCAGGAAACGTGACATATTTCGAAAACAAAGGAAACAACCGTATTCGAATCCAGGTCGAAAGAGAGGCCGACGATGAAGGATGATTACCAGAGAGGAGAAGCTTGCCAAACCGATCTCCGTTCCCCGGATTACCGTAACATAATTTCGCTCGCAAAGAGGATAATACGAGCAGCCTTTTTCCTCCCGAAAGCATACCGATCTCCAATGAATTTCCTCGCTTCTGGACCGTAAACGTCACCGTTATCCGCCAATATTGCGAGTCATGGACCTTGGGGATTTTTCTCCACTCCGAATGCGTACCGTAATTTCAAACGATCGCCGAAGAATCGTATCGAAGCTTCGAGCGGCAACCGAATTTCTTATACCTCGCGATCCTCGGCTCTGTAAAGCGTTATCCAGCGGATAGCCGGGTAATAAGGATATCTACGTAGCGAGAATATTTTAGCGCGATTCCTTTGTAACCGGGATATGCAATCTCGGCTCGAGATCGCCTTCTTATTCTTCCCGACACCGAGTGCTTTATACTCGTCCCGCGGCATTATCGCGGAGACCGTAACACCGCGTACCGTGGGTAAATATTACCTCATATCGGGCTTCCTTTGCTTACCGAATGGCGGACGTGATTTTTCCGAAGGAGAATCCTTTGCGAGGTATTCGAAAGCGAAGGACCGTCCTTCTTCGATCAATTTGTTTGCTCGAAGCGCACGAGGATCAAAGCAAAGCCTCGAAACGTGACAAATCCTCGATGCACCGCCGTCGGAAACAAGCGGGAAGTTGCGCTGAATTACGATGATAAGCGTGGAATCGATGACAAAGTACGTTGCCCCGTCGAAACGGGGGCGCGGCCATCCTGGAAACCCGCGAATCTCCGATTGTCCCGCAGTCGCTTTGCGTATCTACAGCCTCTGATCGCGTTGAAGCCCTCGTAATCCCTTTCAATCGGAATCTACGAGCCCGCGATCTCCGATCGGCCGTGGCGTGCCAAGAAGCTCGGTGTTTATAAATCTGCAATGCTACTCGTCCTTGATATATTTCTCCCGATAAGTGATCCCTCGCAATCTCGCCTCTATACGCGCTTAGGACCGATCGAGCGACCCAAGGCGATAGCCTTCGAGATACTCCGGACGGAGCATTAAAACGAGGAACGTCGGGACTGGAGTTTAAAAGGATCTCGAGCATAAATTATTCGAGATAAAGTAAAAGTGAGATCCCGTAATTTAGAGGTCGAACGTCCCGCGTTTTGGGGACTCAATTACGGCGATGGTGCAGGAGCGAAATCAGTGGAAAGGGACGAATGGTCCGACGTAAGTCTTGTCGCCCAAAGGCAGCTCCACGCGGCGCCTTCTCTTGGAACCTCCTGAGAGGGGATGGAATTCCGTGTCGGGTCTGAGTCGATAAAGGAGCGAGGGGAGGAAAGGATGCGCGAGGCTTGCCAAAATCGTTCCAGGTGAGTGCAGTTTCTCCAGGAGACCGGAGAACCCCGTACTACCTCTCGCCCGTCCTCTTCTTTTGCCCGCTACAAAAATCGATTCCCTCCGTCCCTCGATGCACCTGTCCTCCGTCCTTTGCGCTTTAATAACACCGGGAGTACAGTGAAATCACCGGAGAGAAGCAAACGAGGACACGTACGTCTCGTGGACAGACGGAAGGTCCTTCTTTCGGATTTCTGCGGAGGGACCAGAATTCTCCAGCGGAGACGGAGGGGAACGAGGAGCAGGGGGGGGAGGGGGATAGGCGAGGCTTGCCAAAATGATTCGAGGTCGTGGCGGTTCCTGGGGGAACGGAGGAGCTCGTACCCCGGAGCGTCCCTTTCTTCCACCCTTACTTTCCCGCTCTCCTCCGCGCCGCATTTTAATGGGCCTTCGTCGAGGCGCCGGGCCGCGCTCTCCTCTCTTCCTCTTCCTCGTGGAAAAACTTTCCTTCGTGGCGGTACCGCCGCGAAACAAGGGCTCCGCGCAATAAAGGGAACAAACGTTTCTCCAGGAATACAGCGGATCCGCCACGCGGCGGAACTCCTGATACGATTCACCGGCCGACCTTTTGTTGCTTCTCCACCGAGAAATTCCCTCCTCCACCGCTTTCCTTCCCCCCCTCCCGCAAATTCTGATACTCCCCCTCGCTTTAATACGCGGCAGTTCTCCTCGCGTTACCATCGGCTAACCGCGTTTTCTTCCGACCGCGATACCAACTTGTCTATTTTGTATCCCAGAACACACCTCCGGACTTTCCCCCTTGGGAAGATACGCTGGCGGATATCGACTGGCTTTGTTGTATCGAGCTGGCTACTAAGTAATTGCGAATTCATGCATTTCGACTTTTCGATCCGATGGCAAATGTAAACTGCACAGCCGATCGGCACTGTTTTTTTTTTTATACCGAAGCGCGTTCACCGGTTAAAAATTTGATCGATGCCTAGCGTCGTGGAATTACGAAGCGATGGAGGATCATTTGGGTGTACCGAGTAAAAAAATATTCTCGAGCGCCAAGGGGAGGAGCGTGTCTCGTTGCACTCCACGTCTCGTACTCGGCACCGTGGGTAATTGGATCGTCGCATTTCAGAAGTCAACATCGTCGAACGGCGCCGCTCGCCTTGTCGTGAAAACGTTTTTCCATCCGGTACTGCACCACAAACACGGCTCTTGTTTGTACGCCGAGCGAGGCAGCCGAAAGAGCGTTAATTGAGGGGCCCTTGGCCTGCTTTTTTAAGGACCGATTATTGCCCTCGAAGTATACGTGGAAAAAGATACTTGACACCGCTTCTCGATCCTCAAACGGCTCTAATTACATTCTATACGCCGCGAGAGATGTTTCAAAACGCAACCGCGATTTTGTAAGCGGCGAACGTGTCTTTTGGGAATTACGCGGAATATTATCGAGATCGTTCCGATGAAACTTGACGCTTGCGATCTGTCCGTAACAATGTTTGCGCATATCACGCTTTTTTTTTTTTTATCGAGAAAACGTCCTCGGTCCTGTTCGACGTGCAGTATTTGCCTGGTTAAAACGGGGCAAGTGACACGTGGCCGCATATGTTGTTCCAATTACACGCTACTCGAGTGCACGTACTTCGGTAACGTATCGTTGGTAAATAACATATTTCCCGCGTTTTTGAATAAAACTCTCTGGACAAATCAAAATCACGCACGAACGAGGATCGGCCTGGGGAATAACCCGGTGCGATAATTTCAGGCCGGATTTGTCGTTCATTGAATTTCGTGCCCATTTCCAACGTTAATGAATTTTCATGGTGACGAGCGACGATCGATCGAGCCAGATACGCGACAAATATGTACATCCGTGGAGGGACAAATTTGCCACGTGAATGAAGTCGGGCCGGAAGCCATTCATTTCGAGTACCCCAGTTACCTCGTTTTATTACAGATCGTAGTAAGTTCGGTTTGAATATAAAGTGCCCACCGTAAACTCTATTATGTAATCGGCGCTTTCAAGCTGCCCTCTCGTTTGGATGCTCTAATAAATGCGAGTCTTTTATTCATGAGTACGTTCCCCGGTACGTACCTTTGAAAGGACGTTGGGCGATAGAGCCGCGTCATAATCACTATCCTTTTATTTTCATTTACGATGCTCGCCTTAAAATAGAGGCGCGAACCGCCGAGGAAACTTTCCTCCAGAAGGAAATTCACACTGGCCGTTAATGGCTAGTTAATATAACCACCCGCGTATTATACATGCGCGGAACTGTATTATCCGGTTACGTAGCCAACCTATAGAATATAATGGCAGAATAGATATCCCTGCAGTTACGTGGATGTTACAAGAAGCGTTCCTCCTCCTTTGTACGTTCCGCTCTCATTATGCGCGATATTAACCGTTCGGGTGCGAGGTACTTCGCGGAATACGTATAGCCCAGACCTTCTCAAGACCTACACTCTTGCAGCGCGCCTTCCAAAACTACCCGCTTACAAAGCTTCTGCTCGACTAAATTCCCGCGGCTAACTCGTAACCGTACGAATTTTACGTCCAAGTATATATACGTGGACACCGTTGTCGACCATGAAAACAAATCTCGCTCCATTCCACTATCGCTTTCGGTATGAAACAATTGGGTGGGAAAGGGACATTTTATTTCTTTGCTTTTTTGTCATGGTAGAAGATTTCATTTTCGGCCATCGCCAGAGCGCTATGTCGGAAACACATCGGCAGTGGCAGGTTTGACCGAATGAACGCTCGAAAATACTCGTGCGTCGAAAGGTTGAAATTGTCGTGAAAATGTATAAAGCACTAATTTCAGGCCTGCCCTCGTCAACCTGGCAGCGTCGTTCGTTCCGGCCGGCGATATCGATAACAGGCCGAGAGAACGGAGTGTATTAAACGAGGTTCGATAAACACAAGCCGAGGATAATTGATCGCTATTAATATTGACGCTGTTCCATAACAAATATCGAGAGTGGTTAATGAAACGCACGTCCCATAATTGTATTTTGCAATTCGACTCTAAATTTATCGGGCGTGTGCTCTGTAGGTCACCTTCCTGAATCGTGAAACGTTCACCTCGCTCACCGTTAATTACCCGGATGGCAGCCTTTATTTATTTCCACGCGCGCCAAATACCGGACGATTTGATTTCACCCTTCGAGAATCCACTTGTAAATTGCAAACCAAAATTCTGCGCTTTCCGGGCAAATGATTTTTTTTCGCGCATCGGGCAAACTCGTACATCGCAACTATTTTTGTACGCGTAAACCTATCGATCGGTACTCGTATAGCTTGACGATGACTTTCCAAAAACCAGGCAGCACCGGTGTCAAATAACTCGGAGCTTTAAGAGATACGAGCGCGCACGGTTATCGTTGCGAAAAAAATGAAATCGAGCTTCGATATCGATGCCGAGGGACGCAAGTAAACGACTCTCTCATCCCAGATAAGCCGATGCAGGACGAGACAATTACACCTAACGGATTTCGGGTGTACGCGCGCAGTACACGCGTTAGAATCGCAATTATGTCGTAACACCGACAAAGCACCCGTCAGGCTGCAGCGCACATAACAGCCGTAGATCTCTCGGTTAGATTCGATCCCTGAAGGCTCTGGCTAATTGCGGAGGGTGTTAGTTATTCGGTGGTATTGAACCCATCGATACTCGCGGCAGTTGGACCTAAGCCCACCGCATGGCCTTTCGCTTTGGCCCCGTCGAAACGCAGAAACTCTAGGGACCTTGGAACGCGCGAAAATGTCAGCTCGTTTCGGATAAAATTCCCATTTTCTCCCTCAGCCAAGTGAAATACGCTCGCTCTCGATAAAATGGATCGCGCTTAACTGGGGTGTTAGGATTCCTTTTCGATGGTTATTTTCGATTGATTCCTCTCATCGATCTCTCATTCCTTGCTGTTCTTAATACTTATCCAATCCCCCACAATCGTATCGATGAAAATATTTTATCCTTCTGAAACGATTGCTTGCACCGGACAAGCGTTTTAAGTCCAACAATTTGAACGATCGGGTTTCGACGATTTTATGCGGTAGATCGTGATAATTCGAGGTGGAACGATCTACGGGAGAAATGCTACGGTTCGTCCGCCCAAAATTACTTTATTGCACCGCAAAACGCACGGAGGTGCCGTAACGACGTGGAAGTAAAGCGGCATGCATAATGCATTTCGAACGAGGCACGGATACTCACCCTGAATCGGCAGGATTACAATTATTCCGAAAATATTCATTGTGCTCAAAATCATCCTGGCGTACATTCCGCGAACATGGTTTAATTACGGACAGTGAAAAAATGGGCTTCCGTATCACATCCCGTAGCGCCCGGGCCAAAACCGCGAACCGTAACTCGAGAAATTCAATCCAACCGCGCGCACGTCTATTTCCGTAAAGTTGACGGCCATAACTAATTTAATGAGCATACGCGAGAGCTCTGCATTTCCGTAAACAAACATTTTACGCGTGTGCCCTCGGTGCGCCCGAGGCTAATCCACTTTGCAGGCAGGATCTTTTAAGTAAAACACTCGCATACACCGCTCGGAGTACAGAAACGTACATACGTACGTACGGAACGAAAAATATTAGATCGCAGAAAAGGTCATGAGGCGTTTCGGCCACAGATGGCTTGGAAAAAATACGTTATAAATTTTTGGACAACGCGATAGTTTAAATATCGCAATATACGATACCTCGAATATCGTCGTTTTAACCCTAAACTACGGCGGCCTCGTCGAACTGTCCGTCTCGCCATTCAAATTGATTTGAAATACTAACCTTCGTCTCCATTATGCTCCTTAATCGTATGAATTATTTTTTAAACCTGCGCGGTTGGCCGCTTCTTTGAAATTACCAGCGTAATAACCTGGAGCGAGGTGCCGTGGGCGAAAAATTCCTAGGAGCCCGGAATCTGGGAGAGAAAGGAAAGAAGGAGAATTGTAGGTGAAAAAGCTGGCGCGCCGCGGAGAGTCCTGATGAACGCGGCACGCCGATCAATTGAGCGTGGGGCAGCATAAAACCCCAGGGGGTCCCGGGATGAATCTACGTCAGAATTTATCTACGAGGCCGATGCAGGATATAATTCGACTGTATGGAGCGACGAAATTTGAATTTTGCGTCGACCTAATTACGTCAGCTGGGAAATCTATATTCCGCCTATTTTCGTCCCATCCACTTTTAATTATCCTTTCTATCTTTGGTTTCGATAACCGTTTTTCCTTTTCCCCCGACATTACTCTCAACAAATATTGTCCAGTTGCGATAAAGGAAAAACACGTGTCCAACGAAAACGTTGATCTTCCCTCGAAGAAGCAACACCGCACTTTTATCCACGAAAGAGAACGGGCTCGAGGTCGAGACCTGGATCGTTCCAGAAAAGAAGGTTGGTCCTGGAAAGAGAATGGGAACGAGGAAAAGCGAGACAAAAACCACGATCCGAATCGTCGATCGCGACGTGCGCCTTCACGATCGACAAAGGCTCCTTCCAGGGTCACGAAACGAGTTTACGATTTATCAGCGCGACCCGCATTCGCTTGGAAGACAAAGGAAATCATGGAGAGCGGCGAAAAGTGGACAAAGTTCAAAGATCGAGGCGCTTGGCGGTTACCCGAGGTTTCCACGGAGAGAACGAGGATCCTGCATTTACGCGCATTGTCCCTGCGCGATTGCGTACGTTTCGCATAATCGATCCGCGGCGCGTATAATGAGATAATTTTGCGTGCGTCGAAACGCGGAGAATTACGAGGATGGCGATCGTCGGCGGGCCGACTATCGATTAACTCCCTATGACCCACACTCCCCGTAGACTTTGCGCACCCTAGCCATACTTTAATCAGGACTGACGCGTAATCTTGCGAGGTAAAACAAGGAGGAAACTGCATACAAGTGGCGAAAGATTAATCGCCATCCGCGGGAGGGTCTCTCCAATGAGGAGGATCCAGGAACAACGTGGAAAAAGATAGGTGACTCGATGGAAAGCGCGTAAATCGAAGGCTGGCTAAAAGTCATCGTGGTTTCTAGAGGATTAAAGCGATGCGCGAGCGAGAGGGCGTGGCCGAATCGCCGATCGAGGGAGAAGGGGCTCCGGGTGTTAACGAAATTGGCAAAGTGGCGAGTGGCTTGGAGATCCGCGATGGAAAGTTCGGATCAATCTCCCGAATCGATCTCCATCGCGTGAATTATGAACCGGCGTGTCTGGCTCTCTGGAAGGCGGAGAAAGGATCGGCAAATACGTCCTCGATAACAAGACCGTCTTCTTTCGGCTTGATTAAGTATCGGGGCCAGCCAGACACGATCCTGTATTGGCCTCGATAACGGGAGGATCGATTTTCGATTAATCTCAGGGGGGGTCAAGCCGGTAAATTTTAGATTAAGTAATAAAGTAGAGCCGCTCGGTCTCTCGAAGATCGGCGCTAAAACCACACATTACGCGAACGGCCACGGATTAGAATCCTGCGATTAATCAAACGTTCTTTTCGCCCTTTTCCTGCGACGCGGTAATATTTTTCAGCGGGCCGGCCGGAGGATTTAAATACAACCGCTTGAAATCAACCGGAATCTCCCTTCTCCTCTTTGCGCCGCTTAAATCAGGACATTTTTTTTGCGATCCGTCGTAGTCAGTCGCGCTGAAATAGCTGGAAGGGTAGTTGAACGGAGACTTACCTTGTCCTCTATTTTGGAAGCCACGTTTTCAACGGCATTTTCCGCCGACTTGGCCAGGGCCGCTGCCTGCTGCTCCTTTCTCGACATGTGGCCGCGGAAAGACGCCTGTATCTTTGTCGCTGCGCTGCAGAGCTCTGTGGGCAAAGATAAAAAAAATATTCTCCGGTTAACGCCGCCAGACATTTCATAATTCTTGCTTTGCGACCAAGCCATTGAACCGACGTGAAAGAACGCGTCAAGACGTGTAAGGCTTTCGTGCTGAAAACACCAGCAGAAATATCGTATACGATTCTTCTATGCGGAACTATTCTCGACCGACGATTTAATTCGTCTTCTCGGTTAGAAGGATGAAAAGGAAAAATCCAAGGTGCTAGAACGTTTGTTCCCGGGAGAGGGTTTCACGAGAAAAGGGAAATTTATGTAAACTTCGTGGCCGAAGTAAAAAGAAGGGATGTATATCGCAATCCGTAAAAATTATCTGTGCCAGAGATCGCGAATTTCCGGGACGCTGCTCAAACTTCCGACTTAAGGAGCTTCCACGGTACGGGAAGATAAATCCCTTTCGAAGATTCATTATAGCTGTTTTTAGGGCCCGCTTAATCAACGTCGGAGCTTCTTTGTGAGCCGTTAAACCGGTTCCCCCAATGAAATCGGCTGGCAAGCCAGTGAATCAACTGCGAGAATCGGGTCCACTTCCAAACACTCCTCGTGGCCACGCTTTTTAAATTTATTCTCCATACGCGCTCAAACAAAAGGCGTATATTTGAGAAGGGAGAATTATTGAGAAGAAATTCTCGGAAAACCTAAGGTCACAAATTCGAGGAATCTTCCGTGAGAAACCGCACCTCCGTTATTTTAGCCGATATCGTACTTCCGATGTTAATGTCGTCGTCCGAGGAATTTTGAATTCTGCGAGAGATATCGAAAGGAGGTCAAAGGAACTCGTAGCCTCTATTATGCCAGCCCATCTCCCCTGGTAGCACGTAAATTTCAGGCCCCTGCTTTTGAATTAGAATCGGGTTAGCCAGGATCCGTTTCTTTGAGGCGTATCGACCACCCCAGGCGAGCGAAGGGATAACCCAGTTTCGAGGCAAGGGTTAGTTAGAAATTCACAGTCGCTATTGACGCGACTAATGGTTAATCTGTTTTTCCACCGACTCAGATTCGGTCCAGACAGATGCAGCAGAGCCCCTTGTGCCTTGCACCAGGGCTCTGCAGGCTGTTCTTCGAAAAGTCTATTTTCAAAATAGAATCGCGTAAAGTTTTGAAAACTGCGCTTCTCTCCGAGGAAGTATTTTCTTTCGTTGGAGGAATTTCACGAAGAAGAAATTTCTGTTTCTCGTGAAAGGCGATATTGAATGATCTCAAATGTTCCCTATATATACGATACTCTAGTAATGTGTTTCAAACATTTGGCGATCCATCGGTGGGCCAGGACCCACTTTGAAGAGCGCCTTACTCGAGGAACCACCCTTTAACTCTCTATTCCGCGAACCTTCGCTTCCCAAACGCTCCTTATGCAACTTGAAATGTTAATGCCGCTCAGTCCTCAGCCCGAATCCTTTCCAGACATCGAGCTTCCGCCGCGCTAAAACCTCGGCCTTTCTTACCAGGGCATTAAAATGGGTTTAAACGAGGAACAAGGATCTACGCTCGGTATCTAAGGTCGAATGGCTACATAAATTTTAGCCAGAGTTTTCTCGCTATATCCGGGTTAACGAGCATTCGTTTCTCCGGATCGGGTCGAGAATTTCGGAAGCCGACCACGACTAACCCAGTTTGAAATCGAGGATTAGCTTGGTTTCGCAGCTGGAACCGAGTCTCCGTATCCGTTATCCGTTTTTGAGATTGGCGATAACCGTTTTTGGAATTTATCCGGGATAAGGTAGACCCCGGCACCCACTTAGGTCCGGGAAAAACGATTTGGGTTTACGGCTAGGACGTATTCTTTGTCTCCTCGGTCGGGGTTTAATAAAGCTCGAGAATAATTTGGAAGGTATTCTCTACATCATCGATTATCGACCTCGCGTTCCTCGTTTGGATTTTTATTAAATTATCCGAATGCAAATCCTCGGCGCTAAGTGGGGATTGAGCGAGGAATGAAAAGGTTTATGCGCAACGTAAGCTCAATCGACATCGATCGAATAAATTATAATTTGAATATAAAGCTGACAGGGGACGTGCGAAATTACATGCCAATTAGGAAGGAGAGATTTACACGCGGAATATAAATGATACATGGCCGATGCGAGGACCGAATCGCGCCGCTCTCCATATTTACCTTTTTAAGGTTGCAGACCGTTTAACCCACTTTCCGAGCAAACATTTAAGTGACAGCAGTCGCGATTTAAAATTGCACGCGATTTCGGGGTTTGGCGGTGGATTAAAAACGTGCGGGCCGCGTCGCAAGTCGACGAACCGGCCGGCAAGGAGGCGCAAAAATCGATATTTAATTATCGGCCGCCCCGTCGCTACGTGGTCGACCGCCGATCTTTTTTCTTCCACCCCCGTGAGCCAGGCGGACATTTCATTTTCAACCCGACGCCCCGAAAAAAACGAGCCTGATCGCGTCGAGTCAATTTATTCTACAACCTTACTCTCTCTTACTCTTACACCCAGACCTTTACCCCTCCCCTCCCCCGTCGATCGTGACAAACAAACTCTTCCCGCTCGACCGGAACAATTTTCATAAAAAGCCAGGCTTCGGCAAAAAGTTTCGCTCGCTGGAGAGGGAAAAGCAGGTGTTGTACGTGGAAACTTTTTCCGCCGCGGTTTTTCTGTCCGACCCTTTTTTTTCCCCTCCTCGCGGCCGAAGAATTCCGGCAGAGAGCACGCGGGCTTTATATCCGATTTCCTCGCGAATTTATATTCCCCGCAGTGCGATTAACGGAGTTTTGCGGTTCGGTTCGTCGGAGCGCACGACCGCTTAAGTCCGGTTAAGCGTCCGTGGAAATGCACTTTGCTCGAGCTCTAATGCAAAGGTCAAATTAAAATTACCGCCCGCGGAAAAATCGGGCATTGCGAAAGGTGCTGGGCGGATCCGCCCGAGGAATCGCGCTCTTCGACTCGAAAATCCACGGTCCGTGCGCCGAGCTCGATCCGGTATACGGGGACAGGCCATTTTGGAGAAAAAGAAATTACGAAACCGTCTGGCTGCCCGGGAAATCCAATTTTTTAGCCCGCTCCTAGATTTAATCAAACCACTTGCCCCGGAAAAAATACAAAGGTAGCTTTGTCCGCGGCGACTGAAAAACGAAAATCAAGTCTCCGGAGAACATCGTGCGAGTTATTGCGGATGAAAAACTAGCTCGAGCAATTTCACGGTAAATATACCAAATGAGAATCGTACGGTCATTACGTCATTACGATTTTATGTTTATCGTTTATTCTTGAGGTGATACGAAAAATCGTAAGCGTCGTATCGATAAAAAAAAAATTGATTGCCGAACGATCGCCATCGACGCGAATAACGGCATAAATAAAACCGGCGACCGACATTTTCCGCGGGCTTGGCTACAAGAACGAAGAAATGTACGGCAGGATAATTAATCGACGAGAGCCAACGCGGTAAGGGCCGATCGATTTTCCAAGGACAAAGTTCGCCGACGTAAGCTTCCTCTGGCCCTCACGCAATCTTTACACCCTTGACATTAAACGCTTTATTTAATCAAAACTTTTATCGGGCCATAACTTCTCGGGGAACGGCCAGTGCCTCGCTTAACGAGTGTTTTGGCCACTCGGTTTTATTAAGCCGTGTATATTCCAGGCAAAAGAACAAATGCGTATCACAGTGGGAACATTTCGGCAGTCCACGTATATATCCTCTAATTATACCTCCACCAACCATACGTTTACTATTCTTGCTCGCTCACCTTATAAAACAGTGTTTTATAAATCGCGCGAGATAGATTTCCAAACGATTCTGAAGGTACGGTCGAGCCACTATTTATTATGCGAATTAAACGATTCGTCCTGGTATACAAAAGTTAAGTTACGCGTTGAAAGGTAGCGCGCGGATCAAATATCGTTCGAGCTTTCAGCGCCGATGGAGACGTGAGCCCCGCCACGAAATTCAAGTCACGAAGCCAGTCAGGATCTACGGGACAATCACACACAATTTCCACGGAAATTCGAAACCCACCATGCTGAAATTCTCGGGGGGTGAGCGACAATGGGCCGAGAATTTCCTCGTGCCTCGTGCAACCGAATGGCGATAAAACCATGACGCGTGACTCTGCACTCGAAAGAAAGGTATCTTTATCGTGGATCTCTTTGATTTCGTCCCCAAAGCTCCGTGATTGGGAAGGTATTTGTCGATAAATACCACGCTGGTGACAACAACGATCTACATATACATCTCGATCGACATCGATGCCGCAGACGGAGAATCGAACCCTCCCCTCCATCGCGATCGTTGATTTTACTCGACAAAACGAGGACAAACAAGATTATTAATTACATCTCCAAATATACGACGGACCAAAGTGGTGGATATGAAATATCGATACCATTGCTCCGAATGTCGGATCGTAGAAATATCTTGCAGTTATTCCCCATGGACAAAACTGCTGGGTCTCATTGACACGGATATATAGTCTTTAACAAATCTATATATAAAAAAAAGGCAACTTCATCCCCTGCCTCTTACGTCTCTCGAGTAACGAGCCTTGCGAGAAGTAAGCTTTCCAGGGAACTTGCCAACTTAGACGAGCCGGCAACCAGAAAATTGAAGTTCGCCCGCAACGGCACCCTTGAAATTTTACGATCCGCTCTCGTTACGAGTTTCATGGTCCGCGAGCAGCCGCAGGGCGTATGCCATTCGCCTTAAAATCGGCGCTCGCTAACGAGAGCCTGGTAATCGAGTAGTAAAATCAGTATTTTAAACTCCCTTCTTTCGCCGACAATAAACCTATGGATTTTCCAAGGACCATCGTACATCCGAACTCTGACTCAAGCGTTCTCGCATTCCTCCTTCCAAGACTTCCAAACCGTTCATCCATCAAGCATACGGACACCGCGCAATCGCACGGAAATATTGAGGACAATTATGCGGGGAAACACGGTGCATAATTTCGCGTCCCGCCACGAGGCGGTCTAGAATTTTGCGTGTTCCAGAGGCTTTCCGCATTGCAAGCAGTCGCACGGTCGAAACGGCCGTTCCGTACGCGCGAGTGCACGAATGCAGATTAACGCCCGCAGATTTAACGGCGAAGATATGATTCCGCAGGCGAACTACGTGCTAGATACGACGTTGGGCTCCGGCATTCCGGGACAGCTGGCGGGATAAAAACCAGATGGAATCGCGAAGCCGTATTTCGCGTGTCCAATAAAAATGCCCTACGACCCGCCGATTATGCGAGGCGCTTGACACCTAGGCACGCTCGTTTGTTTCGTTTTTAACATTGCCGCTCGTGGTCTGCCCTTGGAAGCCTTTAACGTCGCCTCCGTTCGGTTTATCATAGAAGTTGTCTTAACAATTATAATTACATCTTGACGCGAGAAAACGAATAGCGATACGTAGAAAAATTCACGCTTATGCTCGCAACCGATGATTTCGGACGTCTTTCTTAAATCATTGTTGCGTTTAAAAAATTTGCTGATTCACGTCGATTTAATAGGCATCATATATATTTATCTTGTTTAAAATAAGGAATTTGAGGAGCACCGATTACGATGGTATCGAAAACAAAGATCCAAGATTAAGGATCCGTGCGAGTTAATTATTTGGAGCAACGGAGTTAGATGGTCGATCTCGAGGAAGGTGGAAGCGATGTATTTCGATGATCGGGCATTCGTATGTTTACCAACCCTTGTCGTCGGCGCGGAACTCCTCCTGAAGTTGTTCCTTGGTCGGCTCTGAATTTGAGTTGGTCCCCGTCTGCTTCGTTGAGGCTTCAGTATCTTTCATGCTCTTCCTAGCGTGATGGCCGCGGAATGCCGCTTGTATCCTCGTCGCGGCCTCGTCTTTGTCCTTTTCCGTTACCTTGGACTCCTCCTGCTGTTCCTCCTTCGAATCCTCCGACTTTTCCTTGGCAGCCTCCTCGCCGTTCGCTTTCTTTGGACTGCTCTCGGTCGCCTTTGGTATGTCTGCAAATTGAGCGTTCACATTTATTTACTACCACGCCCATTTCCATCGCGTCTATTTTATCTATCCAACCGCGAATACACTCCCATAGCCCAACCACGTTTTTACCTGACAATCGGCGAGTTTCGCGCTATGTATCGTTATCGCGTAAAATAGAATTGGAGAGTATTAAAACTGCCGAGGCTGTTCCTCAAAGTTCAAAGCTCAGAGGCGATCGTAAGGAGGAGAGAGTCGGTTACTTCATCGCCTTTGAAGCCTTTCCCGGCCGTTTAGTTTCCATCGTTCTGATCGCGAGGCACTCTCGACTGGAGGGTTTATACCGTCCGCGATTGAGAATACAAAAGTCGATGACGTCAAAGTTTATTTCCCCTTTAAGACGTTACAATAGAACGAGCAAAGATGAAAGAAACACTTGGAGCTTTAACTTGCTCCGCTGGTTACGTAAGGAGGAGCGTAACGTTTCGCAATCGGCGTTCGAATGGCCGCGAGGTGAGCCACGGTCCAGATACGGAAGAGAGAAATCGCGACGAGGCTTCGGGGCTGCGCCGTCGTTCTTTCGGGAGACCAGGAGTAACGAATGTTCTCGAAAAGGAAAAAAAAAAAGGACTCGAGCAGGACGAAAACGTTTCTAGCTCCGTGCATCGGCATGGAGAAAAGTTGGGGAGCTTGGATCAATTTATTTGGGAATCCCTAATCGAATTCCAGACATTACTTCTTACCTCTATACACTACATTAAAGGCGATAATTAAACTTGGACCGATCGATGGACCTGCGATCGATAAATTCCAATTCCTGGAATCGCACGCGAAAACGTTACTTCTTTCCCGATAAATATCGGTTTCACGCTTCGAGGAGCATCGGGAGACGCAAAATTCCTCGAAGCGCTTCGCTTTTAAAATTGCTTAACGTAACGTGGACTACTCGTCATTCTTCTTCTACACAATGGAGCTCGCTCGGATATACTCGCTGTAGGTTTCTGTTTTTACTTCGAGCCGGGCTGCGTCGTCGGTGAAAGAAGACGAGAGATGGAAGGCTCCTTTGGCGAAAAGCAGGGAGTTCTTCGTCGCGGCTGATTCCGCGTTTGTGGAAATGTCAGGCGGTAAGGACCCACGTAAATAAAGGAACCGTGGGCGCTCGTGCGGGACAGATGAAAGACCGGCGAGTAAGGGAGACCGAGATAACAAAGGCGACCGTGAATCATTGCCGCTGTACTGCAAGTGACACGTGTACACGTACGGCGCGGTTACACGCGTGTAATTATCCCTCTCGTAACTCGGGCACCGACTATTTTCGCATCGGGGCCGCCCTGCCTCGAGAAAAAAAAAAAAAGGAAAAAGAACGAGGAGAAAAATCTCGAGGGAATGTTCAAGAATCCGGCATGCAAAATCGAGGGATCGACGGGCGGAGATTGATCGTTGGACATGAGGATTATTTACGCGGGAATACTTCCCGCGGCTTTCCGATCCGAGAAACTCGGTCGAATGGTACGCAAGGTTATAATGGCGCAACGCGATCCGCAATTTACGCGTGCTCTTTAGAAATCCAGGAAGGCGGTTTTTACGTGATTTTCCACCGACATCTGCCGCGCGTAACGCCGGCCGAGTAGTTAAGGGCGAGGTCCAATTTACAGAATGGCCGACCTAATTGGGCCAGGAACTACCGACCGCTGTACCTTCGCCGCACGATGCCTTCCTTTCTCCCTGCTTTTTAGGTCCAAAGAAATTTAACATCTCAGGAAGTGCGGCAAGGATATAATGAAGGTAACGAGTTAAAAAGGAGGTCGGTGGAAGGCGCGACGTCGCGCAGCCTGTTTTCGGTTAATTCCGGGCGGACGAGGCGCGGGGTAATTAATGCGAAATGGCGAGCTTCGAGGGCTCGAACGTCATGAGCTCGCATAATTTTTGGGTTCGAACCACAAAGGGCGGCGTATCGGAAAGCCCGAGGCGAGGATGGTTAATAATAATAGTGGGATTTTTATTCGAGGCCTAATGAAGCTCCGGCATCCTCCCTGACTGTATTTCGCCCGGCAAACAAACGAGGGTAATAATTCTCAGAGGGCCGTAGAAAACTCGCCAACGAGGATGCAGGCCGGGCGAACAAAAAAGAGAGAGAGAGAGAGAGAGAGAGAGAGAGAGAGGGAGAAGAATAAAAAAAGGCGAGCCAGTTATTTTCTTTTTGGTCGCCTCTTTCCACGAGAGACCGGATTCTATCCGCGGGAGGCAAAAACCGGCGGTGCTCGTGAAAGATGAAAATACAAAGTGGTAAGGTCTGGCAAAATACGCGAACGACGTTGGGCGCAAAAGCCGAGGGAACGCGATTTCATGGGAAATTTAGATGCCGAACGAGAGCATCGACGGTCCGCTCGCGGATCCAGCTAATATTTAAACGATCCGATTTTCGCGGAAATCAATCATCGAGCTCCGCTAATAAGCTGCTCGTTAATCGTTTGTATTATTTCATGCGCGCGTGCATTATTCCTTCGTTAACGCACTGCGCGAAACTACTGTTTGCGGTAGCAGCGAAACTTGGATGGAATTAACGGCCGGGTTTGAATCAAAATCGACGTATTAAAAACGGATAAACCCGGCCCGGATTATCCGCCATTAACGACGATTATCGGCATGTTCGCGGCGGCACGGAATGGAGGAGCACTCCTCTTTAAGCGGAGGCTTATATTGGTAAAAAGAAGAAAGCGAATTAAACGGTCGGCTCGTTCGTGGCGAATGACGAGGAGGTATTCATAATTAAAAGCACGTTTGATTCGAAAACGGTCCAGTCACCGAGACAAAGGACGCCGTAATACCGGTGGGATTAGTCCTATTGCCGTAGCTGAGTGCCTTCCGGCCGAATCACCTTCACCTTCTTGAGTAATTCACGGTTTTTCTTGGGTCAAGCCGGGGAGTTTCGCTCGGCGTTTCGCCTTTGCCCTTCGGGGATTAGACGCCTCGAGGAAGGGATCGTTAAGACGGAAAATGAGAGCGGCTCCCGGGTAGCCGATCGTTGCTCGCGCCGGAGGATGATCGATCAATGCACATGTCTCCGTGCATAATTGGCATTAATCGACTCGTAATCTCTTGCGTCACGTCGTCTCAGCGCCGATGCGCCACATGCGACGATGTTTATCCCTCCTAATCTCGCTTCGAATTGCGCCTGGCTGCCGAGCGCGTTCGCCTCGCTTCTGCCAGGAACTTCGCGCCTTCGGACGATCGTCGGATATGGTCCTGGAATTTTGTATCGCCGGCCTGTTATCTCGCGCCACCGTGAATTTCAAGATCTTGGTTGCACGTCGAGCGAAATGCGCGTTGGTTTTACGTCCCGTCGAAGATCGAGAGATCCTCGAGATGCGATAAAACGGAGGGCTCATTGCGTATGTCGATCGAGAGGCAATAAAATCGCGAGTTGTTTACACCCGTTGTCGCGTCGGAAGGAGGAGGCGCGATGGCGGTACGTCGAAAAATCAGTGGAAAAACGCACGAGAGGGAGAGCCAACGCCTCTTCCGATATTCGAGAACACCGAAACGTTTCATTTACTACATTTTCATGCTCAAATTTCGCGCACGATTTCAACGATTTTTAACGCGTTCTACGATTCCACTTTTGAATTCCATCAAACGCAACGCCCGTTTGAAATGATAAGCGCTTTATGTAAACCGAGCGGGGGATGAAAACTGGACGATTCACGGGAGAGCTTATCCATTGTTTTCGAGGGAGGATTTCGCCGGGGGAAAAAGAGTCGAAGGCGAAACGTAATAATACCGAACATTTTTGCCGCTGGTGCATCGGTAGCAGGTGCAGCCTCGATGTTCAGACTCGATGTCCTGGCCGTGTATCCATTAATTTCCCGGAGTTTGTTGAATCGGCTTTGATCGACGGCCCAAAAACGCGGAGCAATCGCGCTAAAACGGACCTCCGGGAAATGGCCTGGGGCCGTGCTGACCACTCAGCTTTGTACGCGCCGGCAGAGGAAAATATTCGTACCAAAGCAAGTGACTCTAACGCGCTGGAACAAAAGCTAAGCCGTACACTCGCCGCGCACGAAGATAATGCGAGGGATAACGATTTATAATCCCCCAGTCCGTTCCTCGTGCCTCATACACGCTCCGTACAAAGCAACGCGATTTTCATAAGCTCGAAGCTTCTATATTCGCGGAATAAACGTTCCAAAGTACATTGAATTTATCGGATATGCCAACGATGTGTTGGAACGCGGCTCCAAGATCCTTCTAGGAAGAGTACGATCCTCCATCGTCGTTAGAGGTTTCGTTTAAGGAGTCCAGTCGATGATAAATACGCGTTATGTGGATTTGGTAAATTAACAAAGTTAGCGATAGAAATCAAGGTTCGCCGAGGAACTTCGGTTCTGTTCCACGCTTCGGGAACATTAATCTTTCTTATTTCGAGCACAAAGAGGGGCGACTTTGGCCTCGCCTTCGGGCCTCCTCGCGACGCCCTCGCTCGACCGCGAGTTAATAGATTTGGAATTTTTTTGACGGCGATAAGACGAGCCCTATCCGCCAGGAATGTACGAGCCTGTGCGAATTTATGGATGTATTCGAGGAAGGACGGAGGGCGGATGTCAGCTGCGTTACACGGCGAAATATCGGGCGGGGCATGCAAAATGGATGATAGACCGCGTATTCGCGATTCACGGCAGTCTGTCCACGTTGCCAATCGATATTTCATGGAGTCCTCACGATGCGGGACGCGATACGAACTGGAACACGCGTCCTTTTTTTTTTCTTCTTTTGCGAACGTACTCGAGAATACGAGAAGTGAACAGCCACCGGCGTATCCCGCGTTTGTATTTAATTCATCGCAGCGTGCGATATACCTACGTGCTCCAAACTCACGCGTCTAACCGCACCTTGGTAGATTCCGATACTCGAACACTCGTTTCGCGGAGTGCCTAATTTTAGAATCATCATTTTGAAAAATTAGCATGGCAAGAGAAGTTATACATTTTTAATATATTCGTTTCTATAAATACCATTGCAAAACAGTATCAATATCAACATTGCTAACACCGTATTTAAGAAAGTTTTGAAACTCTCTTCGAGACAAACTTATGTCACCCAGACGTTCTCGATTCTCCAGGCGACCGGTGTTAAATCCCTTAGAATATCCCGCTGAATTCCCATAAAACCAGCGAATTTAACATCTAAGGCGGCCATGCATCACGCGGAAAATTCGAGAGGGCCGAGGGCGAGATTCGAACAGGGCGCAGCGGTGTTCCGCCAAAGTTGGATACTTCCGTCGCAAATATTCGAGCCGGGTGCTCGGTGTAAGGACCGATCTCGATGAAAACCCGAGCTCAGGATCGATGGACAAAGTTGTCCAGGGGAGCGAAGGTGTTTCGGCATTCGAGAGAACTCTCGTGGCTCGGCCAGGCCTCGCATTGATCATTGGTTTTCCTGGCTGGAATTCGGAGGGGGCAGAAGACGGTGCGCGGTCGGTGCAACATTCGCGACGGCGGTTGCATCGACGGATGACGAGGAGAATTCGCCGATCGAGCGCCAAAGTTACGGAGAGCGGAGAACGACCCTGGGTTTTCGACGAACGACCCGACGCGAAACTTCGGATCAATTTTCCTGGCCCGATTCCGCCGGAAAGAAAAGACGACGCGCGCTCAGTGTCACTTCCGTGGAACCAGGTGCATCCACGGATGCGAACGCTGCAGAATCGCCTCTGCGCGCATCCGCCCTTCCATGGAATTTCGCTGAGCGACCCACTATTCAAAAACACGCTCGAATCCCGTCGGAGCGGACGTACGGCGGATGACCCACAAAATATATTGGCTCGACCCATCTACGGTGAAAAAAATGCGATGAATGGTCATCCGCAGAGCCGACCGTCGTTTATCCATCGCCCCTATCACCTGCATATTGCTCACGAAGAACGTAAATCCAAGAAATAATCGTAGAGCAATGATTGGCGCGTTATCGAAGATAGGGACGCGAGCGTCGAGGGTGGGACGATTATTTGGAAAATGGAGATTCGAGGAAAATTGATACGGTTGGGACGTCGTTAATGCACCAGCCTCGATTATCGGCGGTTATTCGTTGTTTAACGCGACGGATCGTTAAAGGATTAACGATGAGCGTCGAAATATTCCGGGCCAAATAGAGGCGCCATGAATATTTCCTCGGCGAATGCGTCGATCGTGATTGAACGACAGTGAGGCCGGCAGGTAGCCGCGTCTCCATTAATTTAGCATCGCCCCGGAGGTTACAATTGATCGGCGAGTGCACCGTCGATCGATAATTCAAATCCAAACGGCCCAGGGCGCAACCATCGGCAATTTGGTTCGATCCTCTTGTACGATATACCCGGAGAATTCCTGGCGCGACTCGAGGCCGATTTTTGCTTCCATCGGTGCCGAGCGACGCGAGCTCAACACCCACCCTCCTTTCTTAACGACGTTGACCTTCCGTCGAGGAAAAGCGAGTTTCAGCTTCAAAGGACCAAATGGATTTCGCAAGCTCAGCAGCGCCGGTCATCGGCACGTTTTTTTCTCCCACTCGTAGCCTCCAAACGAATGAACCCGCGAATAAGCCGCACTTGGCGCCAACTCGGTACATATTACCTTCGCAAAAAGAGGTCGTAGAAGAAATATCGCGCACCATCGAGCTACTTCTATGGGGAACGTATGGCCGGCAGGTGCGCCGTATCGAGCTTCGATTTCGTTCGTTAGAGCCACGAGGAAACCGAGGGGAAATATCCCCGCCATGAATATGTCGGCGGCATCTGCATAATGTCGAGTCGGTTTATGATCCACGAGGTTCCCGAAGTATACTCGCTTTCCACAAACCGTTGCGAAATTTGGGAACGAAGGCGATCGTACGGCACTTCTCGCATGGAGAAAATGGCACGGCGAATGAACCCTCGACACGGAAGGCCGGAGTTCAAACTCGAGCCCCCCCATCGCCGAATCATTTTTCACGCGAAGCGTGCACTATAAATCCAGCGGTTCCGGAATTCGCCCCGGGCCAGGGAAATTCCGGGCTAAATAACTGCGGCGCGAAGTATAAAATTAATCAAAAATGCGAATTCCCCCGCGACAGTTTCCAGTGCTTAAAGGATCAGGCTCGCGCCACTCGATGCGACGGAGCATCGAGGGGCGAATTTCAACGGGTGGCGAGTCGAGTCGAGCCCTCGCACCGGGTAGGGCCAATTTTCCGGACTAATTCCGGGCGACGTGTCGTAAATGTCCCAAGACGCGTCGCGAGGGCTCGTCGGTTGTCATCGCGCCTCGAAAACCGCCGGTTAATTCCATCCTACGTCCGCCTGGTCCGCGTTTACTCCTGCTCCGCGACTCAAAAACACGTACCGCTGGGTGTGCGAAGGAGCCAAGGAGAAATTTCGCGATAGTTCGAACGTTCGCGATCGCGTCGGCCGATGGCAATGGTATTAGGCGTATCCGTCCAGGAAGGTCGCTCGTACAACACCGATGCTTTACGTCCTTCCGTGGTTCGTGCAGAGCGCATTTTTACGGTCGAGTCGTGAAAACGTTTGAGTAAAAACAATATCCCTTTGTGTTCCATGCAACCGCACGCGAATGCTGCATATTTATTCGCTTTGGGCATGGCTTATTAAAGGAAGCACGTACGCGGATCCGGTAGAAAAGTTGCATTATGAAATTAGTTTTGGTCGTCCCGATTCGAGGATCGTCAAGGTACACGCGATACGGCCGAACGGCCTCCCCCGGAATCTGTAGTTACGCGAACTTTCTTAAGGTAATTAAATGTTGCCGGGAGAGGCGGTTCTGTAGGACAATGCAGGGCAAGAAAGGGGCTCGTAGTTGAATAATTTCACTTGGCCAACTCGCGACACGCCACGCCGTCACGGACGACTCCTGGGAGACAAAAAATTAATTCGACAAACTCCTGCTTCCTTTTGACGTCGAGGAATCGCGAGTAAGGGCGTTCGGAATCGATCGAATTACGATCGATCGGCACGAAGAGCTCGATGCTGGATATTATTACTCCTCGACATTCTTATGATTCGATTCTAAACATACCGTACCTAACATCCTCCTTTCGGGACTTTATTTTCTCGTCGAAACGCCTCGCGACTCGCTCATCCTTCCTAAAACCCCTCCTTTGCGCGAGAATTGATTATTCACTTCGCAAGAATGCTCGGGCCTTGGATTAAGATAAGTGGAACCGCCGGCATAAAACGTTCCATCGAGCGCGCAGGGTAAACCAATTATCCTCTTGCCCCCTGGAGCATCGTGTCCTGAAGGTACCGAGCTCGCCTCGAAGACGTGGCCCGGCCAGAACTTTCTTTCCGCGGCAATTAAAAATGCCCGTCCGCCCAGGAGAAAGTCTACGTCATTGCGAGCAGCTTTATAATTCATTCGGTGCTCGTTAACCTACCTGCCGCGTAGGTGCGCGTAAAACAGTGTTTCCCAACGCGCCTTCCGCGGAACTGCGCGGTCCCTCGAAAGAATTCTGGGCTTCCTCCAGATAGAGCGCCCGTTTCGTCACGAAGCTTCCTCTTTGCACCGCAACGCTCTCGATGATTGCTTCGCGCATACCGGCCAAAGTTACTTAACGCCTCGAACGTTTCCAATCTCCCCGGAGCGACAAGATTCTCCATAAGACACGAATACGTGGAGTCCGGTGCTTTTGGAGAAACGCATAAACGCACGAGGCCGATGAGAGAGTAAATTTGGTAACCACTGACAGTGGGAGACGAGAGTCGACCACGTAGCACTTTTGCGCCCCGGCAAAGCTGCTTAGCTGAATGTTCGCGCTTCGTCGGGATTTTCAGCGTCGGTGATCCGGAATTTACCAGCCGCGTATAAATACACGTCGACGTGGGTGGCGCACGAGTCCTTGGCGGTTTTATCTTGGCGATCAATTTTTATTCCTTATCCGTATTAATAGACGCGCGGGCTGCGTTTGGAGGAGGATTGTTTCAGAAATCGATAGCCGCGCAGCGAGCCGTCGGCCGAGGCAGGGTGGCCGGGCCTGGGTGGACGAAAAAATGCCAGGAGGGTGCGCGAGTAAGCGCCGGGGCAATGGGTAAAAATAAAGAATCGTTAATTTTATGCCCGGCTTAAGGCGAACTAATGGCGAGCGGCTTTGCGGCTCTGCCACCTACCGAGTCGGAGGTTTTACGAGCCTGCGGAATGTCGCAGGTTTTACGAAACACTTTCATCGGCGCACGATCCTCGCTCCTGGTTATTGATTCTTAGTTATCGCTTATTGTTCAATGTCAAACGAGGGTAGACCGCTGCGGTTATCGGCGATCGATCATTTTTCCGGCTAAAATACCAAGCGAATTTGGAGGTCGCCCCTTTTAGCTTTGGAGGGAAAATCTGGCAAAGAGTCTCTCTCTCTCTCTCTCTCGTTTTATTCTCGGAGCGAAGCTTAATGCAAGGGCAATAATTGGCCCGAGATTATATTTTTTTTGGGGACTTATGCATAACTCACGAGCTGCCTAACGCGCGAGGATTTAATACTTTTTATGGGGCGAAAAATTCCGGGCAACGGCGTTGGTTGTTCGTGACAAAGGTTTATTGCTGGAAGATGCAAATCGAGAAAACCGCGGCGCTGCTAACGAAGCTGCTAACGGAGGGCAAAAACTATTTTCTGGCGGCCGCACCATAATTTGCGCCTAAGCAAACTTTATTGCGCCGTTTGTCCACGCCGGGAGAAATGTGTGCGGTAGGCAGTGCGAATGAAATTTCCCTACGAGCAAAGTGATAACAAAGGGATCGATAAAAACGCGACTATGCGAACGTCCATTACGCACGGTGATTCGACTAAAGGTTGCACAAGTAAATTCATACGTGGAAAGGCGGTAGCGCGGTACGTCGGCGAGCGTAGTCTCATCTCGTTTCCTCGGCGCTTCCAAAAATAGCGCCACGAAGGAGACTTTGTATGAAACACAATTTTTCAATGGCCCCTTTTAAATAAGCGCCACATTCATCTTCGTTCCCCCGCACGTCGCATTATGAATACGATTATATAACTGTAACCCACGTTGACATTATCATGATGGATTAAAGCGAGTGCAAAATGACTCTGCGAAGGAGGATCGAATTAACATCGAAGTACACCTACCGTGGATAATAATATCCGTGTAATCCAGTTCCTCGCGAATTTCAGTCGGAGTAAGGATCAAGATGGTAGATCTAATTTCGGGATATCGTCTTCGTTATCGTTAGCTCGCGCTCCGCATAAATTTGAATACGAATTAATGTACTACTTTTATTACCATTTCCATAAACCTCGTCAAAATGCGAACCTCAACTTCACGAGCGGCCATTCGCGTCGAACACCGCGTACGACACCGCGCATCGCCTACCTCGGCGGATAAGTCGACTTTCTTTCATCAAACTTTTCCTCCCACGAAATGATTTTAACGAGTCTCCTTAAAGTCCTCGCCTCGCGTACCAACGAAACCAGGGCGCATTACGAGTGGAGGCACTTTGGTAGAACGAATCGTTCCGTTCACCCCGTTTCATCGCTATTTCATCGACGGTGCGTGTGCGCGAAAGAGCGGCAGGACGGATTCGTGAATTTCGATCGCGTCATCGTCACCGGTTCAAAAGAATGGACGATCACGCGTGTAACTCGATATTCCGTCAACAACGGGGCATATTTCATCCGGAATAAAAGCGGCTTCCCGGGGCGCATGGATTTTCGAGAGAAACTCCTAACGCGGCCAACTCCCCGAAGCCGCTTACGCTTCGCGAGGGTGAAATCAATTGATCCAATGGACTCTCGTTACCCCGGGACTCCGCTGCGAATAAAATCTCGCTCTGGAGAGAAAGGACGCGGCGCTTCGCGCGTCCTGGAGGGAGGCCAAAAAATCGGGAGAATTATCATCGCCGAACGACGCATATAACGACGTGCGTGTCGCTATCGGGCGACATAAACGCGAGCCGAAGTGCGCGATAAAGCGGATAAGCCCCGTTATCCGCGCGATCGGCGCTATCGGGGACACCCAAAGCGAAACCATGGTCGCGCCCAGGTTGTAAAAATTGGCCGGCCGCGATAACTCGCGCGGCGTGGAACGAACCTGCGTGTCGAGCACGCATCTCGATGCCCCCGCGGCGCCTCGAGGAGCCACGAGTTCCGATCGAAGCTCCGCAGGCCCGCCGCGGGGAAAACTCGAGCTTGTTGGCACAGCGCGGCTAAAACGGGGCCTTTGCAAAGAATACGGGAGAGCGGCATAAATTATCCGGCCATCGAGCGCGATGAAGAAAACCGGCGGTGCATGTCTGAGAGGGTCGAACTTCCGAAAATATCGGCGAAACGCGAAAGCTGGAGGCCGATCGACCGTCGGGTGGTATTGAAATTTCGATGGAGAGCCAACGCGGAATTATCCGGCATTATGATAGTGGCGAGCCTCGAATAGCGATTCTTTCGCGACACGCGCGACGTGCATGCCTCGAACTCGATGCGGTCTTCCTTGCCGGAGGAGTATCCGAGTTTAGGATGGGCGCGCCAAGACTCCTGGAATATATCGATTATCGGCCGGATGCCCAATTTTATTCCGATCTCTTAACGACTTACGTGATCGTAGGATGTAAGGCCGGCCATTAGGGCGATTACCCTTACGTAAGACACGAGACTATTCGAGGGAACATCAAAGCCGGTGATCGTTTTCGCGTGACGTACGGACCAACGGCCGTGGATCCTCTCCCGAGCGCTCCATGCATATTCCCACGGGTAATTTTCTAAAGAAACGAAAAAGCCTTGCCGACATTTTACGGGTTATTATGACGAAGCGCGTTCCAGGCGTATACCCTTCCGCATACCCGCAAAACCTTCGGCGTCGATGGCTAATCGGTTAGACGTTGGCGAAAATAATTTGGTCGAGGAGCCAAGGTTTATTATTTAATTAAATCCCGCTCGTTCCTCGTGCTTGCGCAACGGGGACTAAAGTGTGCATATGTCACGTGAAAGGCCGCAGGGCTGAAGGGTGAAATTTGAACTCGGCCCTTTCTACGAAATTCCATCCCTTTATTCGCTGCAGCACCGTTAGAGACCCGCCCCTCCCATGGGATTAAACGATATCCCGCACACGGAAATTCCAACAGCTCCCTTTTCGACTTTCATCCCACTTTTGATATCGTCCCCTACGAGCGACGTAAAATCCAAGACTTATGAAAAGTAACTCCTGCGTACAAAAGTATTCGTGCAATTCGCAAAGTCTAAATATCCATCGATGAAATCCATCGATGATCGACGTCGAAATCGCAATAGCCATCGACGAACGAGGCTAACGGTCACTGTATCACTCGCGATTCTCCCGAGTCGCGAAGTACACGCTTCGAGGAAGCGCGTTCGAAAACTTTGGCCAAAGGGGAACAAAGTTGAGTCCATCGATCGAGGCGAACTTTGCGCCTTCCGCGGGAGCACGGGGAAAATCCTCGAGCGTGTAGGGATCGTTGGTCGAGGAGGAAGCGGAGGCTTTCCCCTTTTAATCAGGCATCGTTCGTCTTGGCGGAATCGCTACGGGACGTCTTGTCATCGGAAGGCGGCCCGTCATTGTCAACGTCGAAGAAAGGCGCAGAAGTGAAGAGGAGGCGGGCCGAGGAGGGAGGAAGCGGGAGAAGGAGGACTAAACGAGGCCTCTCCTCGCGGGGAGAGGGAGGAAGAAAATGATGAATAGATGTACGAGGAGGCAGATAAATGGATTCTTCCTGCTGGGCGGACCGGGCCACGCTCCGGATCAAACGCGCAAAAATAGCTTTAATACGACGGTGTAAGCTTTAAAGGGGAGGTTCGGCCATTCCGCTCCAGTTGCGACAGAGGCCAGCGTAGGTGTTGTTCCGAAATTTAATTCGTGTCGCGCTACGTGCCGCGCTGGTCGACAGGAGGGTGCGGAAATCCCGGGGCAAGGCTCTCGCGTAACGAGAGAGCGGCGTGGAAAGCGGAATACCAAAGATGATCGCGATAGTATTTGTAATTCCACCGTGATTCGAGGGGCGATCGAAGGAACACGCTTAATTTCGATGCGCGTAAAAGGCGTTTAAACGCGTCGTTTAGAAGCTCGAAGGCCAAAGCTCGAAACGCGGTTGCTTTAATAGGAGAACGCTGACTAGCATGCTAGCGGATACATAAGTACTGGGGTATTTGGAGAACTTTGCTCGAGAAATGGAAGTAGCTTCGAGCTCGACTTAAGAAAGAAGACCGGGAATGAAGAGCCGGAGAGTTATCGAGATCGTGCGACCCGCTAAAGTTCCCGTTGAGCTTCGCCCGCTCCAAAGCGGCATTCTTTATCCGCGAACACTCCACGCATCCACCGTGCGTATATTAGAGCGTAAAATGGGCCAGAGTAATCATCGGGCGAACAATCGCGCCAGGAGTGGCCCGATCTAATTTGCAAACGCGAATAATCCACGGGGACAAGTTTGCGGCGACATGTGTTTCGGTGCGGGCAAGTGGAAAACGATCGAGATCAATTTATTAAGGGAGAGGATTAATCATCCACGAAATTCAATTAGATCCGGGATCATCCACTCACCCTTGGAATTGTGCGAAATCCAATTTGACGTCAATGCATTTGACGTGGGATCCAATTAAGGGATGTACAAGAAGCACGATTAATGAGAAGGAAAGCGTCGCGTTATTGTGGAAATCCGGGTGACTCCGGCCCAGTGTTATTTTCTCGGTCGCGTGATACGGCGCGATGCTTCAGGGTCGAGGGAAAATACACTTTTTCTCGCCTCCTCTTACGTATCTTCCGACGAAAACTTTCCGAAACGCTCAACCTTCGACGATACGGGCGTACGATCTCGGAGAAGGATATTGGGCGCAATTATCTCTGCGCGCATCGTCCAAAAGTACGAACGAGTACAAGGATATCCCCCATTATATTTGGCGTTTAAAAGGTTAAACTTTATTTCCGTCCTTCGAAAAGACCTTGCGAAAAAGGCGATGCAAAGAGTGTGGGGGAATCTCTAAAAATACGCGAGTCAAAGTGGCTGCCGGTCGAATCCGTATTCGATGAAAGCCGAGGGAATATCAGAATTATTTCCCCCTCGTTTTTTTCCCTCTCGCGCGGTTGCTTTTATTAGCCGCCACCGCCGCCGCGCGATGAAAATGCCGTGATAATTTTTTTTCCGCGCCTCGAAAAACCGCGGCCAAGCGGGGCCTCCCATTATTCTACGGGTCGCGCTGCCGCTTTCACGATCGAGGCAATACATTTTACCGCTCGATAGATGCATAAGCGCGCGAAACTGCTCGCGGCTCCGAGATCGCGGCGGTAAAGCGGAAATCAAAGAGGTCGAGGAGAGAAAAAGTCGTCTATAGAATGGGGCAAAGTCATTCTTCTTGTCGGGGCGTCGTTACGTTTTTGCACGCGCCCCGAAGGGTGCTTATAACGATCGCGGTTTCTTCGGCGAGGAGAGTAATGCGGAACGATTTGCGTAGGGATTCTGAAAGACGGCGATAATGCTCTTGTCGAGCACACACGTCCAAACCCACGTACATTGTCGCCTGCACCGTGATCTTGTTTACACGATTTATACGACAGGATTTTCTCCCACGAGTCCTGCTCGAGACGCGAAGATCCTTTAACTTGGAAGGCAATTTAAAGCCGAAGCCTCGTCAGGCTACGTAAAGTTTGTATTTCGCTGTCAAATTTTTTCCCAAGACTCTACGAAATTTTTCTAGATTCTACGAATTTTCCGAATTGCGTATCGAGATATACACCGTTTCGAAGATTCTCCTTTATTTTGTAAGCACCATAAGTTAGAATAATTCGTGGAGTAAAGCGGGGAAAAGTTGCGCACCATTAAGTATATCAAGGGTCATTCTCTTATCTCTTTGGTACATTCGCACGTTACCCCTGGGTAGTTGCATCTTGTGGTCAGTCGGGCACGAATACGCGTGAAACTTCCCACAACTTTCGCGCGTTGCAACGAAGTGTAGGAAACTTGAAACTTGGGAAGTGGATATATAAGCCGTTTAAACGAATTAAAAAAAAAAACGTGTATAATTAAACAAAATTTGTATGATATTAAAAAAAAAGATAGTTCTCTTTTATGATTAGATATTTCATCGGGAAGCGTGAACAAGATGCGTCGAGGAAGAATTCTAAAACTATTCCCAATAATTTGTCTCCCGTATCGTTTTCTCCTCGGTGCGATTTCACGATCGTACACCCAATTCCCCAGGTGGCAATACCTCGCGATCCGACAAGCTCGTGTATATGTAAATCCGTCCTAAAGTCCGCGCGGGACATAAAAATCGCGGAGCCAAGGGAGGGCGGTGGCCCAGAAGCAAAATCGCATAATGTACTCTTGAAGAAACGGGAAGAGGCATCGTTCCCTTCCGCAACACGAATTGCCAGGATCACTCTACATTCCGGGGTGTTGTTCTTTGCATTATAGAAAGAGATTCGGGGGGCTGCTCGTTTTCTTCGAGACGGAAAGAAAAAGAGGGGGAGAGTTCTCTCCAACTGCGAAGGCGCAACTTCCCGGAATTATTCCCGATAAGCGGGCACTGTTGACGTTTAAAGTTAAAATCAAGACAGTTTAATTACATTTCCCGATCCGAGAGAATGCGCCCTCCGAGTTGCCACGGCTCGAGTTAAACGGAATTAAATTTTCCGCCGGTGCTCCGCACAGATCTCCTCCATCGCACAGAGAAAAAGCTTCTGCGCGCGGAACTCGACGCTCGTATATTGCGCCTAGAACTATAAACGAGATAAATCTGAATCCACGTACGCGCTTCCATTAGGGCATTTCCTCCAAAATAAAAGTAAGTAACTGCGGGAGCTATTAAAACACCGGACAAAAGGACGGCCAGCGAGGCTTTAAAGGACGGTACGAAAGGTCTACTCGGGACGATTTCAATTACGCGATGAAGGCACGTCGCGATGGAAAACGTTCGAAATTAAGTGAAAATTCCAATGGCGCTCCCGCACCGCAGTAATCCTCCGCAAAGACACGGGAGCGATCGGGACGCGTGGAGTGCGCTCTGCGATCAACGCGAACACTTCGAGGCGCATTAAATGCAAACCAAACGTTAAATCTAATTTGACGAGAATGTAAATTACGGGCGCGCATCCGGGAGAGTGTTTATCGGCACGCACTCACCGGCGCAAACACGAGAGGGAGGCGCGATAAACTATCGAATATCTCGGCAGGAGGGGAAAATCGGTCGGGATCATTCCGCAAAACTAAACACCTCCATTGTCCGGCGCGGTTCGTCGATTCCCAGGGGCGCGAAAGGGGCCGTACCGATTCTCCTTTCGCCTTTTTTATCTCGCTTTATACTTGCGAGAGGACACCGCTTTCCGGGCCGATAACATTATGCCGGGAGTTTCGAACGATAAAATCGCTTCCGCCCGCGTTAATTCCGTCGGCCCTGCGCCCGATAATGGCCCGTTCCCTCCTCGAATTACGCAGGATCGTTATCGATCTCTTTTCACGCGGCTAGGCCGGTTTAACGCGCCCACATTCCCTGCAATATCGTTTGGCCGTGTTTCCCGAAGACCGGCGCGTTTGGCTATTTTTCCAACGATCCGATTCTAACGCGGAATAGGGAATAACGAGACGAGCGATATTTTGATTCGATTATTATATTCGATTTAATATTGTATTTTATCTTGATCCTTTGTAAATAATATCGTACACGGCATCGTCGATTTTGTAAGAATTCCGGGGGAATAAGGAAATCGAATATCTCGGCCGACGAGATAACTCGAGTGTACGACGCGAGACCAGCGAGTTATCTCATATCGTCGAGGCAAAGCGTTAGGGGACGAGGAATAAGCTACGGCGAGGCGATCGGGGGAATGAAAAACCACATCGAAAAACGATCACTGGCTCGACACAATATTCGCCGTGGCTCGAGGGTGCAAAAACGTGGATACGCTGTAATTGCGATACGATTATTACCTCGTAGGCAAACGCTCGAGATTCTCCGATCGCGAGTCGGACGTGCCATTTTGTCTCCGTGCGAATGTATATACATTTAGGAGTTATATATTTACGAGTGACTCTCGTACTGGCGAACGAAGAAATATCGAAAAGTCGTCGAATGAAAGGGGTTTCGCGAATCTGGGACAAGTGGTAGCGCGTAGAATGTGTGTCAAAACGTAGGAAAGGTCGAGGTCTATAATCCGTTGTACAATTTGCCACGTCGCGGTACATTTTGCCGAGTTGCGTGTCGCTGGAAGGATGGCAGACGCTGGGAAAACTATTTTCCTTATCGCCCGGCAGTGCGCAAGGTTCGCCGAAATCATTTTTCCTCGAGGCCCGGCATTTTTCAGATAGCCGGGCCGTAACACTTTAGATAAACCGTTTTGTATACGAGTAAGAGCGCACACTGTTTAGATAAGCGTACGTCGCAAAAGCCCTGATTAAAATCTCCTTTTTGACCGTCCCGTGAAAGCATCGGAATAACGTTCGCCTTTTTAGATAAAAAGGGTGCGAGTTTTTATCGGACACTGCCCATTCAAACTTTTCCACCGAACCATTTTGCACTCCCGCATAACGGCCGACATGAATATTTATTTATTCGACTAATTCTATAGCCTGGCCGGACAAAGGATCGTTCGAAAAGAAACCGTATTCGAATGGAAGCGCATTTGCGATCTCGAACCGTCGGCCTCCACACCTAGAGAGTCGCGAATATATTTTTACTACCACCATCCTCGATACGCCCCGAGAGTTTCGATCCTCCTCCATTATTACGGACGAAACACAAAGTACGGCAACACCTCCGTAAATATCCTCGTTATCGCATTGATTTTATGCAGAGGCCAAAGACGGCCGTCGACAAAGGCCAACCCGGCTTTCGATTCGTCTCGCTTTGAAACGAGAGAGCTCCAACCGGAAGCTCGCTTTGCGAAACGAAGAGGTGTTACCGGCGCACTCCTGGGCGTTCTCGAGTTAAGGAAGCAATCTAAAATCCGCGAAACTAATTTCACAATGAAACGAGAACGACGCCCGTCGAGCCGGCAGCGCTTCTCCGAAATTCATCCTTCTCCTCGGGGAGAAAAGTGCGGAAGGAGGAATTCTCGTCTCCTCGAGTATATCCACACCCCTGGAGGAAAACTTTCGAACACGCCCTGCGCTAATCGCGAAAAAACACATTCTTCCACCGGCCCACGAATCTCTCCCCGGGCCTCTCCCGCGCGCTCTTCGATATTTTCGTGCCTTCCCCTCGCGAGAGTCGGCCGAATCGGCGATAATTACCTCTCCGCGAAGGACAGAGCGACGCGAGCGCGAAAGCCAGTCGTTCCCGCGCCCGAATCGCGGCGGCCAGCGAGACGACAAACGAGCCTCGCGTGCCGAGCGACGATAAACCCGCTCTCGCTCGGTTTTCCCCCTATCGGCATCGGGCGTGCATGCGAGGGCCACATTTGCCGGCGTGGCCCGTGCCGGGAATCGCGTATGTGACTCACCTGGTCTAGGCCCGCCGTAACCGTTTCACCTTTGCACCTGTACGATACCTGATCCGACGTGCGACTGCCGGCCGTGGGGAGCCGCGACCCCTTTTATAACCGCGAAACTCGACGACCCTGCGCGCAACGCCACGCAGTCTCTGTGAGGACCAGGCTTGTGCCTATCCCGGTGCTTCTCCTGCGAGATCCGTTTGGAAATCGAACGCAGGAACAGGAAGAGAGATACCCCTCGCCTGCCTCTCGAATCTCCTAACGACGATTGACTCCTCGAACGAAAGATCTGCGCGTCCAGAATGGAATCTCAATCGGGCCGGCCGGGAAATTTGTCGAGCCTCTTTTCCCCCTCGATCCTCGAGCTTCGCTAATCGTTTTGCGCGCTTGTCGGATACCGAAGCGGATCCCTTTTTCGCGAGGAGTAAAGGTGATCGTGAAGCTACTTTGAGAGATGGTTTATGAATAACGATCTGCGGCCGTTGTATCGATTTTTAGCGGTACGATTCCCTCGAGTTTTTCGTATTGCTCGTGTTTGCGCTCAGCCAAAGAATGGAGTCGGGATTTCGTAGCGAGAGTGGAGTTAAACCAGAGGCTCGTGCCGGACCACTGCAGGGAGCTCCTTCCCTGAACGACGTTGCAGACATGGTAATCCGTCCCCGATGGTTACCCCCGTGTAGCCATTGGACGTCGCCTCTGGTTTACCGGCTTGAAGCGGGACCGCTTGCGGTTCTCACCGCTGGGTTCCCTCGCGTCTGGTGGATACTCGGCACCCGGTGCGAATTCCACGCGTATTCTCACGAAATCCTTCCTTCTACACTGCCCGATCGTTGCTCCACGTTCGACGCGAGGAACGACGCCCTTTGTAGTAATAACAGTGCTTCGAGCCCCGGAAAGAAAAAAACCGTATACTGGAAAACTCAAAAATCGTTTGCCCATCCTTTGTTTTTTTTATACATTTCGGACATCGATCGTCCCTCGGTTCCGTCCTCTCGAAAATAAAATAAAACCGCCTACTGGAGGTACAAAAGTTGTAGAATATTCCATGCTTTTGCGAATGTTGGCGAAACCGGTGTACGCCGTGCTCTCATCGAATAAACAAACTTCGTTCACGGCTGAGCGACGTTCTAGTCAACGTGTTAATTTTGTTCTTTGAGCGGAGAAATACGAGGGCGGGTCTCCGGTCGCGGCAACCTCCTCCCGGTGCGACCTGGGCAATCGTTATTCCTGGCGGTCGAGTGCATTTTCCAGGTCGCCAGGAATAACGAGAAAATTGGCCGCGAGTAATTCTCACGCGCGAATATTATCGTAGGTCAATTTTCCACGTACGTCAGGTGCACGCGCGTGTAACGCATGGGTTCTGGCATGTAACGTTGACAATCGCGGCAGATACGAGCGAAGCTCGTCACGCTAATGTTGTACAGGCATTCGTGGAGCACGATACGTTACCGAAACACGTAACGATCTCTGTACGCATTCCCAAACGAGTTACCAGGCGTTACCATCCTCCTCGTCCCACGCAAAAATGTCGCGTTCGACCGAAGCTGGTCGCGACTGCAAAGTTCTCGACTCCGTGTCGGAGTTCGGATCGATCGACGATCCCGAGGCGACGGGAAAGCGCTCCAAGTCGGCGCATAAATCTCGCGCCTCGGACGAGAGCAATGTAACGCGGTTAAATTATCCGACGGAAACGCTCGGTTCGCGACCCGCAAAAGCTCGGGAATACCATCCGGGCCGCGATCCTCGCAGCCTGCCTCGGATTGTTAACCGAACAGTTCGCCCAGACGACGCGGTTGCGTTTACTTACAGTCCCCCCGCGAGCCGAGCAAAATTTCTCGGCGTCTCTCCGGCGAAATGCCGCGCGGCACGCGTGCATGTGCCGGCAAGAAAAGAGTTTCGAGCTCTCAAATTCTGGCGTATCGATTTTCCAAAGCCGAGAACTCGTGCCGTACGCCGGGCGAGTGAGAAACGCCGGGCCTCGCACGGTGCATTATTTATCGCGTCGTGCGCCGCGATGTATGATAATGCCAGTTTGTTACATGCAAGAACGTAGGAGACGGAGTACGCGGGGCCTCGAAGACCTCGTTCCAATGCTACCGGGGCTATAGCCGGATTCGATTTTTCAACCAACCCTAGATCCAACCTCGGCGTCGGTCTTGATTTCGATAAACCTAATTTTCCGACTACGCTCGACGTGGAAATACGAGAAGAGCGAGGAGAAATGAAAATCCGTTTGGTTACGTTAAAAAGTTTCTCCCTTAGGTCGATATCTCGTGCGAATATGCGACCGAGCAACGCTGTTAACGAAGGACTATTTTTACCGGTATTTTCCAGGACGAGTCGCGCAAGATTAAAAAGATCGAATCGGTTCTCTCGCGAGGAAACGGCCCACGGAGCCCACGGTGTCTAATTAAAGAGTCCCTGCTAGTGGGTACGTGCTCGAGGACTGAGAAAGCGCCTACGTAAAACGCATAATTATCCCACGTTATAAAGCAGGTGTCCCCCCTCTCTCCCGCCTAATCTTGCTTCTGTCAATATTGACACGGCTTTTCGGAGCGTGGGAGCTTGCAAAGGTGGCACGTGCCATCTGTTAAAGCCCAAGATTATTCCTCCGTCCGGCAGCGATCGGGTCTGTAGCTGCCGTCGATAAGGCAGAGAAAGCTTTCGACCTTGGGGCAGAGCTTGCAGGACCTCACCGTCGATACGGCAGCTGCATTATCGCGGAATTTTCGAGTTTCAACCCCTTTCGAGGGCGACCCCTTGCTGGAAGCCGAGGAAACGGCCTTATCGATGGCAGAGAAGGAACCTTGTTATCGATAAAAGCTCCTGCATTCCCCGCTATCGCTTTCAACATCGGTTGTTAACGTTGTTCCATTGGAGGTAAATATAATCAATCCGTTTAAAACGAATTTTATACCGTCGGCCCTAAACCTCGGCTACTTTTATACGAATCTGGTTCGAAGGATTAATTTCGAGCACCGATAAGATGGAGATATTAAAGGTCGAAAATGGATGGATATCGAAGCTTTGGTCATTAACTGTAGGTACGTTTATGACATTTTTTACATTCCGTCGATCGTTGCGGTGGCAGAACTTGCGAAGACTCACATTTCCGATTACTCGAACTTTCTTTGTCGTGTACGTTGTCACGCTCGCGCACGAATTGCATACATCGAAATTGGATGTGGACTGAAGCGCGGCTGACCACGCGAGCCCTCGTACTACTTTTCAGTGGTAACTCGCGTACTCGCATAGCCAAGCACGTACTAAAGTAAATGCACGTCAACCACGTTAACGATAATTACTTGAATATTGGATTTTTACAACGGTCATTTCCTCTTTCGTTGTGTTGGAATACTTAGAACAAGACCGTGCTTTTACATTTCGTAATTATCGACGTTAAGTTTTTTTGCTCGTTCCATTTGAGAATCTGGTTGTTAACAAGATATGGAAAGCAGTCTGGCATCGTGAATTTGTAAAATGTATAACCAACGTCGTCGCTAATACCGTTGGACGCGTAAAACTTGAACCGCTTGTTTGCCGCAAGACCCCGCATATTAAAACTCGCCGGTAAAGGCATAAATTTTTTGCGCGTTGCCAGAGTTAAAAGCAAGAAGATAATGAGAAGTACGTCTCCCTTTTGTACCTTCATTTCCATCCGAATGACTCCTGCTCGACTCAGGATTTTCGCGTCTGCATTGAACTTATGAAACAATAAGTATCCCGTCAATTTTCCAGCACGGGCTTGTTGAAAAAGAAAATGGTCGCTCGATGTAAACAATTACCTCGAGTTCTTTCTCGATGCCGAAACTCCTGGTGGCAGGAAAATTTGAAAACGACCGATCGTGAAATACCTCTGGACCGTTGCGCTATCCTCTTCGTCGAATAAAATAACACCGTGCACGACCCGCATACTTCCTATCCTCGAGCAAGCAGAATTTACCATTTTCACATGGTGTTTATCCCATTCCAATTAACAATTCCGATGCATCGTTAAAATGGTCAGCGTAGTATTGTAAAATCCAATTTCAAGCGGGCAAAGGTAAATTATCCGGTCGGTGGACAAAAACGAAGCGTCGCAGGATTAGCGTGGCCGGTCGATGGTAACAATGAATAACAAAGTTTTCGCGTTCGCAATCTTCCTGGCGTCGACTTTATCGCCTCTCTCCTCTCTGTCAACCCGTTTGTCCCACTTCTTCTCGGTTTTGGTGCGCGATTCCATCGCGAACTGCGCTATCGTCGGCCGATGCATTGTGCTAGCAGGAAACGCGGATTCGTTCGTTATCGTTATCGTATACATAACGAATGCAAACGAAATTCGCGGAAACGTACGTCGGTGACGTTCTTCTATCATTTGCTTGTCACGATATGGGTCAAGGAGCATCGTAATTCTGACGAATGACTGGTACTGCGAACGACCATTTGCGAGCGCATCAAAACCGCATTAAAGAGTCTTTAGAAATCTCCGTTTATCTTCTTTGCATTTAGATCGAAATTTGTTAGGTTTTTCGGCGATTCGAAGCGAAATGTGGACGAGTTATTAATCATAATTCGACGAGTTTGCGTATATTCCAACCTGTGTATTGTTCGCGATTCGTTTCCATTACTGCGCTTTGTACTACTTTTAATTAACATCGGTGCTTTGAACGCGGAATCAATCGCGCGGTATATCTTTTTCAAGAACCTCCATACCTTGTTCGATCAAAATTAAACTCGGGAAGGAAAAAAGTTTCCAACCGATAATTATCCGTGCGTTACCGTCGCTGATGAATCTGGACTATTTACGTTTACTTTATTCGAGGTGTACGCAACGCGATGCCTTCACGAGAGATATTGTCGCCCAACATGGAAGTTCCATTGGATATTACGTTGATACACGCGGAAATCGAAGATCGACGCTCCAGGGGAACGTCGTATTTGCAAAGCTCCATTTGTCGGAATATCGGCCCGCTCCGCTGAATCCCACGGTGAATTTAAATTCCTTTCGGCGCGATTTGAAGCGCGTTGTCTTTCTCGTCTGCCCGAGTATAATGGGAAATAACCTTGAGTAGAGCCAGATGATCTTGACACGTGAAAGGGAAAGGGGAGGAAAAATTCTGGGAAAACAACGGAGATCAAATAACCTATCAGGGTCTTAAATTAATATCAAAGTAAAACCTTTTCAAAGCTTCTCGGCTTCCTCTCCCTTTTGTATAAGAGTCTCGTCAAGTCCTCTCGATGGCTATCATTATCGAGGAAATATGACGCGACAGCTTTCGACGCGAATAACAAAGCTTTCCGAATTTTGCATTAACGTTGGCTTTGTAGAAAAATAGACGGCGTTCGTCCATCAATCCTGCCGCTGACACTCTTGTTACTTAGTCGATACCATAAGGTCACTCTATCGAGGAACCCCTTTGAATGGCCACGGATAATCAAAGCACCGGTAATGAAACGCTCGACGTACAAAGTTTACGGTGCTCCGCGCCGAACCAAGGATCCGGTGGCTGATGACTTCTTAGCAAAGCGAAGGGTCAGAGGTTAAAGAGCGTTCACCTCCGGGAATGCCGTTTCTGGCGAATCGATAGACGGATCGGTCGACGAGTGGATATTACGAATACAAGCCTGCCAATCGCTCTTCAATCTCAACAACGTTCCCTGGCATCTACCTACGATAATTATAATCGACCGACTCGAGAGCATTCCGTGCGTTACTAATCGCAGATCGGAAGCGTCCATGAATTAGCGACGAATCAAACATAAGCTGGCCGGCGAACGTATAATAATATGCGTACGAGTCTGCACAAAATGGTGGAGATTTGCTCAAGGCGACGAGGGGAAAGAGATCCAAAGTGGGGAGATGGAAAATAAGAAGTTAGGAGAGGCCAACGTGCCACAGGTGTACGATATACGCCGAGCAGCGTATCCTTTCCGGACGTTTTGGAGTTTTCCTCGCAAGACTTTCCTCGAATCCCTCGGATTCCGGGAATTCGGTCGGAGCAACCGAGGCGCGCAAGTTCAAAGCAAAGGAAGGGCCCTGACCAGACGTCCTCGGAGGGCTTTGCGAAAGGAAGGAGAGGATTTTTAGCCACTCCCGTGTTTAAGAAAGGGCGCGGCCGTCCTCGTGGCGCACGAGACTTCCTGGCACCCGGAATTTGCCCCGCGCCACCAACTGCGCGCTCCATATTCAAAGTTATTGCCGTCAGTAATTGCTCGACGACAAAATCGATGATGGCCGACTCGCTGGAAGCGGCGAAAGAGATTTTATCGACGACGTCCTCCACGATTCTGCTCTCTTTTCGTGATACAGTAACGATCTTCCGGCGGCCCTCCGTGATGGCGCAGAAGAAATAATGCCATCGATCAAGCTGACAGTACCGTTATGACACTGTCACTTTGTCACGTGTTCGTACAGTGCCGGGAAAACACGGATAACGCGATAACGGCCATGCGTAATTCGTTTCACGTGTTTCGGACACGACAAACGCCCCAAAACGACATCCCCTTCGGATTTGTAAACGACGGCTCAAATATGGATACGCGCGTTTTCTTATTCATTGGCTTCAATCCGATTTTGAAGCGAGCCTTCGCACGGATCATCGGGTACGAGGCTATAGGATCCTTCCTCGCGAAAATATTTACTACATTGACGAACGTCGGGATCGATCGTAAAACGAGCCGCTAATGAGAGTAACGCGGTTGTTCTTCGAAAGCGATTATTTTCGGTTTCCGTCATCATACTAATTACGTTGTATTCCAACGGCAATCGCTCAGAACGGGCGAGAACGTCGGTCATCTTTATCTCGCGTTCAAATTGCCGATGTAAATGTGGCGTGCCCATTAGGGCGACTTATCGCGGCTGGTAACGATCGCATAAATAATTCATTACCACCTAGCACGAACGCGTTTTTAACCCGCGAACGTTCGAAGAGGTCCTACGAGGTACTTTCGCCAAAATCTCGACAACGAGGACTTTCCGTCCCACATAATGCTCCGTCTATCTATATCGCGCGTTAAAGACGTATCTCCACGAGACGCGATTTAAATTTATCGATAAGATCGGCATGAAATTTCGATGAAAAGGTATTTAGTAATAGAGAAATAAAGAGAAATAGTAAGGATTCATCGACTACACAAAAGATACACACCTTCCAACATTTGTCTAAAAAAATATACATCAAGCACCTCGGATGAGCTCTAAAGGACTGGACTCGAGGATATACGTGTCCCGTGAAAAAGTGGGGAACCGACGATCCCAGCAGCTTCATGCTTACGGGCGCGCGATCGAAATTCACCAGTAACCTTGCGATCACGCGAACCTTCCTAGTCCCGTGCAAGGCAAGCCGCGGGATCGTTTCGACGTTAGAAAAGTGGGGCGCATAGCACTAAGCTCAATGGATACGTTGGCCAATCTAGCGATCCGCCTCCTGCGTGTCAAGGCTCAATCTTTTATTGCCGCGACGCCGCTTCGCCTTGGAAACTCGCGCGATGTTCACCCGCCGATATTCGATTACCCTCCGACGAGGAGCAGACATCGATATCCCGGAGGAGCGACAGGGGCGTTATTAGAACTTTAGCCACTAAGTGCCACTGTAATGGCTTTCAGCGCTGTATGCTAACGCCCTGCACAAACGTTACACACCGCGCCAAACGTAAACTAAACGATCGTCGGGGACGTAACTCGAAAGGAAGTCAAAGTTGGGCCAGGAGGGCGAAGCGCTACAGGCACGAGGAGGAGGTTAAACATCAATACCTCTTTACGATGTTGGTTTAGGGACAATAAAATAATCGAGAGCTCCGAGCCACCGAGAGAGCCCGGAAAGGGAGTTAATATTGATGCTCCGCGTACGCACCTCCGAGGCGAATGAAGACGCACGGCAGGCTCCTTCCGTGGGCTCCTTACGTATTTACGTTTTCCGAATCAAGATTAAAGAACGCCATCCTTCTTGTTACGGTATCGGACCTCCAAAGGGCGGAATGTAGGCCGTGGCGATATCTCTTTCCGGATACGGAAAAATCAGTGTTCCGTTCGAATAGGGATCAGACTCGCGCGCGTGTACGTATCGCGAGGAAAGCAATATCAAGTTTTATTGCGATTTCCGGTCAAGCACGAAATACACGCTGCCAACGTGTCGTATACTTTCCAGAGCGAGTGCGATGTATGAATTTAACCCAGTTTAAATACGGTTATATGTCGGCCGAGCGGGATACATCGATGGATGTGTACCGGGATATTTTTTCGATGCTCGCGGAGAGAGAGATTTTGCGCAACGATACCGGCTTTCCGATGGAGAAGTAAGACGATGCGTGGCAAAAAGGTCCCGATGGATGCCAAATCCTGGCGTGGATCCATAATAGGGGCCGAGTGGCCAGCGAGGAGCACTGAACGATCGATCGGCGGTCGTAGACCTCGAAAATCCGCTTGATAACGCCGTGGGATACTCCGGTATATATACCAGGGCCCTATTAATTTCGCCAGCCGGCGCCGGCACCTTGCAACAGTTGCAACCACCTGACGACACCGCTCGCACGGTTCCAATTTTACCTTAACACGCCGACGTGCAGTCCACCTTTATCTCCCGCAAACAATTCTCGTCATTCGGTCCCAGCGCCGTTTACCGCGACACTACGTTCGCGTTACACGGCTGCGGACGCGGAAATGACTGGGCGACCTGAACCAAAAGTTGTGCTGTTTTCGCGAGAGAACGGGAGAAACTCAAAGACGAGCCGCGCGTTTGAAATTCGTGCTTTAATCAGAGTTTCATAGGAAGACGTCGACTTCGATACTCGAAGAAATCGATTGGACGTTCGAAGCATCGTTGGAAATTCGTAGAGCGGATTTTTAGAGTATATTTTCAATATCTCGAAAAATCCTTGCGTTTATTCCAAAGCGTCTGACGATCTAAGAATGGATTCGTGAGACGAGAATGATACCTATTCTTATCTGTAGCGAGCTGCAAATCATTGTTTACGCGGAATCGACCCAGTTTCGTGGAAGTAAAAATATTCCGCGAATAACGCCGTCTTAGACTTGGCTAACTGGCTTTCGTTGCAGCTCGAATCTCGCGAGAAGAGAGACGAATTGAACCCGCCTCTCCAACTTTTTCAGCCTCATTATTATGATTCACAGTAGCGCCAGGAATGCGCGTAATTGTCTGGGATGAAACGTGGAATTACCGGGAGGGTCGAAAAAACGATAAGAATGTGCTGCATAAAATACACGATACTCGGAAACGTAAATTACGGCTGATAACATTAAAGAAGGAATTCCGGCCGATTGCAATCTAGAGACACTTTGAGGGACGATCTCGGCATAGCGCGGCTAGGAATTCAAAGTGACCTCGTGCATCGAGACTATTTTCGGTATTGTCATTAGGCCACATCGCGTGAAATGTGTATAAGAGCCCTTTATTGCCGGAATTGCAAACATACCTTTCATAATTCTTAGGCCACCGTTCTTTTATTCATGACTTACGCTTTCCGCCTTGATGGATATACCCCGCCACGCTACGTCACTCCGTTGTCCTGGATCAAAGGTAAATATAGAGCGTCGTCCAAGAAAGGTAACGCAGACGTTAAACACGCCACGCTGTACTTGATAATCGTGTTTTCAAACAATTTCTCCCAGCGCCAAAGTTAATACCGTAATAGACCTCACGGACTTTTATAACATCGGCACAAAAACCGACGGTCTTAAATTACAAAGATATTTCGAATCGGATATAAAAGAAACTACACCGCCCCAGGACTTCCATACCTCGAGACTTTAATCTAAGAGAAGTTTACTTTATCGCCGAGAAAATTTCTGAGAAATAATGGCCGTACAAAAGCGCGGCCGAGCCGAGTCAAAATTGGTATTAAATCCATCTCGTTAAGTGCCACCGCAAATGTGGTACTTTCCTCAAATTGTATTACTCCTTTTAACAAACGACGGGTATGAAGTTTTTCTTACGCAAAACCGATGAAATTTCTCCACAAGCGTTCCGGGTCACGCTTTTTCGGAGCTCCAAACGAAACCCAAAGCCACGTCGTTGGTGCACGTGGCAATTTCTACACTATTATTAAGGCCGGTCGCGTGAACGGTATCCAAGATGGTTATTGTCGGATTCATAAACATACCGACGTATCTCATCGACTGTCGTGAAGGAGGTCAAGCATTGCACGCGAGCTGCGCGAGATACTTAGAGCGGTAGGAATACTCGGCTTGGCGTGCTGGAACGGATGTATCTACTTGGCCGCGCACAAGGGCGGTCTCCAGCCTTCTCTAGGATCGACGTTATCGAGTGAAATCCGAGAATCGAACGGTCTTGTCCTCCGTTATATGGATTAACGCGATTATCGTTCCGAAGGTCAGCCTCTGCGTGTACGCGAAATCAGAACGACGCATCGATCCGCGTGGAAGAGGCTGTTAATCGATGGCGCGGCTCGTAACTCGAAACAATACGACCTTGGACGAATCTAAGCTTCGAGTAGCATCGATCAGGATTTCGAAGAATTTCGTGCAACGAACGTTTGCTCAGCCTTCGAGCCGACGAAAGTCTCGAGGGTTGAGCGCGCAGCGCAAGGCCACCAAGTTTTTAGCGATACAAAGCTGTACGAATCGTTTCGAGGATAAGATCGTAGACGAATATGTTTGAATTCGTTCCCCGATACTCTTCGATAAAAAAGTGAAATGTCCGATGAGGATCGCCCTTTGACGAGCGGTCTTACGAGGCGGGGAATTAGAGGGAGAATAATGGGCGCGTCTTGAAAGGAAATTGAAAAACTTTTTCGTACGCGTCAACGTAATTTCCGATTATTAATTTCGATGCTGCTTCCTCCCTTACGGGGGAGGACGATCAATTTTCCTATATCGTCCTTGGGAGCTTTGTGGCTGCAGCGATTTGGCACTTCTCCACTTAAGAGCACAGCACTTCCCAGTAGAATAAATACATTATCGTTCCCTGAGCGAGCCGATCTTGCCAAGGACCGGTGAGGGATGGAGCAAGAGAGAGGGGGAGAGGGAGAGAGAGAGTGCTGTGGCAGCCGAGAACAATATATCAGAGAAATTTCATTAGAGACGAATTTTCTACCGCTTCGTCAAACATAACCTTCGCGCGCAGAACGTGGGTTCCGTTTGGCATAATCGGATATCGTACAAAAGCAACGAATACCGTTTCATTTCGCATGTTTCTATCCTCCATCAGCGCCACGCAAATATAATGATATTAAACGGATCGCAACACCAGCGACGGTGCATTAATTTAATGTATTTCGAGCTACAAAGGGGCCCTACGGGGAATTATGTGTACCGTTGGAAATTGCTCGCAAGAAGTATTTCCATCCCAGCAGAGCCACTGGCTTTTCCCATGCAAAATCGCGCATGGTATAAATCCATTCTATTCGCTTACACGCCAATGAATTCTCCTCGGGGGCTTTCCTGTCGAGCATTCTCCACGGCGGAGAGCCGTCGGCCTGGAAAACAGATGGAAAAAGTTCTTGACCCAGCGATATAATTTGTCGACCATCGAACTAATCCGGCTTTCAGAACGGCTCTTTTCCGACTGATACTCAGAGTGTTCAGCGGCTCGGAAAAAACGAAAGGTATTCCAAAGCCATCCATCCAAAGCGCAGCTCTCCGAGCCTCGTGTGCGACATTTTTCAAAACGCGTCTCCGCCGATATTCCTCCCGACATCTCGATTCCTCTCTCGCGAAGGACGCCACTCGACGAGTCGCGTCTTCGAGTTTCCTCGGGTATGCGATCGGCGAAACAAACGCTGAACGCGATGAAAACGTTTGAAGCTAATAAAGTTTCGAAATAAATCCATTACGGATGACTGCGCCGATATTATTGCCGATGAGAAATTGCACGGGGCGGCATTTATCGGAAAAGGCTTGAAATTTATTGAATATCAGGGATACGCTCGCTCTCACGCAGCGGAGGATGCCGATCCAATCCCTAGGATTTCCCCGATATTAAACAGATATCGGTGCCAAGAAAAACGCGGGCCGGCTGCATTTGTTGCATTATGCAAATTGCATCGACGCACCATCGATCGGGCGAATCGAGGAAAGAGAAGCAAGGCGGAAGAGAAATATTCGGGCCTCCACGCGCAAAAGCCCGGGTTGGAATTTCACCGATCGCGCCCGGATTCTTCGGCGCAAAACGTATATCGCGATGCGAAAAGTTAAATGATTTTAACGATCGAAAATCGAGCGGGCGGGCAAACAAACGAATCGTTTCGATCCGGACTTCAAAACTGGATTACCCTACGGACAAAAACCAGCCGGTTGGAATATCCATTCGAAAATCTCATTACGGTGAAATCGTTCAATCGTCGACGCTCCTCTGTCGGCGCGATCGAAAGGCCGTGAGGCGATGACGAAAAGCTTTGTCAACGGAAACCGCCCCCTCCGCGCGCGCGCTTGTCGCTCGAAACTCCTCTTTAATTCCAATTTCGTCCGCCAATCGATTTTCCGCCGACGCCAAATTTTGAACATTTAAACGCCACGCTCAGGACTTCCTGCCCCTTTCATTCGGCGGGTTTCATCCCTCGTTAAGCCGCATTAGGGGCGGGTTAATTATAAAAAATTATCTTCGACGATGATCGATCTTCCGCTTGGTTTTCAAGGATAATGAACCGCGCGCGTGCGGGACCGAATACCGCGTGGAAATGGCGAAAGCGCGTTTCTCCCCTTTGGAAATAGATTCGTCGAGGAGTCGCGGGAGGAGACGAGGAGCCGCTTGGATTCATTACTCGGATGTGACCTGAGCATCCGTCGCCCACTTCCTGCGAATTACCTTGATACCGCTAAAGCGTGCATACAATCACACCGGCCAATCTGGCCAGCCGAGTAAGCGCATATTTTTCCACATTATCGGAGTACAAACTGGGCGGCTGGTCGTACCGGCATGGTTTTCCGACTGTGAAAAGTCGCTCGGAGAATTTTTCTCGATGGGCGGTAAGCGGATTTTTTGTATAGTTTCTCGTGCAGGTATATATAATAGAAGGGAATTTACATAAACGTCGGTTCACGTGCTCCAGGAGATATTCGTGTGTGTCGTTACTCGCGATAATCTCGTTGGGCACACTGGAAGACACCTGATGCATATCTTTATGGCTAAATACGTATCCAGGAATGAAAGCAAAACGGTGCTATCGGACCGGAGCTCGTTCCCGATGCCAGCACACATCCACCTGCAACGTCTGGGAGCGGAGCGCACGAATAAAATTTTCACGCGTATCTCCGATATTGCTTTGCATCGACGAGGGCGAAAGGCGTTCACGGAACCATAATTCGAACGTAACGTGCCTGCAGAGCCGATATTTTTTATGAAACACCTCCGATCTTCGTATAATTCCTCAAACGCGCTGTATCAAGAAGAGCTTTTCGATTCTAAATTATTCCGTCAGTCTACATCATATCTGCACGACTTTACGATCAAGTTCGAAATCGTTCCAAAATGAAAGTACGTGTCGCGCGTTGTGCTGAAACGGTACATATTGATGCGACGAATAAAATATGATAACGTTGAATCGAAAAATGTGGGGAGAGCGACGTCGACATTTTTCAAACGGAGCATTCGAAATGTCTCCCCGCACTGGAATCGCAAAAAAATCGCTCGCGTTCCATCCGAGATCGTGCGGTACGTAAATATTGCACGCGTACGAAGAGATTTCGTGCTCGAAATACGCGTTATAAATCCCGCCGTGCCGAGAATTTTCGTTCCACTCAATATAGACTGTCCCTTTCGGGTCGCACCATACGAGACTTTCAACGCGCGACGTTAAACTGTTTCCAGCTAGCCTTTTATACCTGCAAATTGACTCTGCGCCCTCGCACCACCGGTGTCGGGTACACATATGGGATTTCGAATCTACGGTGAATAACGTCCTCGGAGAAGAAACGAGGAGGAAAAACGCGACCGTGACAAATTTCATCCGTCCTTCGTCGCTCGAATTCCGAAGCGAAATTACTAATCGAGCGGTTGATTTCCTCCGCGCTCGGTAATCGAAAGAGCCCTGATTAACTTCGGCCTTTTGGCAAAAGTGCCGTTGCCCGGCGAGACTTTTCATTCGCATTTCGATAATCATCGCGTATTTCCAGCGGTGGAAATGCGCGAGAGTATACATCCGCGTTTGCACGCGTTCGCGTCGCGGGGGATCGAATATCCTATAGGCCGAAAGGAGCTCCGTCAGGCTGTCGACCATTGAAAAAGCGCACCGGCTTAATTCCAGGATGCTCTCGAGGTACGCCACACCGGGAGCTTCCCAGGATCAAGGAAAACAAAGCAGACACGCACGTACGCGTCGGCCAATTTTCCAGACGCGCACGAAACGTCCACCGACTCGCGAATTATAAGACGAAGCGTTACGTAAATCGCGATAACGAAGTATCGTATTTATTACTTTCGACGGACCGACCTCGCACTTTATTTTCCGATAAGACCGGCACCGTTGCGTACGAGAAAGCTGCGTCCGGCGCGAGACCAAGATCAAAGCCCACGATCTCGGTGGCGAAGGAGAAAACCTCGAAGGCGTTCAAAGTTACGCTCAAAAGTGAATTTCGACTCACCGCCGTTCTTCGCGTCCTCCTTCGCCTCGTCAGCCGCCGGCTGGACGCTCTCCTTGCTGGTATTGCACCCCATTCTCACGATCTCGTTCCTCCACGCTCTTCCTCCCTCACCGTTCTCTCCTTTCCCGACCACGAACGCCCACCGTCACTCGTGACACACGCCGTGCGATTACTCGGGATTACGAAAGCCGCGGCGATCTCCTCGGCAGCATCGAGCCGCCGTAGGTGGAATCGAAGGACCCCCTGGCTAGAGAAGAGAAGGAGATGTCCTTCGAGGAGACGAGAGTTCCTTCCTTTCGCCGAGGATTGCTCGCCACCGACTCGTCGGATCGACTCGCTCCGGCGAGAGCCCTCGCGGCCCTCTTAGGTCCGAGGTGAACGACACGCCGGCTCTCGTGCGTACGCGAGGAGGGTCCTTCGAGCGCGAGGACGAGGCTTGAAGGGCCAGGGGTTGGGTCCTCCTGAGCGAGCTGCCCTCCGGGAAGACGATGTGCCGGCTCTCTCCTTGGAGGAAGGGCCACCGCACCGATTCGCGTATCCGTGGAGGGCTACTACCGGCTTCCTACGCACGACTGCTCCGGTCCACGGCGTTCCTCGACCACTGAGACTCCCGTCGGCGGCACGGGGCGTACTGACACTGCCGACGACCCTGCCCTTGCGTCGCGACTACGAGCGCGTCGATATATATTCCCGCACACGCCGATCTACGTGCTTGCGTGTAACTTCGTGCGCGCAACGTGCTTCGGCGTGTGCGCCGTCCGCACACCACCTTGCCCGGTAACGCCGTAAAACCGATCGAAACTGTTTTCCTACCGCCGACGATGCCGAGCTAGAGAGCTCCTCGGTGGAGCCGATTCGCCCTCGAGGTTGAAGAGGGAGGGGTGGCGAGGGCTGGGAGCGCGGGGGATGGACACGAGCGAATGATCACTCGGGGTATGGAACATCGGCTGAGATTGTTCCGTGCCCGAGAGTGACCATTCGCTCGTGTTCGTTTAATCTCGAGGAGGTGGAGGAGGAGAGCGGGACTTGGGGTAGCGTCGCGAGGGATGGAGATTCGAAAAGAGACCGAGAATAATGATGATTGGGACCTCGAGATCGAGGACTCGATTTCGATTGTGATGGACGTTTTTCCTCGAGACGAGGATAATTTTGCGAAAAGATTTTTGTGTAAGGGGGTACTACCGTAAGGTCTTGCGCGAATGTGGAATTCGATGCTGAGAAAGATAGATGGCTTTGTGGACCGAAGACGGGACGTTCGTTTTTTCTACCGTGAATTTGATGATTTGATATAAGTTGGACGATGGGTCGGGAGTTACCAATGGGCGAGCCAAAAATTAATCTAGAGGGGGATAAAGATGTGGGCTTTTGTACATTAACGCCGAGTTGGGCGCCACTCCCATTGCTAATATGCCATCCTGAGAGCGCTTTTGCGACCTTCGATCGATTTTACGGACGATACTTCGCCGGGCGCTTTGTTACTGGCTAGACCGTTGCCAGACGGGCGCCAGGTCCTCCGCTTTTCGCGTTTTCTAGGACGAATATCGATTTCGCGGTTTTCATAATCCTCCACGATTTTGTCTCGGAGAATGACTCATACGCTCCCGGATGTCGAGCGTGGAAAATTCAGGATTGCGTCACGTTCGAGTATCGCGATCGTGGGTATCGATGAGAATAAAGTGTGAGGCACGTTTGTTGTACGGTCGTTTTATTAAGGATCAAAATAAAATGTCATATCTCGTGGATAATTTTATTTGCATCTTAGGTGAGAGGATTTTACATATCCGCCGTGCTCCACTTGTACGCCTCCTCCTGTCGTGCTATTTTTGCGTTCTGTGCCTCGAACCACTTCTTCTCGTAGCCGTTGCTCCTGTCGACGCCGTCCCATCGGTGGCCAGGTTTTACACCAAAACGATTGGGCATAAACGAGCCTTCGTATCGTGGCCGATCTTCGTGCGTAAATGGTATAAAGACAAAGTATGCTGAATATTTTGTCTCGAAAAGTGTATGTGTATAGAGTGAGTTTCATTTTACCTGGTTGTCGTTTTCCTTCCTTGATCTGTTTTTGTTTGATATAATCCAACATGGGATCACCCTCCCTCTCTTGCTCCCTGAGATGTTTGTCCAAATCGACGTCGTCCGCGTACCTTGCCAATGGTTTGCTCATTTCGTACAAGTCGTCCTTTATTTTTTCTGCCCGGTCCTCTACTTGCTTCAAGCTGAAATGAATATATTATCATGAGCGTTTGTACGGGGAATTTTTTCCTCCTGAGCGCAGGATAGAATTACAGACCCTTTCCCCCATTTGGCATATTTTTCGTTCAATTCATCCTGCCGTTTTTGCTTCTCGCGCTCGTCGGCTGCTTCCGCTTCCAGGTCGCGTTTCTTTCCCGTTTTGGAATCGCGTAAGATTGCCGCTCTGCCCACTCCGCTCACGTCTTTGCTCAGCTAAAATCAGTTTCCATTTATTGCTACACGATAGATAAAAATTTACTTTGAGAATATCTCGTGCGAGACGCAGGGAATATTACCTTGCTGAACTGTTCTGCTTCTCGTTTTTTGTGAGCCTCCGTTTCCTCTCTCAATGCTCTAGCATCCTGCAGTCCTGCTGTTTTGCCGTCCAATGTCTTTTTCATTCGTCCGTCATGATCCAGAGTTTCCGCCGGTCTGGATTCGTGTCTACTGTTGTCATCCCAGCGTGATGATTTTTCTCTTCTGCGAGAAAAATCTGATTCCCCGTGACGTCTGGAATGATGCTCGTCTCTACGTCCCTCCTTGTCCCTCCTGTAGCTGTGACGAGAGTCTTTGGCGTGTTCTCTTATTTTGTCCGGAAAATGTGAATCTCTCGTTGGTTCTCTTTTATCCGAATGCCTGTATTTTTTGCTAGATTTATATGAAGCACGGTGTGATTCCTCGCTGTGCCTAGAAAGACTATAATCAGAATTGTCATTTCCATATGCGTTTCTGTGCTTTTTATCTCGCCTAGATGGACTATGATCCGTATAGTGTTCTTTCTTGCTACGTCTCGGAGGACTTGTATCGGAATCGTATTTGTTGTTGCTCGTTGGCTGCCTCGGCGGACTTAAGTCTGAGTCACTATTGTTCCTACTTCCTCTAGGATAATCTCCCGACTTTTTCCTTTGCACAGATGTGCTTGTATCTGGATATCTATTTTGCTCCAAATCTACATTCCCGTGTTTTGTACTTTTCCTCGGCAGACTTACATCCGAGTCACAGTTCTGATCCTGTCGTGGCGGACTCAAATCCAAATCGTTCTCTTGAGAACACCTCGGTGGGCTTAAATCAGAATCGGACGCTTCCTTCTTCTTCTTCTTCTTCTTCTTCTTTTTATGTCTATGCAAATGTAAATCGTCTTCGGAATCATCATTGGCACACGTATCTCTATCCAAAGACCTTTTGGATTTTTTTCTCCTCGGGGGACTTAAATCAACGTCGCTATCATTCCGCACGTGTTTCGTACTTTTGCGTTTTTTATGCTTAACTTCCGCAATCTTAGACATTCTTGGAGGGGACAAATCATCGTCAGAATTTAGTCTCCGGTTCCTCGGTGGGCTCAAATCATCGCCGTAGTTCTCAGTCCTCGTATTCCTATCGCCGTAATACCCTCTATCTCTGTCATTTCTGGCAAAGGTAATATCCCCGTCCTGATCGTCGGCTATGATTCTCCATCTCCTTTTATCGGAAAAATCGACCGGCCCGCGTTCGTCCACTATTCCTGCTATCTGCGGCGCATCCTCGGTATCGATGAAAATATCAAACTCATTGTCTTGAATCGGTCTCATATTCTTCAGGTCTATGTCATCGTCAATGATCTTTACTCTGTAAAACACATCTAACGATTTGTGCGAAGAAGCAGGTGTTTGGTTTTTTTTATTTACTTATTTATTTTTTTTTGTTTTTCGAACATGGCCTCATTTATTCCGAGAAATAACCGCTAAGGACGACACGAGTTATGGAAAAATGTTCGATTAGATCGGTTCAACGTTAAATATCCAGGCGTTTCAAAGAATCAATATAACCTAAAACACAAGTGTTCCCTGTTGAAACTGTCTGTAAAGGGTAGAGAGTTTGCAAATCGGTACTTACGTTTTCGCGCCCACCTTTGCTTTCTTCTTCTTCCTCTTCTTCCTGTCCTCGCCATCCCCGGAAGACAGGTACCTCCTCAGGTACTCCCTCTGATCAACCACCTTCTTCTCCATCGTCGTCGAGCGGTCCACTGAGCGCTTCGTTGATTTCCATGCAACGCCGATGAGGGCGTAAATTCGAGTTTGTGCTTCGAACGCAAGCGCGTGCAAAATCGACGATCTTCGAATCAAAATTGAATTTAAAGTACCGTCAATCATTCCCTACGCTATTCAGACAGACCATTTATCGGATATAACAAAATACACATCCTAAAAAATCTCCCAAATATCATCCATATCATTCAAGATTACGAACCGTGCAGCAAATCGGCATTTGGTCCAATACAAAAAAGCAGTATATAATACTCCTAAGTATCGCGATAATAAGAAGCAGAAACCATAAGCTTTATTTATAAACTCATTAAAAATATTAGACACGCCTACCGAGTAAAAAAAAAGATGAAAAAAGCGAAAAACTGTCAAAATCCTCTAAAGATCGATCCAATCCCGTTCGCCGCAGCAGCATATTTTTTGCAGAGACCTTCCTTCCAGAAATGCACCCAACATCCGGGGAGGGAAAGCCTTAGCAGTTTCCATTGGTCGGTCGCGTCGACGTCTCATTCCCCTGTCTAGCAGGCACATCCATCGGTGGGGGCGACAACGGGGAAAGAATTCGCGATGCACCGTACCTGGCGACCTTATCGACCCTTTTCATCGAGCGCGTACAGTCCGTCGAGCAAGGGAATTCCTCCGAGAAAAGCGAAACGCCGCGATCGAAGGAGTAAAACGGAGGATCGGGTGGTCGTGGATTGGCCGAGCCGTAGGCAGGTAAGGTCGTCGATTGGAGGTGGCAGACCGGCGGCCGAGGTAGGGAGCGAAAGTGAACGCAGCTCCAAGAATGGGCAGGAAGAACGGAGCTCCTCGAGATCGTCGCGGATAGTCCTCCTCAGTGGCGTGCGCATTATCGAGCCTGCCGGCTGGCCCACGGCGATCTGGAGGTTCGAGGGTAAAAACGCGGGTGCAGGGAAACATGACGAGTGGCCAGGGCGCTGACAGGAGCACGGGATAAGCCTGGATCGAGATCCGCGCCGATATCGTGCAAGGCTACGCCAGTGCGATTCGTGCCAGTGATTCTCAGCGACATGCGGGAGACGCCGATCGGAGATATTTGGTCCCCGTGGAACGATCAGTGAGCGTGAAGCCGCCCTAACGCGACCGCGTGCCGCCCGTCGGCCAGCCAAAACACCGAGTGGAAGGATCCCGTCCGCGCGGAAAGATGACCAGAAAGCTGAGCAAGTTCCTGATCCTCTTCGACAACACGAATCTACTGTACTTCCCCGGTCATTTCTTGTCCGGTCGCGTGCTCATCGAGCTGCACGACGAGGCTTAGTGAGTATCCGGCTCGGGACATCGGTACGAATGCTACTGGCCTAACTTCCCTTCGAGGTGCATCGATGAGTCGTTGGAAACGTGCGAGCTCGCGATCTTCGCGACTTTCCCGGTATTAATTAGCGCATCCGAAAGATAAGGGGCTGACGTCAGCTCCGAATGTGTCGGTGCCGAATCGGTGAAATTCCTCGAGCACACCTACACCTGCGCGGATCGGAGTAATCTGCCAGAGGGGGGGATTAAATGGTAATCGTAGTTGCGCAAGGTCGTATCAGCCGCGTCTTCCATCCAGCCGAAAGTTAAGGATATACGATGGCACGAACGTAAATTCGCCGTGATATTTAAGCGGGGGACGCTCGAATTCTTGGAGCTTTAATATTCCTGGCATCGTTTGGATTTCTAAATGTACGCGGGACGTGCGCGTGCATAAGGATCGACCGGGAGAGACATCGCGAGCGTTGCACGACCGTCTCGTTAATTACATTCCGTAGGTTTTCATCCGATCGCATCTAGTGCGCTTAACGAAACGAGTTTTGCCCCGCCTGACGGAGGCTAACAGCCTCCGGGATGTTTTAAACTAAAGAAAGATATACGGAAGCGCATCTTCGATATACATTTTTCCACGATCGCCGCTCGTATCTCTCGATTCGTCTCTCGAGAGATGACTTTTGGCATTTTTAATGGTAAATTATCTGCCTCGCGTGCGGATCAAACGTTCGTCGATTTTCATACACGATATTCGAGCACCGATGCTACATCCGCGATTATAAGCCGTATGGGGAATTATGCATAATTATATACTCCCGCGAAATGTCATCGGGCTAAACGGTGCCGAATGCGTATACATATTAAGGCACGATAATTCAAATTCCGCAGGCCACGGAATTTATAGCACGCCGTGCCTGCAATTCGATTCTACCCGTGCTCGATTTTCCTAACAATGTGTGCGCTTTGTGCGTTGCTACAGCGTTTCGGGATTGCATTTCCATGTCGTCGGCGAAGGAGTGGTCCGTGTACGCAGTCAACGTGCCGAGAGAGTATACGACAAGGAAAATTACATAGATTTTCGTATGCGCCTATTGGGAGAGCCAGGTAATCAGACCTTCGAATGGCCCATTGTAACGAATCGATAATATTTCATAAACGCGCGCGACATACCGACAACGCTTCGCGGCTGTAAAACAATCGAAAGACCGCCGCTCGTAGTAATAACCGTTATCCTCGCTTCGATATCCGACCGGTAATATTTATCTCTGCCGAGCTTTATTGCGACGAAAATCACGCACTTTGCACATGCACGGTAGCCGTGCGCAACTTATGACGCTTTAACCTTTTACGGTCGCGACGATCTTATCCGTCTCGCGCCAACAAACTCGAATTGCATAGAGTTCGCCGAAGAAGTTTTCCTAATGAGCAAAGACAAAAGAAACGGCCGAGACTGTATTTGGTTCGCGTGTAACGATTATTGCATAAATCGGCGGAAAATAATGCGCGTTCGGGCGTTGCACGGGACCGCAGAGGGTTAATACGATATATCGCGTACTACGCGGTTCAACGTACAAGATCCCAATCGTTCAGGCAGCTCGGGTGCTAAAGGTCCGAAATCTCGAAGCCGCCGTCGGCCAAAATTCGTCTCTTCATTCGCCCGTCGCCACGGTCGCGAAACACGTTCCGCATAATAATGTAAAAACTGTTCTTCCGCCTTTCCTCCTCCTCCTCCCCTCGTCGATGTCCGCCAGGAGAAGGACCGTCGTTGCTTTCGCCGGGTATACACAGCTTTCCATTCAAATTGGGCCTACCCCTGGGCCTGCCCTCCACCTTCCTGGGCAAACACGGATGGGTGCAGTACTACTGCAAGGCCGCGCTGCGAGAGCCGGGCGGTCTTACGCACAAGAATCAGCAAGTGTTCATCGTCATGAACCCCATCGATTTGAACCTGGAACCGCCGATCCTCGCGGTAAGTTCTTCAGAGCCAAAATTACGAGCAGCTTTCTGGATAGATTTATTTATATTGCATATATATATACTTCGTGGAAAAGGGAGAGAAAAAATCAATAGAAATAGGTAGATATAAGGAACCGTGTGTCGCGAGAGAATCGTCGAGAATCTTAGAAGATGCTTCGTCGTAAAATTCTGGATTTTTTTTTTAAGAAACGTCCATTCGATCGCGGTACGTTTAGCGCTAAGTACGTTGATTTAAAATCGAACGTGACACCATTGTCGTAGCTTAAGGCTACGCTCGGGCGAGAATCTCGACGATCGCGTAATCGAGCTCTCCGATGTCTTGGAAATGATTAATGGAAGCATAGAAATCGGCGACGTTGGTAAAAGGACACTGGCGGCAACGCGATCGCCTTGCGTCCCGTGAAATATTCAGCCTCGCAAATTGAAATCCTACGCGAGGTTGAATAAATCGGTCTATGGGCCATTATCTTGGCCCGACGGTTAATGTGCCGTGCGTAAAGCGTTACTATGGTGCTGTTTACCGTACGCTTTCCAGCGCGGGCGCACGATTAAACGAGTCCGCGGTGCATATTAGCGTTACGCTACACCCTGAGAATCCAGGATTAATCTTAATCGCAAATGCAACAAAATACATTACGAGAGCGTAGAATATTAATACGCGTATCCTTTCTCTTCCCAGCCAAACTAATTATGCGCAACTCGGTTGGGTAACGTTGCGTCCGCGATAATCTCCCACCGATGAAAAATTACCGAGACACGTCCAGCCAAGAATTTTCTCCGGGCGCGCCTCTTCAGGGACTAAAAGCCACTCGTCGGCCGCGCCAATATTTACCTCTTCACCGGGTGAATCGACTAATATTAATCGAATTACCGGCGTAACGTTCGATCCTGGCTTTTATCAATGCCGCCGGACCGGAGGACGAATGAAGCGTGATCAATCGGAAGTGCTCGCGCACATCGATGCCAAACTCGAATATCTCTCGCGCGATCGCGGCCGAAAACCGCGCGTTTAATCCCCGTTTTCTTCTGCGTGCGATCAAACGCACGTGCGGAGCATATTAGCATAACCGAGTTCCGAATACTGGCCATCGACCTGCGTGGAAAGCGATCATAAAGGAGCGCATAGCCTCCGCTCGACGCGAGCTTTTTAATCTCGCGTTTCATAACTACCGTGGAAATTCATCCTCGCCGTGGCGTGCAACGTTTCGATCGAGGATCCGACTGAAAATCAGCACTATTTGGGTCAGTGGATACGCACCGGTTTGCACGGTTAACCCTAGCGTTGGCCGGCCTTGATTCGGAGGAAAAACCAATAGGTTCCCATGATACAATAACGTGTAACATAAGATAATTGTTACGTAGGCACGCGACATTCAGCACCGAGCGCGACCGCATTGTTGATGCAACAATATAGTCACGTTCATTGCACACGCCTCGCATTGCATAATCGGGAGACCTCGCCGCCTCGATGCTTTTAATCCGCCGCCCGTTCGTCGTGCCGAAGTGCTCTTTACCGTTTATTCAAAAAAAATATCGCACTCGTCGCGTATGAATGCCTATATACGTACTCACCTCGTTAATCAAAGATGCCGAATTATAATGATCGATCGCCAAGGAACTTGCTGGAATATAAAACTCCGTGGAAAGGTTTATCCCCGGGTAATAACTGGATCTTTAGCCGATATAATTCAGGAATGACGTGCGAGCATTTACAAATATTTGACCGCGTTTCATCGCAAGTGATTAACATCCTTCTCGTGGCATTATTCATCTCGACTATGGGCTGTAAAATAGTGTGTAAAGCAGGAATCAATTATACCCACGTAGCAACCAGCGAGGCAGGAAATCGAGCAGCGCGTCGGTGTTTCCTGCGTCTCAGGGGGCCCCGTGTTCTGCAGGGTGAGCCTCGATCGAGGTGGATACGTGCCCGGGGAAACCATCGGCATTTCAGCGACCGTCAGCAATCGGAGCAAAGTAAGTATCACGTTTCGATTTTACGGTTAACCGAAAGAATTTCCGAGGAACGCAGTTGTAACGACGAGAACGACGTTCCTAAAGACAAACTCGAGCAAGATACGCTGCAGGTTCCCGAGTTTCGGATAAATTTGTAGAGCCTGACTCGTATATCATCGAGAGTATGAGAGAAATAGCGTAGAGCAGACTAGAGTGGAAGACGATAGGCCTGGAGGAGAAATGTATGAATAATGGGTATGAATAAGGTATGCATATCGAGCTCGTATGATTCAACAGGTGACGATGAAATCAACAAAGGCATCCTTGACCGAAACAATTCAGTACTTGTGCCGAGGTAAAGTACTCGCGAGCGAGACTCGAGAGCTGGCAAGTGTTTCCAGGGGGAAAATCCGTCCAGGGGAGGGCGAGGAGTGGCTAAACGAGCAAATGTACGTCCCGCCTTTGCCACCTACGAATTTACGAGGGTGTCATCTAATCAACGTACTCTATCACGTATACGTGAGTATCGCGAGAGTTTTTCGCGAAGACGTTCAGATTTATCGTGCGTGACTTAAAGAAAATTATGAGAATCGCTCAAAGTTCTGCGCGAAAGTTAAAAGAGAATCTATTTTGCAACGTAATGTTCCTGAGCACTCGATTAGGACTCGTTGCATCGGATTCGATTTGTTTTTGCTCGAGACCTCTTCGATTTATTAACGTTGAATTACTTTGCGCGTGTACAGTTCGTGATCAGTCCTAAGAGTTTGGATAAGGAAATCAAGCTGCAGATACCCATTGTCCTAGCGACGTATCCTTTGCGACAAGAAGGAGCACCAGCTGGCACGGCCCCATCGAAAAGGGGGGCGCACTATCCGTCGACGTTACCAATATTTCGACCTTGGCTCGACGACAAAGCCTTCGAGATACAGGAGTAGAATCCGTTTAACTTTCACCGTACTCTAAGTCCAGATATGTTCTATGTATAAAAGTCTCCATTGAACTCGTTTCGCGTGCAAATAATATTACCGATCCGAGAGTTAAGTGCAGCTTTCTGAGAAATTGATACACTCGCTTGTCACGTTATAATCGCGGTTGATCGGAATGGAGACCATTTCTTTTTATGATCGATTAACTGGAACTTAGTCTTTCTAGCGATACACCTACCTTTCCCTAATAGCCGCATTAGAGAAAGGTGAGGAAAATATTCGACTAAAATCTTGCGCACGAGTCGTTCGAAAATGTGTATTTTTTTTACAGATGCAAATACACGTCGAGTAAGATTTTTGTTATATTACGAATACTGTACATTTTATCGCTACGTTTTATATTATCTGATCTACGGAATATAACAAATGTATAAAGACACTTCTTTTCTGTATAAAATAATTTTATTGTTATGCTTACACGACTGCCATATTTATGTACAGCACGTATAAAGGATGAAATATTATGATAGTGCACATAAGTTATATGTGGAAACAGCGTAACGCTCGTCGACGTATAATTAAAACAAATTGGCAGCAAAAAGGGAGGCATCGATGTTCTCACGTCCCCATTTCTCCCTTCAACTTTTCGAGCACTTTATCCACGGTCGTACCGGCTACTATCACTACTTTCTGCCGGCTTCTAGAACCCTAGAATGCGAGCGTTCGAAAGGTACGGTTAATCGAATTTCACCGACGCATCGAGAGATGCGTTTCGTGGATAACGAAGTATCGAGGAAACTGACCCTATCCAGCGACACGTCGGACTTCCGCATGCCTAATACGGTGGATAAATATTTAACGAGTTCCGTGTTTGCTTCCCCCTCGACGGGAGGGGCGGATATTGCAACGCCCACTGCTTCCTCAGAAATATCTAGGAGACAATTGCGTTTTTTACGTTTCCAAAATTCAATCAGTTCCCAAGTCATGGAGTCGATACATCGTGCAGTCGCAATCCTCCTTTACACCTGTGATTACCTGTGTTTATTACCTGTGATATTATTGTGCTTCGCTCCTGGCTTAGCCTGTATCTTTATCGCGACATTGCCATCTTTGTCAAGACTCACAGGCCCAACAACCGCAGGCTGAAATAATTTGCCTTGAGGAATAGTTTATATTCCCCGATGTAGGAATTCCAAAGATGGTTTGGGGGTGAGTAACGATCAATTGAATCGAGAGCTACTTTCGGTCCCTGGTAGAATCGCTCGTCTAAATCTAATATCATGGACTGTATTTTATTGCGACTATTCTAAAGACTTAAAGGATCGAATGGAAACACTCCGTCTATTCGTGCTTTTGAAATAACACATTGCTCTATCTTTTTGCCCGCGCGTATCTACGATTTCTCAACAACGCCGAACAATGGGGGTGCTAATCACGCTCGTTCAATGCCGAAGATAAATCCTTCTAGTGAATCTCGGATGTTACGTTGCCACTCGTGGGTACGCGAGCGGTATCTAGTGGTGCAAACCGAAACTGGCGGTCGCATCACAGAAAATGTCATGTTATATTCTGAATAGGTGATCAAATCCCGATCACGGACAAGCCTTCAATTCCAGCATCGTCGTTCGTTAAACGGTGAGTTAAATTGGTCACTTGCCTCTCTTGCCACCGGCTGCCGGCCCTTGCCTGCCTTTTTCGACCCTTGTTTCGACATTTCGCGGAGGATAGTTAAATATTGAAAGGGTTTTTTACGTAACCGCGTACCAGCAGGACCCCAGGGCATTTAGCTCGTTCGATCGAACGTTATCCTTATCTTTATAACGCGAAACACCCTCTTTCGAGTATTTCTAGTCGCTTTAACCTCAACAGCTTTCGATGACTGATGACTCTGCGCACGTGTGGCAGTATTGCCAACATAAGCGCGGTGATGTACTGACACCCGCGATTATTTGAACGTGCACGTTCTTTTATTCGCGAACGTAACTACGATGAGATACAAAGTTCTCTCGTTGCGAATCGATTTCTAGTCACGATAGCGCAATGACTGAAACCTCGGATATCGGAAAATTAAAACGATAAGTTCTAAATCAATTAACCTTGGTTATCGATGTTGAATATCAAAGAAAAAAATTACTGGGATAGGAGAAAGTCTCGGTGGTGATTTTGACGCCTTTAATCGTAACGTTGGTTCGTGATAGATCAAGATGCCGAAGAAGTTCGTTGGCGAGAACAGCAAGGCCGTCGCGGCCAGGGCTCGAAAGGCCGCTGCGAAAGAAGTGGAGAATACGAAGAAAGCTCAGGAGGCGGAGGAGAAAGCCTGGCAGGATGACGATAAACAGGTTTTAAAGAAGAAGCAGAAACAGGTGAGGCATTCGATTACGCACGGATATCCACGATCATGTTCGATCGAAAGTTACGAGACGTATCGATGATTCCGCGCGTAGGAGGAAATGGAGAAGAAACGTCAGCAACAATTGGAGAAGAAAGCGGAAGTGAAAGCGCTCCTCGAAAAGGAAATGTCAACTATAAAAGTTGGGGGAAAGCAAATGGCCGCCAAAGTTACTAGAGCAGAAATCGTGGCGGTAACCGAGAAGCGAAACCAGGTGGCTATGAAGAAGAAGGAGGAGGAGAGACCGATCGAGGAGAACCTGAACAGAATAACTCTCGAAGGAGAAACGGCACACGGTGTAGATGAGGCGTTATCTATTTTAAGGTTAGTGCACTCGGATCAGCGGCGCGATGTTCAACTTTCTTCCATGCAAATATTCATCGTATCCCTTGGTTTGCAGTACAAAAGATCCTGAGATCGATCGCCATCCGGAGAAGCGTATGAAGGCTGCATTCGCGACTTTCGAGGAGAGGATGATGCCCATTATTAAAGAACAAAATCCGACTCTCAGGCTAAGCCAGCTGAAACAAATACTGAAGAAAGAATGGATGAAGTCGTCCGAGAATCCTCTCAATCAAAAATTACTCCTCAATCGCTGATATTATATCCTTGGACAGATCCTAAATATACATGCACGACTGATTAGACGGTTTCCTATTAATCGATCCGATTACGGTCATAAGTATAACTCCGAACGACTCGGATATCTGTACACAATTTTATTGTAAACGAATAAGTTATACTTCGGTAGAATACATAAAGTAACATTGTATAAAACATCTTTGGTATAACTTACACGCAACTACATAGCCTCTAATTAGTATTTTACAAGTAAAACGTAGAGACCCCCGGCGGTGCTGCGCGAAGAGATTCGAGTATCCTAAATGTACAAGTTTTGGCACGTTCGTTACGCGGGCTTAGAGAGAAAAAAAACGCTTTACAAATTTACATCACGCGCATTCCACGAACGACGTGCACGAATAGTTCCTGGAAGTGCGTATGGAATTGTCATTCGATCAATTCCCTTTCTCCGATGTAATCTCTAAAAGGGATACGAAGCTCGATTACCGGGATTATATTTACAGGAGTTACAAACGCGGCGGTGCCTCGAATTCGTCGAAGCGAGTCGACGCGCGGGGCGATTTTGTTTCCATCGAACACCAAACCACGAGCTCGATACCCGTACAAAGAACTTGATTCGATCGCAATCCCATTGCGTAATCGCGCACAATCGCGATGCGTTTTCCACGAGACGAACTAGCGTCCCGCTGCTACCACTTCTTGTTTTTCCACAAGTCTATGAAACAGTGTATCATATGATTCAGCTGCGTTGGGCACTCCGTCATCGGAGTGTGACCAGCTGCCGGGATAGCCTCGAGGAAAGCTTTCATCATAGTCTGAAACATCGAAAGGAGGCAAAAAATGTATACAGATGGAAACGCCTCGGCAATAGCGTCGAGATCCATGCGTCAGCAGAGCATCGCATGGAAAACATCGCGCGTCCATTTATTTCGCCCGTAAAACAAGAGTCACGCTGCCTTTCGCTTTCCAGCAGAGTAAACCAAGTTTTTTTTTTTTCTTACGAAACACACACAAAGCCTAGAGTTAAACGTATACGCACTGCGTGCAAACAACTTTCTTGTTTTCTACACTGGATTACGATCGAGGTAATAAAGCACGCTGGTGTATAATCCATGAATTTATTATCAACGATGCTCGTAGAGTACTTCGATCCTTTGTACAACGTCGAACGACGAGCACCCTTCTCCATTCAAAATCATTTCTAATTTAAAGTACGAACACGAATCGCGAGGAAAATAAGAATGCTAAATATTACTCCACGAAATATTCATAGCGCTTATAAGCGGGCGTACGCGGAAAAATTCCGGGGGTAGACATTTTTAAGACTGGAAGATTCTCGACGTCTGACCGTAAAGAGTGAAAAGTATTAAAAGCCATACCCTTTCCATCTGGCATTCCTGCACGAGCGACACCTTATTGTCCCTTAATCCGTGTATGAGGAGCGTCGGTGTGCATATCCTTCTATGGAAGACGTAGTCGCCTTCCGGCCAGACCATGCCGTCCAAAACGTATTTCATGTGCGAGGGCCATTGTTCGAGCGGCTCGGGGCCGCAGTAAGGATGTTGTCGGCCCCTCGCCGAATACAGTATGTCTCTGTGAAGGCCGCACATCAGGAAAGGAGCGAGGATCGCCCTGAGGAAGCAGTGACCCGCGGTCTCCGTGGTCGGCGGTGCCAGAGGCGTTGGTCCACCGCCGGATATCAACACCAGCTGATGAATATTACTGTCGTATTTGCAGGCCAATGCCGTTGCGAAGCTGCACCTGCAACGGATTTGAATGTTTACGTTTACGTCCGCGATCACGGCGTTAATATATTCACCGTCGACTACGAGATATCTCGCAGCGTCCTTTTTTTTCTCTCATATCCGCTTATTAGGAGAACGTTTTTGATCAATTTCACCGAACGTCCAGCGTGTACTTTGAAATATCCTTTGGAGCGCAAAGGGTCAAAGCGTGCCTTCCAACATTCGTCGTATCCATCGCGACACCTACTTAGAGCAAGGACTTTGGACCAAAGCGATCTTTCCTAGACCCCCATACATTCGATTAACCAACGATATAGCTCGAGGCGGTCGAGGACAGGTATACGGGTCGCTCGAAAAGCGTAACGTTCGGGCGTCGACGATTAGTCTGGATATCCAGGCGACGAATATGAGGATATCCGCTTAATTTATGCACGCCGAGCGGAGATACAATGTCACTCGGCTGTAATTCATAGTAAGACGGCAAGGCGTTTATTATGGCCGTAACTCAGGGGCGCTCGAGGATAGGTGTTCATTTTTCTGGCTCGAGCGAATCCAGAGGAAGGGGTATCGTCGACCGAGAGAGTTAGCCGCGGCCTACGCGTCGTGTTGCAACGTCGAATGAAGAATTAATAGGCCTCGTTGTGTCGTTATTACGGCATCGCCCAGTGTAGGTCGTGATTTGCCGACGGTGCGACCGTATTTATTGGCGGCGACATCCTATCCGATAAAGTCGGAAGGGAAGGAAGAGATTCCGGGAGGGGCGGGGCCTCCAGCTTAGCCCATATCCTGCGCTCTAATTCACACGTTTTTACGGTACTTCCGTACCTTTTTTCTTTTCCCCCAGGAGAGCGGACAGATAACACGCACGCCACGTCCTCCCGTGCGTTGTAATCGTTTTTCTCCCAAGATTTATGCCCGCTTTCGAAAATGAGCGAGCGCGCATAAATCGAGGAAAAAGTTGCCCGATGAAAATCGCACCGGTGAAAATTCGAAAGGCTCTCAAATTCCTTGGATTTGACGCACGTGGATTCTTGGAATCGCGATAAATATCCCTTTGGGAATATATTCGAGCGGCGTCCGACACGCGTCCGCGCTCGCATTCCGGGCCGAAGGTAGAGATCGGCTTTAAAAACCGTTTAATAAATTCTACGAGAGGTAAGTACTTGGCCGGCCACGATTTTACGTTCTTCACGGTGTTCGTTTTCTCGGTTAAATATGTGTAAGTAATTGCACGGATACGCAACGATTCAAACGTCAAGGAACTTTGTAATCTCGAGATAGCAGATAAGTCCAAGTCTCGCGGTCTATGCGGCCTACCCTGCAATTACGATACAGCAGATGGCTTTAAACGGTAGAAGATTGGTTACGTGATTATAACCGAGCCAAATGTTTCTACTAGTCACGATTAAATAATTCCATACCAGCGGTAGAGGCGAACGTAGGCTAATGCTTTATTAGCGATGCCACGTAGCCCGTTTGGTTCTGAACTTGATCGCGAGATTCTAAGGGTGCCGTAATATACGCATAGATATTTATAGATACCCGTTCGCATTGTATCGCTCATAATCGTTCTCCATACGCGGTCAATCGGTTTGGCCCCAAATACAAATTTGTCGATGTAAGCGCGCTACGGATAAATTCGATGTAAAAACCGACGTGGAGAGCATCCAGTAATTCCATTACGCGTACGCTCCTAATGTCGTTCTACCTTCGGAAGATGGGCGTAAACACATCGCGTAGCAACCGTTTCTCGGCGCAGGTCGATTATGCGACGAGATCAAATGCACTCCCGTAAATTAATTCCTACAGCGTTTCAGGTATGCGTCTATATACCATGTACCGTACTGTTATATATATACTACCGAGCAACGTAGGGTGTAGGCATACCGCCTGCTGATAAGATATACATCACAATGGAATAGTTTGGGTATCGCGACGTCGATCATTCGTCCATCCGCGATGCGAATATCCTTACGCGGTTTATCATTCGTCCAAAGACTCACGCCCGTTCATATCGTTATTCAGACCCAAATATAAACTTTGATGGACGTGCCGAACAATATCCGAGTTTAAATAAAATAATCACGATATTGCGATGGCAAAGCCACGAGGCAGAGTGACCTTAAATACAAAGACCTTAATAAAGTACGTATAATTACCCATAATTGTGCGCCACCAGAACGCACTTCTGGCCCGGGTTGAAGGCGTAATGGTGCAGCACGGCGTCGAGGTCCTTCAGCAGCTTGCCAAAGTGATAATCCCTGGAGCGATCGGGCGCCGAGCTCATCCCGTGTCCCAGCATGTCGGGGGCGATGCACGGATAGCCAAGAGCGGAGAAGTACTCGAGCTGATGCTCGAAGATCTCCGCGGAGGAGCCAAATCCATGAAGGAAGACGATCGCCGGCTTTCTGTTCTTCCTGAATATCACGAAGTCTCGCGGACTCTGCTCGGGCGACGAGACGCTTTCCTCGAGGTCCGGCCACTTCCTCCTATAATCCTCCATCTCGATCGCCTTCGGCTCCTTCTTGGGCTCCGAGGCGCCCTTTCGGTTCTTCCAGTTCTTCCCAGGGGCCTTCCCGGATTCTTCCAGATTCCCGCAGAATCTCTCCTTGAGCTTGCTCATCGTTTTGCCCTTTTTCGTCCTCAAGGCCGAGCCCTCGTCCTTGAATTCCAGCCGCAATTTCTCGAAACTAGCCTCGTTAGCGGTCTCCTCCAGCTTCTTGAGATCCACCGACTCGGCACCGCCGAGATTATCCGGCGAGATATCGATTCCCTCGGCCGCCTCGATGCCGGAGTCCTCCCGCCTGCTCCTTTCCGCATCGTTCCTCGGCCTGACCTCCGATCTCTCGCTGGTTCCATCGATGCTCAGGTGCTCGCCGCTTCTTGGAATCGCCTCCTCGACCGGCTGCCTCCTCTCCTGATCCGCCGAGGGAGACTCCTCGCTCGGCTTTTCTCGAGCACCTGCTCGCAGGTCCTCCCAACTGCTTCTCAGGGGCGTCCTACCCAGCTTCTCGTCGATGATCTGCAGCAGGGACTGCTCGAGGCTCGGCTCCTGGTCCGGTTGAAATTCGATCGTCTCCACGCTGTTGATCCCCGAGTCGATGCAGTCCAATTGCTCCAAAGTGACTTCCGTGCCCACGGTTCGCCTCAGGTAGAAGTCCAGGGAGTCGGGATCGTTGGTGGATCCGATGAAGGCTCTGTTCACGTATCCCTGGTCGACGATCGCGCCATTCTCGTTCGCGGATTCCTTGGCGATTCTTCCGGCGTGGAATGAAAAGCTGATGTCGTTGAAGGATATCTCGTTGCCTGAGGAAGGTTCCGTATCTGGGTTTCCATCGTTGGAGGCCTCCTTTTGGGGATTGGACTTCGACGTGGGTTTGTCTGTATCTAGAGAGGAATGCGAAGCGTCGTTTTTGGTCTTCACGTCCTTGATCAGAGTATCCTCGGCGCCGGCTACGTACTTGACGGTGTCGTCTAGAATCTCCTCGAGGAGGACGTTGATGTACCTCTCCAGGTCCTTCACGATCTTGTTCTTTATCCCCTGCTCGTCTATGTGCGGCTCGTCCAGTTCGGTTTTGCTCGCTTTTTCCTCCGTCGCACTCTGCTCCTTCTCCGGCACGCTCGCCTGGAGCTTCTGCAGGTTCACCGAGACCCTCTGTTCGAGTTCCTCTATCCCCTGCTCGGTTTTCTCGGCCTCGCAGAGGCTCGTCCTGATGCGATTCAATTCCGCGGAGATGATCTGCTCCTCGGTGGTGCTCACTCTGTTGGAATGACGGAAGGAGCACCTGCAGTTGCCCGAGGAGTGCGGCCTCCTGGACCAACGGGTGAAGAAGTTGTCGTGAATGGACTCCGGCCGGTCGTTCGTGTTCTCGTAGTACCAGCCGCTCTTCAGGGAGGGTTTGAGAACTCGTAACGTTCGTCGTGGCCCCACGATGAAGAAATCGCAGTCCGGAAGTTCCACCTTCCCCGGGCCCACTCGGTTTCGATTCCTCCAGTACTCGAAGAACTTCGAGTACCAGGGCAACGCTGGAAGCGCCTGCTCTCCCTCCGTTGCCATTTCTTCGGGGCTCCCTTCTCTATCTTTGGGATCATAAAGGGCGGATCGAAACTCCCCTCGTAGTCCTACTTTATACACGATCGCGTATCTGCTCCCAGATATTAGGATTCTTCTTAATACGCTTGTTAAACATTGCTCGCGTTGAAAACTTTCTTGCTACTTTGCACTGGCGCGCTTTGCTCCACGCGCGTCATCGCGGTCTGCAGGTTGCCTTTTAGAAATCCTTGATCGGGCGGATACGACGAAATAAAAATTGTTATAATCACGGAGACGTGGATTCAAGGAGCACGATCTCGGGCGACCTTCGGATTATGCACTCGTTTTGTGGTATTTCTCGGTACGCGATTCTTAGACGCGAGCCTCGCCGTGGGTGAACCGCGCTTTCGATGCGTCCTCGAGCGACGAGAATTGTGCAATCCTCGATGCTGCTGCGAGTGCGATTATCCGATTTTACAATAAGCGTAAAACGTTGTAATTCGCAATCGAGGGCCCCTTATCGATCCGAGAGATCTTTTTCGTCGGCGTTATCGTCCTGGTGGAAGGCTCTCTCGGCTTGCAACACTTTTCCTTCGGCACCCGCAATCGTTGCACGGCCAAATGCGATTTCCCCGCGAAAAACGAAAGTAACATTTCTCGTCGTTCCTCGCGTTAAAGGAGTTCACGGCTCGATGAGCTACCGATGTTCGTTCCACTGCTATAACGACCAATCGCTATATCGAACAGTTCCGACCTGCGGATAATGAATGGAAGGATGAATTGTAAATGGCGTTCCTCGAAAAGGAAGGTACGTCGTCGGTTATTCCATCACGCTTTTATTTACAAAGGGCTCGATCCTAAGACCGCGGATAATAGTTTATATCGTGAAAAAAAAACCGGCAACCGTTGGACGAGTGGATCTTTTTTATATCGATTTAACATTGAATTTTACACGCACATACATTGCAGCTCCGTTTAATTTAACCGATAATTTCAAGGACGATAAATATTCCAGCTTCGACTTTACCGGAGCACCGCTTACGGTCGCTCGCCACTACTCAAACTAGTCTTATGACTCGGTCGGCGTACCGAGAATTGCTTAATAACTGGGGAATGATTTCTTCAAAAGAAAGACATGAATGATGGATGAGAGAGTAACGCGATAATAAAATCGGGTAATTTATCCGCGAAATATAATTTTTCCCGAGTTCAGAATCGAGCGGTGGTTGCCATTCCTCGCATTTATGAATATATTATCCCGTAATAAAGATACGCCTCGGCTACGCGAATAATGTGCCTATTCAGTTACCGAATGCATTATCTTCGGGAACGATAATGTATGCGCACGTACGTGCATACCTACGTTCACGGTGAATAACAAAAGGAAACTCCCCGCTGATCGTCAAATTGTCGGGCAGAATGGATTTGATTATCGCGACCGCCAAACGCACCGACTTCAAAAATGCGAGGCCGCACACGCGTCGAATCCTTTACAGGCCCATGTTTCGGTGGCCCCGGTGTTCGTACAAACTTCGAAATTTCTACGGCTAAACGCGAATGTCTGGAACTCGTGGAACCGTGCATTACATTTATTTCTGGCGTTTTCCTCGACTTACGAGCCGGTAAGAGCGCGCGCGAGCTGATTTTCTAGAAATCACGAGCAGGTTTTGCCCGTGCGCACACGACCGAGTGCAGTAGCGTGTCATAATTAAATGTCAGCCACGCTTTTTCGAGCGTATGTAAATCGATCGATAGAAAGTTCGGATACGAAGGTATACGCGTACTCTTTAGCGATTCGCGTACGATCGAAGGAATTCGATCGAACGACCGCACGGTTTTTCCTTGCTCCTACGACGATTTCCAAATTCTCAAATGCCCCGTAACGAGGATAATGCAGGGACTCGAGGTAGCGTTTAACGTCAAACGACGCGGTTTCTGGCAAAGGAGGATAATATTTTCGAGTCCAACGAGTACACCGAGGTGGATGGAGATTTCAACGCCAGATAGATTCTCTCCTTCTCAGAATGCATAATTATCCTCTAGATTTCTCGTGCAAAACCACCGTACGATCCTCTCGCAGAAACCCGTTTCGAGGTTAGCACACGCGCGATTACCGCTTCGAAAAATCCGTTAAACTTACACACCGCCGGCTCGATGCTGCAGCTCGCTTCCGCCACGAGGACGGAAGTGTGCCGACGAAGAGCACCGGGTAAATACAAGCTTGGAGGGAAAACGATGCGCGAGATTCGAGACTAATCCCAACGAGAGAATACCTCGTGGTTCTCGGCACAGGCGCAACGCGTCACGAGGTCCACCCCTTGAGGGAAGAAATATCGACCACTTTCCGGACACAATGACGATACTACACGTATGTAAAAAAAAACAGAAGCAGGGGACGAGGCGAACGTCGACAGATCGACACGATGTTTCGCGCGTTATAATGAGATCACGGCGAATCTCGAGAAAGGCATCGCGAAGCTGTGGAATTTTTTAAAGAGCCGGGCGACCTCTCATTCCGACAGGTTCGGTAGTTCTAGCGTTAAACCCTCGCGTGACCGGGAATCCGCGCTAAGAGGAAGGTAAACGCGCATTACAATACTTGCCCTTTCGAACCTCCATCCCGTTCTTTTTCTCTTTCTCTTTCTTTTTCTCCTCCACGGGGGCACGGCCGGCGAGCACAGGTCGGCGAGAGGCGGATCAAAGCGTACTGCGAGCTTTTCTCACCCCTCGTTTAGTCCACGGGACACTTGTTGCGCCTGCTGCCAGTGCCTCTCATCGCGCGGCGCCCATCGAGGCGAACGAAGGGACCGATGGAATCGCGCACGATCGACGGCTTCCCGTTCGCACCGACTGCCCTCGCGAAAATGACACCGCGAAAACGTCCGCCAAAGCTTTCACCCACGCCTTTCACGACGAAGCTCGAGCCGAAAGTCGACCACCCGATCTTCGACCGCTTCCTCGCGACCACGACGGGCGCCTGTATCACGTGGCGAACGAGAGCCTAGCTCCTCCGCGTAGAGCCTCCGCTCACCGTAGGTCAAGAAACCGCCTTCGATTTCCGGCATTGACCGCCAAGAGGCTCGTAGTATCCACCTCCGAGTTACTCGACACCCGGTCTACGATCTGCTCCTCGCGTGGACCGACACACGGCTACCGGCATTCATCCTACTCCCGTGACAATCTCCACCCACTGTATCACCTCATCTCCGCCGCCCCGCGATCTTTGATTTTCCGCGGCCAAAAGGAATATCCGGAGAGAGGCGCGATCCAGCCCAGAATCTTCCACCTCGATCGCCACGTCTCGATCCTCTCTTTCTTTATACCCACGCAGCTCGTCCCTCGCTCTTCGCTCCTTTATCCTCCGTATTCGAGGACGAGGCGTCGTGCAAGCGCGTCGCTCGCATCACGTGGACGAGTCCCAGAGGGCACGGGCTCTCCTCGGAGCGCGGCCGACCGGCCGGTTCTCCTCCTCAGAGCGGATGTCCTCGGCAGCTGGTGTCGCGGGTTAGAACGCAGTTCGCCACGGTCGGTCGCGTGTCGTTGGAGCCAGCGACGAGTCCCCGCGGCCGGGGGAACGACATTCGCGAGGAAGAAGAGTCGAGGGGGCGCCGTGCGCGCTGCTTGCTGACGGTGTCGCGGATCGGCGTCGACTGAGAGCACGCCGAGGTTGCGCGCATTTTCGTGGGCGTGGAGGAGGCGAATTAAGGCCGGAAAATTAAGGACGATTGACACTGAACCGCGCAACGCGGGTCACGGCGGCCATTGCGCGTCTCGGGATACACGCACGCAGCGCACACGAGAGAACGCTCCGGGTCCCCTTCTCCGTGGCCCCGAGTCCCTCTCCCCGCTCTCTCCCTCTCTCCCTCGACCGATGTCTCTCTATTCCGCTCCGATGAGGCCCCACCGCCACGAAAGAGGGGCCCTGCGCCGCTGCCCCTCGTGCCCGTTACTTTTCCTCGCGGCGGCTCGAGGGACCGAGCGAGCCTGGATTTGGTCCCCGCTCCTCGAGGCCCGCGCTTCGGGAATCCGGAGATTTTGGGCACCTGCGAGGCCTCTCGAAGGGCCCTTCGGACCCTTCGATGCACCTGTGTTTTTAAGGGTCTAAGCGGTTTTGGAGTAGCTTCTTCTTGGGCACTGCCTTCTCGAGGACTTTACGGGGCACAGGGGTGAATGGTAGATTCGGATGTGTAGTCGTAGTAGATTTCAGGATCGACGATGAGTCGCGAAGCGGTGGATCTACGACTCGAATATCGCGTGGATAAACGAGAAGCCGGATGGTTTACACGCCCGTATTCGTGACTTTCCTACTGCACGTAATGTGTATGGAAATGTAAGACATTTCCTGGTGACGCATCGCTATTTACGTATTTGTCGTACGATCGTAGTATTGCCGGTAAATGTCATCGTGACGGAAGAGCGCGGATCGGTCTTTGGTCTTTTTTTCCTCGGACGTGCGTAGAAGCTTTTCGATGACTCGAAAGCGTGTAATGATTTTTGCTCGAATTCCAGGAAACGTTCGAGAGACACGGAGCGTCGAGCTCGAGAAAAATTTATAGTTCGGAACGTCGCGGACGAACACGATGCTCCGCGAAATGACGGCACGTTCGACGACGCACTTCCGGTGGGCGAACGGTACCGGTAAAACGAGGTTAGACGCGATGCTGGCGAATGGTGTTGCGTCGATTTCAGAAGCACGGCCGATCGATAATTCGAGCTCCCAAATATGCGAATCCTCGGTTGAGAACCGAGGTATCGAGGACGTTCGTTGCGCGTCGATACGAAAGTCCGAGAAACTTCCACTTTCGATCGCCTGCCCAGAAATTATACCCAAATATATAAATGGCTCGTGTATATAGGGAGCTTCGCATTTTCTCCTCGTAATCCAGATCTCTTCGTACGACGTAAATTCAGCTCTCTCCTCGCGTTCCTTAATCAAAGTCATTCTTTCCGTCAGTGAATCATGCATTTCCGCGTGGAAACTCGCGTATCGTTAGAACCGTCGTACGACCAGCATTGATATTCCGATCGTCATCCTTGTACCGTACACCCAACGATTAAAATGATTTCCAGTCACCGTAGTACGGGACCATGGCCGACATTTCGTCAATTACTGACACATATCCTTGATGAAATAATAAATTCCCGCGAAAAACTTTCCGGCTGGAGAGGATTATCGCACGCGCGGTTGCTCTTCCTACTTGCATACGCAAGTATCGCGGAATCGACGAGTAGGAATTTCGTGGCAACAGCACTTCGAGAGCTTTCCGGACATATTTACGTACACCACGTATTTATTTAAAGAGACGAAGGACAAAGTATAAAATATCAACAGGTCCAACGCGATGAATTCGCGAAGAAAAAATTCACGAAGCAATGTGGCGCGGTATTTTTTTTAAAGGATTAACTCACCGGTCATTCGACCGGTCCTGGTACCCGTTTAGAGTTAATAAGCGGCTGACGCGTATGGAGACGGCCGTGAGTGATTTCTATAATCGTTTGACCCATTAACTTAGGTCGTGACGTGACGTTCGAGGGGTCAGAACGAACCGTGGGTTTGGAGACGTGTGCTCGTTATCCGGCGTATCGGCACGTACGTCGACGCGAGGAAGATCCTGCGGGTATCGAGCGAATCCATCGAGCTCGCACACCTCCCGCTATCTTGGATATCTACGAGTAAGGCAAATAAAGGAAGCGATAGCGCGACCGTCGCGAGAGAGCGTCGATACGGAGCTGTGTCACTGACCTATTCGTCGTAAGAGATCTCTTCATTCATGACGAGAAAAAAATACGCGTGGGAATACGTAATCCTCGGATTACAGTACATCGAACCTGAAATATTACCCGTCGATTCGTGATTTACGCCCAGCAGAGTTCGATGCGCCGGGGAAGATACGCGGCGCTGAGTTTTGTGCATAAGTAACGGTGATCGCCGATGATTCTTCCATAGCCCGTGGAATATTCGATTCACGAGTTATCGACCAACGGAACACCGTCATCGGATATGCAGGGCTTCCGGCAAACGACATTTTAGCGTGCAAACGCATATAGAGACATTTTATAGGCCGATAAACCTCGGGCTATTGTTCAGCCGTTTGATACGCGTGTTCCTGAGAAAAATCAGACTCGAGCGTGTGGGTTAATCTTGATAAAAAAAAACGGTTTCTCGCGCGTATCAAAGTAAAAAAGCCGCCGCGAAACGAACCTTCGTGGTTTGCGCCTTTCCGAGAGTTGCGTCGCGCTGTAAATGACACGCGGGATACTTTTTGTCTCGTGCGGTTGAATGCCTTCCTACCCTCGGTTATAATATACGGTCGGTCGTCCAGCCGCGAGTTTCGCGCGTTATCGCGCCAGTGTTTATCCCGTGGAAACATTATGCAAAACGTGCCATTATCGCATCCTGCACGTGTATTCTGTCACAAAGGAAATTCTTTTGGCGCCCCCTCGTAAAAGTCGTACCACTGAAATCGCGTAATCAACGCCCCTTGCGCTAATGTTTTATTGCCCGTCCTATTTTTATGCTCGCGAGTTTATGCTTATTATAAAGTATCCGGCAAAAATAGGCCCGCGCGTTACGCATCTCGATTATGGATGCTGATCAACGAAAAGAGCGTACGGATGACCGTCGAAACAGTGGTTCTGCGCCATAGCAAACCGATCGCTTCGCTAGCTCGAAACATGGCTCATCGATCTATTCGGATTCGACTACGTAGCACTTAATTCTTAACCTTTATACTTTCGATGCAAAACTATTTCGAGGTGCGACGTAAGCGAAGGCGATGGAAAATACGATATGCGGAGAAAGTGCGCAGATTCCAGCCGGATTCTATCCTAGAGCGCGTATCCCGACAAAAGAGGAAAGAGGTTCCAAGGCGTCAGTGCACGATAAGAAGTGCAAATTTGTGCTAGCACTCTGTGGGCATTCGCGTTGAAAAAGTTACGTCCTGAAATATTAGTCGGGAATGCAACGTCCGCGGTATCTTATGGAGCGGTGCAAACACATCTAAGTCTCTGACAACACCATGACGATGGAGCTCGTTTGCTCAACGGCAAGTAACGTAGGTATAAAGGGAAGCCCTCGGCGTGTCGGCCGGTTATTTCGTTTAAATATTTCGCGATGGAGCTACGGACGTTTTGCCGGATCGCCCTTTTCGTCGGAATCGTTACGATCGTAGCTCTGGTCGATGCTAATCCGGTCTCGGTCACGGAAGCTTCCACCTCCGAGGAGCAAAAAGTCCTCCTGGAGTGCCAACACTCCGACTACAGGACCTACATCAAGTGCCTCAAGAGGCAGAAGAGGCATCATTTTCTGCATGGCGATACTCATCCGGAAATTGGTATCCCACTCGAAACCTCGTTCTTGTATACAATTTTTTTTTTTACAGGAAACATCTTAGGCTAAGCGGCACGCGCGAAAAATGTTAAGCATAGCACACGCGAATATTAGAATTCGTTGTAGACAATAATCTTGTATCACGGCTGGAAGTGACACCGTGACGAGCGAGCAAAGCGATGCGAGGGGGTATTAACCGAAAATGTTTTGCAAAGATGGTGCGTGCATGGAGGCCTGCCTGAAGAAATGCGAGGGGGACTACAACTGCGACAAGAAGTGCACTCATTGCGTGAAGAGGGCGAAGCACAAGCACCAAATAATCACGGAATACGAAACGGACTGTGGTTCCGGGGACTGCAATAAGAGCGAAGGCCTGGGCACGACTAACATCACCACGAACATCGATATCAATAACGTGATAAACACGTGTGGTTCAGGCTCCTGTGGATCCAACGCGACCTGCCCACCCTGCGCACCCAGTGTAATCCCAATAGAACCACGTATCCCGAACGATACTGACTGCTGTCGTGAGTAAAGAGCGCGTCGATTTTCGACCAGTTCCTAATGATCGATGAGAAAAATGCAATTTAATATCACATGGATGTCTGTCTATCGTAATTAGCCCACTGCATGCCGCCAGTTCCTTGCAACCAGCCGCCGATTTACCCGCCACCGGCATATCCTCCCGTTTACCCTCCGCCAGGTTATCCACCGCCAGGTTATCCTCCTTCGGGTTATCCTCCTTCGGGTTATCCTCCATCAGGCTATTCTCCTCCAAGTTACACGCCTCCCTTCTACGCTGCGCCAATAGTGCCACAAGTGGCGTACGGATATGGCATGGGACCCATTGGCGCTTGCATGTACTCCCTACAATGGCCTTGCATCCCGTACTATCCGGTAAATCATCATTATTGCTGGTAGTATCGACGATGACGATAACGCGATGTCGTATTTGCATTTGTTCGAAGAAAATATATCTCTTGTTCACCGTGGTATTAAGAGTGATCTCATAAGCGATATACTAATATGTCCTCGAAACACCAGCCGCTGTGTTTATGCGCACGCATGGTCATTTTCGAAGTTATGCTCGTTTACATATTGTTCTCCGTTTAGACTTTACCCGGCGTGGGTATCGATTGCTCCGGATGCGGATACCCCGTTTTGCAACATCGCTGTGACGTGTCCTGTTATACCATATACGGAAATCGGGCGGGCGGCTCGTATTATGGACAAGCCAGATCCATGGAGAATACGGCTGCTACGTGCAAAAGGCCTTATTGCGTTGGAGGTGGGTACGACGGATCGAAACTATTTAACGAAATGTTTTTAACGAGAAGTTCTTAACGGCGCAAAAGTGATTTTCCCTTTCCGCCTTTGAGACGCGAATTTTTCTTTAAAACCATTATATCGAGGACACGGACTTGACGTTGTTATTCGCAAGTCTCCCGTTACGCCTCGTTGAAATTAGCAAATTGTCTCCCGCAGCCGATAGTTACTCGCGTGAAGCGTACAATCGCGAGACAGCTAATTAGTTAACGACGCGACAGAAGCGCCTGAATAATTGCCGGAGGATTTACCGAAAGTATAAGCTGCGACGCGCTTAGAGATTACCGCGCTAATTGCGAGCATCTAATTGTCCAATTAACGGTTCGGAAGCGCGGCGACGATTAAGATTACGGGTTATCCTCTTTATTCCGCCAAACTAGACGCTCTTTAAACCGCTATGCCGCAATCTCCGTTATGACATTTCGGTCTGTTAATTCATAACGGATCTATCGATAAGCTAATTAACGTCTAAACGATTCGAAGTCACTAATCCGGTATTACCGAGTTGAAATTCATTCTGTTTTTTTCTTACAGGAACTTCCTGAATTTGCGGGAGTATTTTTTATAAATATTTAAGTTCAAGGCCTCGGACATCCACGCGTAGAGACGTTTCGTTTTTTTTTTTTTTATTCATGACATATCCTCAATTAGGTAGAAGTAATTAAGAAGGGGCATCCGCTCTTGTATCGAAGAACTTTGTAATATAACTGGTTCGGATAATTTTTTGCACAAGTAACCTTGTCATAAATATCATATCGACGAATCAAATAAAGAAATATATCCTTACGGCCATAGCTGTGAATGAAACTAATATCGAAATAAAAGTGCACGATTTCCTCGTGTCGATGTATTAAACTTTCTTCGAAGAGAAAGGTGGATAATGTTTATACAAAAAAGATACGCTTATTCATATTTCCAACTAACATTATAGAATAATTACGCTCGAAAGAGAAAACATCAAGGACTTCCGTATGCACGTTAATTGCTCGTTAACATAAGTAACATCGTAAATAAACCGAGCGCCTGCCAGATGCAAACCATTTTGCTCCCAGAGCCAGAGAGCACGTGCGTTCAGGGGCTTCTCGCACGAAGCACCTTAAAATTAATCGTCTACCCGCCGCGATGGTTACCAATATTTATCGGAGCAACGTAACGGGGGAATTAAATAATTTTCACCCTTCGATAATCGCACGTGTTTCGCAACCGAGCGCGGGGATATGGAGGAGGATATCCCGCATTATCCCAACGTGATTTATTCCTGCCGCCACGTATTACGCTCGAAGATCGCTCTTTCTCTTATATCCGAGTAATTTATAGCGCACGTGTACTTACGCTGACCTTTCGATAGTTGCAAAGTTCCACACATTCGCACCGCGCTCCTTGCATGCAGGAATTTTACCCGTGTAATGGATGTACTACCACGACCGTACGCACGTCGGAACGATCCCTTGCGTAGCTCCGCACGGATAATTACTTTCCCACGAGTCCAATGGTAAATGTAAACAAACGAGGTTTTTGTCGCGGTATCCCGAGCAGGTTTGCCTCGAGGATCGATGTATCAATTCCCCTTTACTCTCCCGAATAACTTATGAATCATACCCAAAGGACGTGCGCCGCGTATATTTCGCGTAATCTCAGCGTAACTCCAACGGGCACGATATTAAAGTACGGCATTGCGCTATCTCCTCGTTTCCAATATACTTAGCACGCAACAGTTCGTATCGACTCGTTAAACGAGCAAATTAATTACGATCCTATTGGTATCTTCGGAACGGCGCTTTATTAAATTCAAGATTATAGGTACAGGCACGTTGCAAAGTGCAATGCGCCAAGGCGGCTTTCACCCTTTTTCAGGCCGAGTCGATATTCTCCGGCGTGCATTTCAGACCGACATTTGCGAGTTTGCGACATCTGTTTTGCATTAGATCGATACAATGGAGGAAGGTCCGAGGTACCGATACCGGCGAGTTCTCAGCATCAGCAGCTTCGCGAGGACGACCGATGGAAGCTTTGTGCCCGAACCCCTGCGGAGAAGCGAACCTTGACGTCAGGTGTCTGAACAGGTGCCGGAGGAGCGGGAGCGTCGGTTCAGGTGCACCGTGGCGAAATAGTGTGCCATTACAGTTTACGACGGGGGTAAGAAAACCGAGGGAATTGTTTCTCGCTTCCAGAGGGCAGGTGAACTGCAACGCGGGCCGAATTCCGTGTAAGGTGTTTTGCGGTGCCACGACACGAAGTTGCTAACGGTAATCGATTCGCCCGCCTTTCGCACGCGGCAATAGCCAAAGATTTCGAAGAATTGCCACCAGCTCGACCGGCTGCTCGATCGTATCGCCCATTATTCTCGAATTACTATTGTAAATATGACCAACGCCTCCAGCTGCCGAATAAACAGCGAAGAATGGCCTCGAAAAGGAGGCTTCTCCTCGAGCTTTTCGAACCACGAACCTTGAAATTACTCCACCAACCCACGGTCTAATAAACTTCATCCTACACTTCGCGCAGCGTCCCTTTTTTCGAACGAAAGTTCATACTATTTGTACTATCCTTGGATACCCACGTGTAATCGTCAATGTTGCGTTTACAATAACGCCGTTTACGATCGCAAGAACGGGAGTCGTGACGAGCATAACCCGCCTGTATCTCCGCGCGGTGCAAATAACAGAGTCACGCGCTAAATTTATTATCCTTGCCCTCCCCCCCCCCCCCCCGTTTGTTAGTCAAAGTAAGGATACCGGGCAAAATTAACGCGGACGGAGCATCGTTGCTCTTTTATCGCCGCCTCGGCTGCCCTTAAGATTTATTTAACCATTTAATTTAGCCGCGCCGACCGAAGGAGAGTCTCGGTGCACGCGAAAGCGTCTTTGGCGAGGTATTAATCGTCCTCGAGGATTCTGCCCGCTGACCCGCCCGATTGAAAATATCTCACAGACACGAACCTATTACGCGTTTCGCAATACGTCGGATAAGGTTGGATAATAGCGAAAGTGGTCGTACCATCCCGCCGTGGGAATGCCAACTTGTTTCTCCTACTCGCTTCGCTTCTGAGGGCACAAACGGATCCCTTTCCAGACACCGGCAGTCATTAGGCGCTGTATTCTACCGTGGCCATTCGAACGCGGAGCCTGACCACCGCCGAATTAAATCGGAATACGCAAACCGCTCCGAGAGCCGTTTCGAGGCCGATTTTAACGCTCCTGCCTATCGAGATTGGATACCCGATGCTCCCACTCGACGTACATATCCGCCAGAAGCTTATCGTCTCCCAGTCATTTCCTTGGATTTTTATTCTAAGGTATCGCGGGACGTAAAGTTATACGCGCCATAATTTAAGCCGCGATTTTTATGCCTCAATTTGTAGAAACGGCGTATCGTTTGTAGGAGCGAATTTCGTTCCTCCGGAGAGCCCGAGAAAAGCGTGCGCGTCGATTAGCAGCGTTCGAAAAGCACGCGCAATATCTTTTTTGCACCGCCAATGAATCGAGCTCGCGTATTTTAAGGCAAAGCACATTAAAACGACGGCAGTGCGTACTACGAGGTTGGCGAGATGTGTTCTATGCAAATGTGCCATTTACTTTCCCCCCGATGGCCGTATTATCTCGGCATCGATAACGTTGATAGCACTTGTCCGGCGCATTCTTCGCGCGCGTACAACCGCGTACAGCCGCTCGAGCGGACGTTTTATTACCGAATTCCGTCAGTGGGATCGCGCGCTTGCGGCCGAGCAATCTCGCGGAAACCGCCTCTAATTTATTATTCAGATACGCATACATTGACGTCGTAACTCCGCGCACTTTTATCCCTCGGGAAAGTCAGCGAGCGCGCACGTGAAAGACTGTATAATTTTATCGCGCGGGAGGATTCTTTTATCGCTAACCCTAATAAAGTTTCGGTAATATGGTTATCTCGACGGAGGCATTGCGCCCCGAGATTTCAATGTCATTTATCGCTCTTTAAATGGGACCGTATATTTTCCAGGCGTTGCAGGCCAAGCGTTTAAAGCGACCGCGGTAGTTATATAACTCCCTTTTCTCCTTTTCGATGGCCCCCTGAAAAAATCCTACTACCCGAGGCGCATGCTCCTCGAAAAGCAACGCCGAAGTAGCTCCGCAGTAATGACCCGAGGATCCCATACGGGTTGCTCTCGCGAAGAAGTACGATGGGCAATTTTCAACCGACAGACTTAAGTACCCCTGCAACGCGTTTCGTACGCAGAAATAGAATATCGACGATCTTGGAAGAAATATACAAGTGCCGCGCGTTCGGATCGTTTTCTTTGCACGACGCTGCTGCGATGCTAAGTACACTCCCATGAATCGAACTTACACGGTGATAACTGTATCCCTAAGGCCGATGAGGTTTCAGGGGAATTTTTATGGACACCGGTGATACTCGGAAGATCGTTATACCTATTCGTAGACGATAAACGTACTACTGCCGGACGAATGTTAAATCGAAGCACCAACGATGACGTTGGTACCTACTTGGGGGAGCGATCGAAAAATTGGCAGGCTTGAGAGAAAGGGAGATCGAGGTCCACATCGAAATAACGGTTCGCGTTACTACGTCGAAGAAATGCTCCAAGGACTTGTAAGTAACGATCCTCGAAGAAGATCGCGAGATCGGCGTGTATCGAATAGCCCGTATTTGCACGAGGCTTTACATCGTAATTGTATTGTTACCGTGGAACAACTAACTGGCACGCACGACTCCGTCATCGCACGGCCTTTGAGTTCCACGGACGATAAGAATTTATTTCTACGTGGCGTGGCCGGACAGCGTGGGTCGTTTTGTCTCCGAACAATCGAGTTTACTGCGTCGTCCTGCTTGGAGAGTTTCCTCCTACCAAAGCTCTTCCACTCGATCCCGGAGGATAGGGAAATTCGCGGATTTCACGTAATTTTCCAACCTCTTCGCGGCTCAGAGTTACCTCGTACACCCACTAAATAAACATTTCAAGCAGCACGCTTGGCTCGAGCTCTGTTTCCGTGAATCGCACAGGTGCATTTGGTAACGGCACATCGGCGAGGAATAATTAACAATCGCGATAATTCTCTTCGGACTCGGTCGCCACGTGAAAAAGGATTATTAAACCCTCAAATTACAAGTTGCAGACTCACCCGCCTAAGTGCATATTTCTCTCACAATCTGCGGAAACATCGCGGATCGCAGGTGGGAGAACCCGGTGTATGGTAAATGAAATGCATGATTTACAGGGAATAAAGACTGTGTTTACCGCGGTAAAATAGGCACGGTTATCAATTTCGTGCTTATGCACGATACGCCAGGCTCGATTTAGATAGGGCTTTATAGTTTATAGCGGCATTCGAGAAAATGGTGTAGGACGAATGAGTATGCGAGATAGATCGCCGCACGATAGGTATTACAGGCATGCCTGGCCTGCCAGTCGATGGGCATTTTTACGGGGCAAATATGCGCGAAGCTGTGAGTTCCTCTCGCCGCTGTAGCAACTTCTGCAGCTTTGGGCGCATCGAGGGCGAGAGTGCAAAGGGGATGGTTTCCATTACCTCTGCCCAATCGTGATCTCTCGATTAACCCCCGGGTGGTCGCGTGGATGACACCGATCATCCGCCTAATGGTTTTCATTCGCCAATACCGATCGTTGCAAAGTGTATTTTAAATCCTCGTACAGAGCCACTTATGTATGAAAAATTCATACATCCACCCTTCGATCGAATCGAAGCTTCGTAGCTGCGCATCCTTCAATGCGCGTACCGGCTTCCACCAATTCGCATCTGGCAGTAACTCCTCGAGTTTATAGAGCAAAGGCGCGTGCAACGCTAGACCACCCAGGGCCCTGGCCAGCTGTGTCCCCTCCCGCGGGCCCGAAACTCATCGAACCTACGTACCTACGGCCAGGATCGCACTTCCGGCTGTTCTCTAACGGCGCACGCCTTCTTGCCCCCCTCAAGGAACTGGACATTAAATTTTCACGGTTCAGTGCCATCGAATATGAGCGCCTCCGGAGAAGTCGCGCTGGACGACGTTCTTCCTGGGGGACTTGGAAGCTCGGCATAGACCACGTAGCATGTGGCACGCGCTGCCAACTCGGCCCAATTAAGCGCCAATGCCAGCCTCCCCTCCTTGAACCACCCTGAAAATTTGTCCGTTCGAACGAAAACGGAAGGAATGGCGACAGAGCGGATTAACTTATGGGGAAAAAGCGGCCCTTTCGAGGGATTATCCTTACAAGCTAATCATTCGGTTGTGGAGGAGACATTTGAATATTGTTTTCCAATTGTTTCTAATTTTACCGTCGATCGTCGATTTCGTAATACCAGAGTTGCGCAATGCGTCGACGATGCAAAAAAAAACCAAGCTTGTTTTCCAAATACCCACGTGCAGTTGCTTATCGATCTCGTCCGTTTCTCGAATGTTCTTTTCATCGACGAGTGATCGTTGCAATTTCGCAAGTATATTCCCGCGCGCGTCAATTAAACTCGCCGTCGCGAAAAGAAGTACGCTCCTTGGTCGTAGGCGCGGGAGAGACGCGCTTCGCTAATGTATATAAAATTGACTCGAGATGGGAATGAATAGAAGGCGCGACGCTCGTAAAGAGAGGGAAAACTCCAATGACTTTCATAATAAGCTCCGCACGCCGCGCCGGCTAGACGGCGCTGCCAAAGGTAACGATCCAATCGTAAAACTGTAAATTGGCTAATTTACCCAAGATCGTCGCGACCGAGAAGTCCGTCTCCATTGAAAGGCTAATTGTCGTTTAACGCGCTCCACTCTCCTTTGGGAAACTTATTGATCGATTCTTCGTACAAGCATATTTCATTTAACGTCCGGACAGTCTCGCGAATTGCGCTTTATTAAGAGTATCGGGTTCGTTTTTCGTAATCGCGTAAGATTAAAGTTATCGCTTTAAGATGCAAATAGGGCAGCAGAGATCCTAATTAAATTTCGCCCATCGAGGAACCCGATCTGGCAGTTCTCACGAGCGTGGGTGGTGCTTCTCGATTTAATTCTGGGCAAAAGAAATAGCCGGTAGAAAAATGGAGTAGAAGGCCATTAACTCGCAGGAAACGAAGGACAAACCTTGATGACTTCCATACGGCGCCCGGGGCGTCGTATCGTCGAGACGTCGACGTCCGCAGGGGAATATAGGGATTCGCTCGAGCGTAAAACGATTGGTTATATTTAGCATTGTTAAGAATGAATGGAACTTCGTTGGGACTCGCCGGAAGGGTTACGCGCGAGCCTCGTAAAAGTCCGTTAAGTATATACATCGCATTGATAGACCAACGTTCGCAGATTAACGAAGTCGAAGAATAGACGTTGAATAACCGAAAAAAATATTTTTCGCTTCACGCAGAGGTCTCGTCGATTCTCTTCTTTCGATTAAAAATACCGTCGTTCCATCGTCGTATCTGAAAAAGTTATAAATGTTTCAACGATCTTTTTCAAATACGCGTTCTTAAAACAAGATACGGCACGGAGTGATAAATGATAAAAGAGGAGAAGGAATGGAATACCGTTTTGGAGTATATATTTAGAAAATTGTAGCCATCGATTTTGGGATGTAGAGTCGTAAAGATTTGTCGCAGAATTTTACTACCGGTCATTTCTCAACGGGAGTTTTGCTCCTCCAACATCCCCCAGACCATACTCACTCATTTTAATAGAAACAATCTGTTTGGGACATTTACCGAGAGAATCCCAAACCATTCGGGTTGTCCGCCTTTCGTCCCGGTTGTAGACGATTTTTGTTCCTTCCTAGGTATAATTTATGAAGAGCGTTGCGTTATTAACTTGGGTCCTAATACGTGTACGCATCTGTATTCAAGGATGTATACGAGAAAAACAGGGATTTCCGAAAACCGCTTCGGTACTTAATTATATATTGTATAATTCATATCCGAAGATCAGTGATTTATTTTCGTAATCACGATACGATCGTGAATCTCTCTTATATGGAAAGGATCGAGGAACCGATTCTTCCCACGATCGCCCACGTCGGCTGTCAAAATTTCTGCACGTTTGCCGATGGCCGTATCCGAGATACATCTTATCGGATCGCAAATATCACGATTTAACGAAGTATTGTCCCCGAGATCCCCATTGCTCTCGAGTATTTCGAATCGAACAGCTCGTGAGAATTTCAAAATCTCTCCAGTAGTCGGCCGGGTACAATACGGAAAATCAAGAATCTACAAAAACAGTGTAAAGACTTTTATTTATCGTTATATCGTACAGTTCAAAGCTTTTCATCGTCGCACTAAATATCCTCAAAGTCACCGCGAATACATCAAAAGTTCTGCAGCTTTCCAACTTCAAAATCTACACTTGCGAAGACATAGGAGGACTCCGAGGAGAATACAACGTACTAATTATTCCATAAACGCCCTTCCAAAGTACGTAATAACCGAGAGTACCCTTACGTACGGAACACGAGTATCGTCGTGGAAAACGTGACACGGAGCAGTAGTGCACTCGTGCACAAAAACCCTTCGCTCCTCGAGCGCGCTCACAAAGTGGATGAAATTAATTATACTCTCGTGGAGAAATGCTAGAATAAATTCGAGGTGGGCCGTTTGGCCGTGCGGTAGGTTAGATAGCGGAGAACGAGTGGCGGTAACGAGGTAAAACCTTCAGGATTCCCGATGCACAGTTAGGTAGATACAATGGGGAGGGCGAGCGAGCAGCCGGGTATTCTAGGTGTGGTCGGTAGGAATACTCGCGGCAGGCCGTACGGCCAATACGAATAAAATGTAAATTCGGCCTGCTACCTGGGATCTGCACCTAGCCGACTGGCTCTCCTCCAGGGCACTCCGCGTGAACAGTTAGCGGGAGAGATTCGAAAGAATCGGCCTAGCTCGTCGTTACGAAGCCACGCGACGTGCCGTTCCGGTCGATCTCTTTGCACTCGCGCTCATTCCGATACTCCGCGCATTTCCGGGTCATTTCGCGATTTTCTTACAGGGAAATTTCACGTTGTTCTTACAGGGAAATTTCGCAAAACTGGAAGCGTTTAGTCCGGTTTACTCGCACGTTTAACGACGATCAAGCTAGTTGTCTTTGTAGGACACGATTCTTTCATATTCTATGCGATCGGGAACTTTGCCCTTTGTCGAAGATATGATGTTCTCGTTTGATGAATAATTGAGTATTGTAGGACCGCGATGGGAGGAACTCAAGAGCAATGACACCTATTGACCCTTTCACGAAAAGCGCGACGAGTATCTCGAGCGTCTCGGAGACTCTAATGGGTGGCTGTGAATGGGTAAATGATATAAGGATGTACGATAAACGATATTATCCTAAATATTCCTATTTGTCGTCTCCCTCTGCCTTTGGAATTTGTGTATTCAAGTACGTTCTTCCGCCGCTTCTTCCCTTTAATTCCAAGATCGTAGGAGTAAACAGGAACCTATGCACTTCTGACCAAACTAAATACGTTGGGGATTTCGGAGTACGTAAAATATTTATTTTACAGTCCAGACTCCTAGAAGCTCTTCGTAATATCTTCGGCTTAGACCCACGAGTTTGAATACGCGTAATGCTTTGCTGGCACAAGGAGATTTTTAGGGCTGCGCTTTACGATGCGGACTGTGAGCTTTGCGAATCTTGTGGAAACCTCCTTGATTACATTACATATTGCATTATTTATATTACACAATGTCTTGGAAGGGGAAACGATTATGCACGCGTTAGATCTAATGAACTTGTAATCTTCCTTTTCCCCGATGGTTAAGCGTCGTGTAGGTGTATTGCCATGGCCGCACCGTTAGGCGATGACAGTTATCACTCGGAAGAAACGAGCGCTTGGACATTATCGCACTTTATTACCGTACACGTAGGAATGCGCGGAAGATCAATCTAGCAGGAGAATAATTTATTTCTTCCTCGAGAGGCGATAGAGTCAAAGGTAATCCGTCGAAAATTCCTCGTGGATCTACGCGGCAATTAAGTACGACGCGTACCAAGTGCTCCAACTATTTTATTCCAATACACAATTATCGCTAAACGCGAGTTTCCTCGGCAAATCTTATCTAAAGTACGTTAATAAATATACCAATAAATATTTATATCAACCAGCGATTGCTCTGCGCTCGGGTAATATACCGTAGTTGCGCTTTACGCCTTACATTGAACCTATCGCAAAGGACGATCGGCAAACACCGGTAGAAGGATCTACGATCGATGGGAAGGGATGATCGAACGAGGAGCAATTTCATAGGCATCCAAGCGGAATCGAGGTTTTTTGCAAGTTGGCACGCGTAATTATTTACGAAGAGGGCTTGCAGGTTCACGCGCGATGGCGAACCGCCGCGTGAATTTCCGTTGAAGGACACCTACTGGCACAATTAATCGAAGTTTTCCAGGCAGCTGTAAGGCCAGCGGTAATGTTCCGCGTACCCACAAAGCACGGAGAAGTGCGCAACGAGGGTGACGGCACGTTACGCGACGCCAGTAGATGAGCCCGCTCACCTGCCCTTTTTATTCCGCCTTGCACGGCTGCCCTTCGGTCTCTAACTGATAATCGCCCTTCATAATTCCGCAAGGAAAGAGCCCTCGTCGGAGGGCCGCCTCGAGGATAATCGTTGTGCGATTATCGCGAATATTCGCGCATCGTTATTCCGGGTACTAATCGGTCATGCGTAAAACGGACATCGGCGAGACTCCAGAAATAATACCACAATGCGTTTAACTCTTATTAAAGACGTTTAATGCGCGTATTGATTTGCGAGCCGTCGGTAGGCTCACATCAACCGCGACGAAGCGCATCGATCATCGGCAGTTATTTTAGCGTTAAACGATTACTTTGTAATATTTCAGAAACCGGTTCCGAAGGGTCTGGAATTTATCGAGTAATTCCATTGCACTCGAGTAATTAGACCGCATGACTCATGGGAAATTTCATTAGAGCGTTGCACGAATTCAAGACATTATCGCTTTAACGAGCACAGAGGCGGGATTCCCGAAGAAGCGCGCCGAAGGATAATCCGGGATAATTCTCGCAGACCTTCGAGAGAGCTGTCTCGGATTTTGAGTCGGGTACCGAGATTTTGCACCGAGCACCGTTCTCTCCTCTCTTTGGCCACGGTCTCTCCGGAGGGAAGCTCGAGGCGATATTTATGGACGGGCTTTCCTGTCGAGGGTCGATGCCGGAAAACGCTGGGAAACCTCGGCGTCCCTCGAACTTTCGAAAATCACCTTCGCTCTCGTAGGATCGCGGAGCTTTAATCGCGACTATCGCTTAGTCACGGACGGTCTTCGTATTCTACGCGCGTGAATCCATTAAAATAAATTTAAAAGTGAGTGGTAATCTCACGTTCGAGGCGAGACACGGCCGATGTAAACTAGTTCTTAAACTAAAGGAAGCACAGCGATTTACTATATTGCGGCCGTGCGTTGTATCCCATTATTGATCTCGTAAAGCAAGAGCCTCGTCTAAACGAGCCTACGCGCTTTGGAGGCAATCGAGGAAAGTGGCTATTAACATAAATATCGAGTCGCACAAAGAACATAAATTAGAAAAACCGACGTTCTTTTATTTCGCCCGGTATTATTCGCATCGCGCACCACCTTCGAGCGACGATTAATCATGCAGTTTTCTCCAAACAACCGGTAATTCGAGTTTTCCCCACGTACCTCATTACCACTTTCGCGGATTTGCGAAATCGAATCTTTTCGCGGATCTTTTTTAGACTCCGAGACCGGCGAGAATATGGGAAGGACGGTGGTTCTCCTAGGTCCATCGTTCCGGGCCTTTACGCTCGTAAACCACAAAGAACAAATTTCCTTTCAGCGAGATGGACACCAAAGGCCAGCCTTCGTGTAATCGTTTCCACGGGGAATAATTCATGGCGAATTTGAACGGAGTTAAACTCCCGGCGATGGACCATAACGATAAATAAGTCCTTGTATTTTCGACGTGTATTATTTATGCCTCTTGCGCAAGTACATACGTTAAGAGTGTCAAAATCGCTCGAATCCCTTAATTCATCATGCCTGACCACATGTGAGAAAGGCGTAGGCTCCCGAGGTGTTTCTTAAGCGCCGATGTTCGTGCATACCCACGCAGCCCACGTTGGAACATTTTAGATTAGTCTCCTCAGATAAAGCGCATATACGCGCGGAGGACTGCGGCATTATGAGCGAAGAATTGGCAGGTATCCGGGCCTTCTTTTCGTTCGACCGGCCGATACACGCTTTACGTATCACTCGCGCAACGAGCACCTTTCCTTCTTTCTTCCCCGCTAATCGAATCGCTCCGTCTTGCGCGACGTAGGCATTTGCCTGTCTTGGATCGCTGAATCGATTTATTTTTTCGCTCCGCTGTAAGCCGTCGCCCCTTTGTTCTTCTCGCGGACTTCCTTCTGTTACCGCACACCTGAGTGTTTAAAAAAATAATCATACCTATAGATGTCCTCTGCGATTGTTTAAAGAACAATATATCGATACACTTGCAGGAAGTAAAATTTTAATCGATTCGAATTTATTTCCCCTCTCTCGATAGCTTGAGAAATATTTGGCAAAATAATTTCGCTTATCGAGTCGCGGATGATCGGCAATGAAACGCGTCGGAGAATAATGTTTTTTACATTTAGAAACGTCGGTCTTTGACATCAATCGTCGTATATCTCGGCGTCGACGTTAATCGAATATTTGATTAGCCAGCTGCATAACGAGCGGCCGTCGATACAACCGTGACAATAAAATCGATTATAATTAATATCCTGTCTGTTGCGACAGCTGCGCCGTCCCCATTCTAATTCGCATTCCGCGGTGTAATGTTCGTTTGCTCTATATGCAGTCGATAAAAAGGTAAGCGAAACAAGATACGAGTTTTTCTTCGCAACATTTATTGGTTTGTCTCGTTCGACATTTACGAGCAGACTCGGTACCTCGGAGGCACCGGCGGAATACAGGATGAGTCTATGGTAGGAACTGCATAGAATGGTTTTTGTCGGGCTCAAGGCCTCGGTGAGATGTGAATGAATCTAGAACCTGTTCCCCTCTGGTTCTTCTTACGCTTGCTCCACCTTCTTTTAGAAGTCAAGCTCGTGCAATAGGCTCGTTGAAAGCGGGCTTAGAACCGGGATGAATCACGTTAGTTGAACGTGCTATAATAAACTTTTCATCCTGGGAATTGTCGACGGTTTTCGGATTACTTACCGTTCCCAAGACGTTTCCGCGTTGGCGTTACGACCAGTTACAATACCGGTATAGGTTTCCAAACGTTTTCTAAACTCACCTTCGACGATCGGTTCGCACGCATACCGGTAATAATACAAATACTCCTTCTACTCGAAGTCTCCTATGCGGAGTAATCACCCTTGCACCATTTTCAACATATCGTTATACTCCACATAGTTTTAACGTACTCCAAGACGTTAAACAATTTCGAATATCTCGAAGCTCTTGCTTCAACCATCGACGCGCGTAATTTATTAACCCTTTGCATTTGGATTTGGTTTAGGCAATATCACTTCCCGAGTCTATTCCTATGCTCTACGAAGGTTTAAAACGTTAAATCGTCTCTAAAATCTTTTTAATTAGCTCTGAAAAATTTATAAAATAAACGGAAAATCGCCACGAGTTGCTGGTCCGTCCAAAAAAGGTTTCGAGCGTAAAGGGTTAATATTTCTAGAAAAACCGAATCCTGGCCGAGACCTTCATTTCGATCCCTCAAAATAGTAGGCGGATACACCCCTATGGATAAGAGTGAATCCGCCGGTCGGAGGTAGGAGCCAACGTCTGGCGAAATATCTTTATTCCCGGCAGGCAGGGCAGACACAGGAGGCAAGGGAGTCCCTCGTCTCGATTCTCGAGCGGCTCCGATCTCCGCGGGCTCTCGATATTCTCGCCCCTCCTTCGCCCCTCCCCTCCAGGATCCACGTGCATCGGCGCGTAGGCAGCGCCACGACTCCTCGGTATCGCGGGCCCTCGGCAGTTTCGACAGAGTCGTGCCGGTGACCGCTCGTGTGAACCGATCGCTCGTCGATTAATCCATCCACGGGCCGTCCGTCGGCGTCGAAATTGTCCTCGGCATCGCGACCAAGGAGATAGAGTCAACGCGACGCGATTAAAGGCTTCGAGTGGTCCCACCCGCGAAAGAGATCGTCGTTCTGTGACCAGCATGCAGATCTAAGGACTATAGCGGATCCGACGAGAGGTGAGTCTTTCGAGTTCATCCTGCCAATAGCGTAGAGTCGATTTCTGCCTGGTCGGATCCTCTCGTTTCATCGCGATCGGGTCGCGAGGTTTGAGAGGTTGAATTAAAAAATTATCGCGCGCCGGTACCGCGCGGTCCTCTTTTTTATTCGAGTACCCGGCTATTCTCGGAGTTTTTGGTGGATGATCCGCGCTTCCTCGGCTGGTGAAAAAGGGACTATAAAGATCCGCGGAGGTTCTAGAATTCTTACGGTAGTCATTCCGCCCCCTCGGTTCTTGCGGCTGCCATGCCAAGGGAAGCGCGACTTAGCAACCGCTACTTCTTTGTCGGACCGCGGCCCCTCGCGAAAACACGCGCCGAGCGCAGACGTCGTACCGTTGAATTTTCTCCTCGGTCGTGGGACCGGGAGAAAGAGGAAACGCCGTTTGTTTAATTTCCAAATTGGCCCCTACGCCCGTTTGGCGTATAATCCATTTTTCAGAACGGTTCGCGCATTAAAGAGCGAGAGACGGCTACCAGCCGTTCTTCGGACATTTAGCTGCACGGAATGTATCCTTAAGGATTGCGAGGACAAAGGAAAAATGTCCGTAGATAAATGTGTCGATCCATAGGTCGCGACAAATTCATGGATTATCTTAGGAAATGCCCCGTCTCAAGATTTTACAATTTTTCACAGGAATTAGCAACTTCTTCGGTAGATTTAGCGTTGAAGCCAGATCCTATAATACGATCGTCCCTCAGTATCTATCCTCAATTTTCTGACTGCGCTTTCCAAACTATATACGCCATGCCTTTTTCGTGAATTTACTCCGTAGTCTGAATTGTAAATCACGATGCATACGCGACTTGGCAAATTCTGCGTACAACGAATAGAGCCAGGAGAAAACTTTGGTTTTACCTAAATACCGACGGATCCGCTCGCGCGTGACGTTCGTTATTTGTTGTGATTCGCGGGTAAACGTTCCCGCGGATCCTAGCCGCGGGTTTGGAGGTCGTCGATTCGGCGGCTGCCCGGTATATGAATTATGTAAATCCCCGTAGCCTCTAGTAGAACGTATCCGCGCTGGCCGTAATCGTGGTAGCCGGTAATGAATCACGCGCGTCGATCCTTTTTCCCGTGGCCACGGAGGGGAGTGGAAAACAAGCGTAAATTATCGGCTCGTTAATGCGCGAGTTAACCGCCGCGAGTTGTGTGCCGATGATAATTCTATATTTAGCCCGCGTCGGCGCACGGTGCATACCAAATTGGGGATTTCGATGGGAGAGCCGAAAGGACGGGGAGGGTGGCGATGGAGGAAGGATCCTGGATGGTTTGGTTGCTCGTGGGGAAAATTGTCGTTGGGGTCTGCGCGAAAATCGAGAGGGATGGGCGGAAGAGGGATTGGAATTATGCGAGTTACGAACGGTTGGTGTTCACCGCCGACGGAGACACGCAACGCGACACCAGACGGCTCTGACCGTTTCCGGTTCTTCGCGCAATCACCGGGTCGATCCTCGACGAGGAACTCGACGTGGAGGCTTTACGGATATTAACTTGTTAGCCGTGTTACATACGCTTAAACTTTTGCCATCGATATTTTCGCCGAGGGGTTTGGTCCTCTCTGATGGAGGATGGATCGTCGTTTAAAGTTGTTCGATGAAGTGGAGGAAAAGTCCGTTTGCCTTCCACTTTTGCGATACGCGTAATTTGGGTTTTAAGGAGGCTTCGTTGGGTTGCAGGAGATGGTGAAAGGACGATGGTATATTTATATCCTCGTAAACGTTCGTTACTCCCGAATCCGCGGCGAGTGCGACTCCGGAGTTAGGGCACTTTTAAGCAACGATGTCTGCAACTACCGTGATAGATGTGTCAACGACGAGGTTGCGCGCAAAATATTTGACTTCAAAGATAACGGCTTTTCTCGGTATGTACTCTGCATTAATGGAAGCTGAACAAACAGCTGCCTACTTCGGGTGCCGCTCAAAGCAAAGATACGCGCGTTTACCGTACTTTGAATTATTTGTGACATCTAATGGAAAACTTGGCACCCTTTCTCGCGTTGCTTTCTCTCGCGTCTTTGGACCTTGACGAGCGAATGCTCGTTAACGATTTTTTGTTATTTTTAATCGTACATCGTTCTCGCGGAAAAAAATACTTAGACGCTAATAAATATTCCGTTATTTGTCGTTAATTATCGGTAATTCTCATAAATTCCACGTTTCCTTTTTAAACAGTGTTCCAGAACGATAAATAAATCGGCACAACGACCATATTTGTCCACGTAATCTCGGTCAATATTTTGCCAAACCGTCTTTTGACTAAATTTCGATCGAATGAAGACGGTGCGTGTTTGACGATTTCTGAAACAACAAAGTAACGTTGCCAAACGGAGTTTTTGAAGCGACGTACGGGAAAATATAATGCACGTGCGTACGGTAAACATTTGGCGAAGGCCCACTGCCTTGTTGATTTTATTGCGCTCCGAAATATGGCCGGTTACCTGGAAAGAGATGTAAGCATACGCACCGGGAAAATTTCCAGGCAAGACTTCTTACCGAAACGGTGAGTCCACGGCCTTTTGCGTGCATCAACAATGCCACTAGAATCCACTCGTTTTGTCTCCGATAAACGCAAGGCTCTTTCGCGTAGAAACTTGATATTTAAGGCGAATTCTAAACAATCGGGTCTGCACGCATCGAACCCCTCAGAGGCGATGGCCAAGAATTCGAGCCTTTCACACGGACGCTCGATCGTCCGTCTGTCCACCATTCTGGGCCCGTGAGCGTCAATTAGTTTCACGCAAAAATGGCGTACGATGCAAATGGGGAGATCGTTTCTTAGGACGGAGGCGCAAAAGGACACGGCGTTACTGATAATTGCACAGGCGCTGCTGTGCTTGCTCATTGTTGAGACGCGATGGCTGGCTCTGCATGGGCGTTAATAACGCGCCACGTACGTCCATTCGGGGCACGGACCTCTGATCCCGGCTCATAATCGACATTTCCATACCCGTCCTTTCGCCATTCCGCCCCTTCAGTCCCTTCGCCTAATCGTCATCCTATCGATGTCGCGCCTCCTAACGTTTCCATGGAAATTAAGGGAGGCCTTGGCAAGCCTATGGAAATTTATCAGATTATTCGAAACCATCGCTGGAAACATTGGTCTTCTTTATTTAGGAAAAAATCGCGAATTCGTAAAAATGGTCGTTACTTACGGGTCAATAATATTTTTCCTTCTCTCATGCCCCTTCCACTCTCATTCTAGACCAAATTCCGTGTATTCGAACATCTCGTTAATATGATTCCAGCGATCGTACGGTAAATGATCGACGGTGATTAACATTAAGAAAAGTACGATCGCGCGCTCGTTATTCCAACTTGTATCGGCCTTGCCGCCACGAGCGTCCGCGAACCACGCTGGTTACGGTTTATTACATTAATCCACAGATCGTTAGACGTAGGACGATCGTAATCGAAGTGAGTAGCGAAAGGGTGTAACGGCCGACGTATTGACTCGGCAATCGGGTTACGTAATCCCGGAGTCATTATTGAGCAACGCACTTATTTAGCCACGGCGTAAATGCAAACGCGAGAACTTCCATATTTGGGGGTGCAAAGAAATCGTCTCGCCGATAATTCGGAGCTGCAGAACGGTCTCTCTCTCTCTCTCTCTCTCTCTCTCTCTCGCTCTCTCCTTCTTCCTGGAGACGATCCCCGCAAATGGGTCCATACATTTCGACTTTTATCACCGTCGCATCGAGCGCGAAGTTTAAAGCCCTCGCACGGGCACGGGTTACGCGACCTGACGCATAATCGAAGGGAAAGGAGGAGCGTGGGGAAGTTTCGCGGGGCTTCTCCGGGCAACTCGAGCTCCTCCGGCAGATTTGTCGATCGATGACATCACCCTCCACCAAAATGGGCGTTCAGGTGTACGTGTGAACCGGCCTCGGTGTGCGTGCTCAATGTTCTCGAATAAAAAAGGACGAAATAGACGGCAAGGAAGAGGCACGGTGAAGGCAGGCAATCGGGCAACGAACTCTGCTCGCTGATACACCTCTCTCTCCCTCCCTCTCTCCCTCTCTCTCTTTCTCCCGCGCTCCTTCCCTCTCGCCGGCTCTTTCCCTCTTTCCGCCCATCTCTCCGACTCTCTTCCTCCCACCCGCCACGCCACTTTTCTCCCGTTTCATCTAATCTCGCCATCTCCATCTGACCTTCCCCGGCCCGCGGCCGAACGTTGTGTCATCTTGGCCCCAGATAAGAGCACGCGAATAAGAAGTTATCGCAGGTGCCCGCGGAGCTTGCAAAAAGGGATGTAATGCGCCGAAAGATAAGCGGCCACGGGGTATACATCGCGGTGCAGCGACGTGGAATTAGTCGAAATGGCGGGGCGAATCGGATCGCGTGGTTCTCCTCGGGGAAAGTAGACTGCCGTTTGGTGCACGAGGAAAAGATTCGTCCCGGCACCGGGTCACCTTCCAGGATTCGGATTTTCCTCGATTCTCGGCCTTGCTCGTCGGACGAAACGTGGAAAGTAGCGAGGTTTAAGATCTCCGGGTAAAGAGCAGGGTGCGTTACTCGTACGTTACTCTTTGCGGCGAGAGGGAAACTGGGTTTCGTTATATCGTTTGGTAATTTTGGTCGTTAAGCGCACCGATCGTGGACGGTGGTGGAAGAGGAGGCCGTGCCTTGCGAAAGCATCGGGCTTGAGGCGTTCGTAGGGATAACGTAATGTGTCGGTTTTTTACGCGTTTTTAGTACCCGCCTTTAGCCGCCGTCATCGCGTGGTTATACGTAACGAGGATAAAAAGAAAGGCTCGTACGGCGGAGGATAAGCGGCCTGTGAAAAATATGCGGTAATACGATAACGAGCGATGTTAGCCTTGGCGAAAAAGCCTGCAATTACCCCGTAGACCCGGTAACGTTTCTCGCGGGGATGCTCCTGAGATGATACGATTTCAGCTTTCTTTGGATGTTGTAATACATGCTCTTTATCCGTTGAATCGCGGTCGCGCGCTCGGGGCGTAATTAGCGGGTCAGCTAATTGTGCCGTTCTGCGAACATTGCATTAAGTAGTAACAATTCTAATTGTCTACCTTCTTTTCGCGAGCGCGTTGTACGATACGCTCCTCGCTCTCGTCCGAGCGCCATTCCGCTTTGCGTCCTCGCTATCTCGCGCGGCTCGATGGAAATCGAGGCGGGTATTCGAGAGGAAAATCGTTTCCTCGATATTCGACCACCTCGTTCCGAACTCCGGTATAATACAGTACACAGGGTGTACGTTTTATAAGACGTGGACGAATCGAGGATCGGCGAAGCGAAAGGCCAGATCTCGCGCGCGGAACTCTCGATCTTTATCGACTCGGCCGGCAGTTCTGCGGGGTTAAAACTCGACGCTCGCAAAGGTAGTGGCGCACGCGCGATTTTGAGGAATTTCTTTGAAGTCCCTCGCGTCCGGAGGCCGCCCCGTACTTTTTTCTCTTCGAGAGGAGACGCGTCCTCGGTCCTCGGCACCTCGTCGTCTATCGCTCCTCGGATCGCGCCAAGGGGGAGACGAGGGTCGTTCCTCGCGCACGGAATTAGCACGCGTCGGGCGAGTTTGCTAATTGAAGGGTATATATATTTCTCCGACCTTGGTCCCCCGCTCGAAGATTTTTCGAGTCCGAAGAGCCAGGCGCACTGGTCGACCGTTCGATTCGGCGGTCGACGTGGTGCTTGATCGAATAAAACCTCGGCGTTTTCCAAGCAACGAAAGTAAGTTCGATCGACGGGAACGCAGATGATCGCAATAAGGCCGATGCATCCTCGGCTCGGTGGATATCGTCGGGGATGCGGGCCGCTGCTCTTCGGCCATCGTACGAAGGTGCCCGGTTACTTGCTCATGCATAAACCAGCCGTGAGAGCGGGACACTCCGTGTTCTTGATTTATCGGCGAAATATAATAAACGTATAAATGCACGGCAGCTTCCTCGATGGAATTAATACGCCATCGATCACCCTCGAGTACGGGGAAATCTGTTATCGCCGCCTCCGTGCATACTCGACGCGTCGTTCCTACGAGAGGCTGGACCGAGATGCGGGAAAAAGAGAGGAGAAGAAAAACGACCACCACGGAACATTTGCGTTGTTCCACATGTATATCCAGCTACCTCCCGGCAATTACTCCGCGGGCCTCTAATTGCGGTTACGCCGAGCAATTATTAGACCGCGACGCAAAAGTTCAATCTTAATTCCGCTCTAAAATACTACTTTCGTGGATGGCCACGGAGAGTGGGGGATAACGAGTAATAACGCGTACGCCACAAAGCGGAGGAGGATATTGTTCCGGTTAACGGCACGGGCCGCCGAGTTTGGAAAATACCGGGCGCCGTTATTTTTCCTCGGGAAATTCGGAGCTTATAATCGCTCCCTCGTAGAGCCATCATTAGGACTGGCCAATCGTTCCTAGATCGTAGATACCGAAAATGAAACGAGGGCCAGGCCTCCCTCGTTAAGCACTGGCGTTACTCGCTCTGCAAGCTTCGACTTTATAATATCATAATGTGCGCGAGTTTCTTGCTCGATGAATAGGCATTAATTGAAAGAATTAGTCGCGTTTCACGTCGTTTATGCTTAGCAGGAGGCCTTTGATTCGGCTAGTTTATGTCATCCAGGCGTGTGCGCAGGGCTTGAAAATCGTCCCGCGGCCGCGGCACGGCGGTCCCGCGAATCGAGATTAATCGTTCCGAGTAGCATCGGTGCTCGAGAGGCTACAAAGCGCCGGTACAATGTGATACAATGGCCCATTGTGCCTTCCAAATGTGCAACCGAACGTTCACCGTATTACCGCCGTCGCAATACCGCGGATTCGGGTTAATGATTCCCCGTAATACAACCGGTGCAATGTCGGTGCGTACCAATGCCCAGGGGATCGAAGGTTTTCGCGCATCAACCCTTTGCGGTTGGAGCAATATTATTCGTTGCCCGCCAACCCGCGTCGCGGCTCGTATTCAAATCGTACTCCAAGGTACACGTTCGACGAGCCGTGAAATTTGCTAAACTTCGGCCACTAACCAGAGGCAGGAGAAGCATTGGAAAATCGATTTGCTTGGCGCGCATAATAATCGCAAATTGTGGTAGAGAAAACATCAGAACTCCGTAATGCGGAGGGTATCGAGCAACGTTCGAGGTGGGGCCGCAAGGGGTAAAGGCGCAAAACGGTGGCGCGATTAGCCCTGCGCGAACAATGGCGCGTACCCTCGGCAGAGGCGATCGACTTAATTGCGAAAAGCCCTCGACAAAGGGGACGGACCTGAGCGTTGTGGGGCCACCTGACCGAGCGGCTCCTATACCTGCGCCCTTGGCCATGGGAACCTGCCCCTAGGGAACTCACGGCTAGGGTTTCCATCCCGGCAGATGTCGATTGTCCCCTCCCGCAGTCCTCCTCCGTCCTCCTCCGGCAGGTCGCAGGTTGGCCGCACCTTATGTATGTTTTCTGCGATTCTCCCACGCCGAACGGACTTCTCCGGCCGTTTCCTGCATTCGCATTGAAGCCCGATCCCTTTTCCTCGCGCTCTGCCAGGGGCTATATTTATCCGGCTGCCAGAATTGCCCTGCGGGACTTTAGGAGGAAAAAAATACCAGGAGGGATATTCCGAAACGTCTGTCTACGCAGACCGTTGAGGAGCAGCGTTCTCGCTTAAAGGTCGAAAGTTATTCAGGAGAGATTGTGCTCGTTGTTGCGTAATGGCTCGTAAAAGAAGTATCCAAAGTGTCTGGCATTGTTGGATGATATTTCGATCGGTTAATTATACGTTTTTCAAAGTTGGAGGTTAGAGAGTTTTGTGAGAGCATCGCAAGAGCGATGGAGTAAATATTGGTGTGGGTAAATCGGTTGTACCCGGTTTTCGCGTTGAACGTATTCGTATCGTTTAACACGTAGTTCGCTCGCTTTACGACAACGCTCGTTTGTAGACCATGAGGAAGGTAAAGGTATAAAAATAAATGCGTTTCGGGTCGTGAGCAGGCATAAATGCAGGTCTCTCTCGTATTCCGAGAATCGGCGCATTAGGACCTTCGGCTTTATGCACGTTCCCAAGCGAGACCGGACCGCGGCAATGGTCATTCGATATGAAGACGCATGCTTGCATTAAAGGGTTCGAAACGAGAAGTAACGAGGATGATCGCGAAAGTAAATTCTCCCGTGGTGCTTGATTTGTTCCAGTAGTCGACGATAATGTAGATATTATTGTCCTCCTGCGCCTTCCTCGCTCCTTTCCCCGCGTAAAACGCTATTCCTACGTATCGCGGCATTCCTATTTTGCGCGTATCGTTTTACCTATGCCAGAGCCGGCACAAAATCCTCCCCTTCCGTACTTAACGACCGCTATTGAAGCTTCCATTTCATGGAATTCTATGCAATTTCCCGTAACAGTGTTCCAACCAATCGACAAACGTAATATCGCGCTTTAGACCTATACATCCTTCGGTTGACTTCGATCGAAGAATTATATATCCAGTCACGGTAAGTCAGCGTAAAGTCTTCTCAAATGTAAAATGCGTTTCCCTCGGACAGTGTAGGGAATAAAATCGTATTCGCGCCGAAAGTACGCTTCCGCCTTTGGGTCTTCTGGAGCGCTCGAAACGACGACGATCTATAAATAACTTCGGACACACCGATGTACATATTTTACGATTTGCGTAAGTCACGTTCGAGCGGTGGAATAACGCGCGTAAGATCTCCCGCTTACCTTCGTGCAAGGACAACGCGCGCCCCGGCCCCGCTACGATCCCCATTGGGGCGAATGATCGCATTAGATTTGGTTCGTTTAAGACGGAATGTAGGGCTGCAGACGAAGGTTTCCAGCAGTCGGAGGTAACGTTTGGTATCCCCTGGGCGTATCGTGCGCCTTATAACTCTGCCCCTTTTTTCCCCGGGGAACGTGCATCGCGGGAATGCGCTTCGAGCACGCGCTTGTGCGCGCCGCGGTTCTCGCTGTAACGTGAGCCGAGATCGAGGAAATTCATCTTGCAAAATTTATTTCCACCCCGTTGGTCGTTACGCGTCGAATTTGTGCGCCCCGTGCGAAGGTTTTTAGCGGACAAAAAAAAAACAGCCGAACGCTTGAATTTCTCTTACCCCGAAGAAGTTCAAAAAACATACTCTTTGTCGCACGATTCTCTTCTATTCGACATTTTTATAGGATATCTACGAGGATCCGTATAACGTTCGTTGAATCTAGGCAAAGATCACTATTATCCGATATTCCGTGCAAGATCATTTGGATCGTGCGTTCCAAAAATCATCTCCAAAGCCAAATGGAGGATTATAAAGGAGTTCGAGTGGCTCGAATGTCTTCCGTAGAACGATTCGTAGCTTGGGCCCGCACGGCTCATCTCGCACGATCCTCGTCGGCCGAGCGGGAATGAAATCGGTGCCACGGTATTTCGGTCGACGGCTCTCGAGCCCCTCCCCTTCGTTTTCTCAATTTTTATCCCCCTTTTTTTACTCTCCTCCGATCGCGCCCCGTAGAAAGTAAAACTATGCTCTCGAGCGTCCTCGAACGCCCGCCGTCTGACACAGATATATCCCGGCCGTCCTCGGCGGATCTTTCGAAAGGATCGTCCGTGGCCCACGGCAAATTCGGGGGAAAAGACGTAGAAAGCAGCCGGCGAGGAGGAGCGAGAGACGAGAGTCTCTCCGTACGCAAACGTTGATCGGTCTTAATAAAGTCCACGCATCGCGCGGCGATGCTCCGACGATGCTTCCGGTCTGGAATGGGTTATTAAATTTATTTTTTGCTCGGAGGAGTGAAAGGGATACCCGCCTGGAAGAGAGACCATCGAGACGCAGACTTTCGTGACCGATCGAGCTTGGATAGATGCGTGATCGTTGTTTTGAGATATGTTCGCATCGCGAAGCTACGCGAAGGCGCGTTTTTATAGCTGATCATTTTCCTCCGAAGAATCTGTTATTAATTTATAATGTGTCGAGAGAGAATCGATTTGGGAATAAGGAGGAATGGTGTTCTGATATACGCGCGTGGCGTATTAAAAATTCCTATTTTACGGGCTATACCGGCGATCGCGATCCGAGCTCGAAATCTCCGCCCTTAAATCAACGAGTTTCTCGATCGTCTTAACCCGGTTTCCACTTTCTCGGATTACGCTCGCCGGCCGTGTATCGTATTCGTTACATCGTGTCGCATCGCCCTTGCATTGTCGACGAGCGGCTTTATTTACAACGATTAGCATCAAAGTATGCGAAGGATCGTAACGATCGTCGACGATTAACGGGACGATCGAGAGGCGAGCTGCGTTTCGCCAATAGTTGCACGCCTCGGCCGGTAGAATACCGTTTCCTATATTTTTTTCTCCATCGAGACCGAGACCCGATCACCCACATTTTACGGTCAGCCGGCTCTCGACGATTTTCACGGCTTGCCTATTTAACCCGTAGCTTTACGGCTACTATGGGCGCCTGCTCCGACGTTCGACAGATTTGCATACGCAAGGCACGCCTGGATAATCAAGGTTTCAATTCATTTTCGTCCGCACGCATTGTGTTCCTCGAGAAAAGCTCGTGTCCGCCCGACGAGAACAGCCGGAAGCTTCTTTTTCTGGAAAGCGGAACACTGACTTCCGCTCGAACCAGCGATCCAGTTCTCCTGGAAGTGCGGTGATTACGTGGGATTTAAGTCGATTCATCGTTAAACAGCCTCTCGTTAAATACCCCGATAATCCACTTCTTTATTCACGATCAACGAGCAAGCTTCAATTTCAAACGCACCCCGAGCTCATTGGCAAAATCTGTTCCAAGGTCCAAGGCGTTCGTGGACCTTGAAAAGGCCATGCCGATCACGTTCGAGGCAATCAGCACGGAATAGAGGGTACAAAATATAGGCGGTAATAACGTAAAAACGTCTCAGGATAAAATATTTCGCGGTGAACCCGGTGTAATTTGCAGTTATCTGGGGCCCTGAAAGCGCGTTTAGAGTACCGGGGAATAAAGCGAACGTAGTATAACTGTAATGCATCTCGCGTCACCTATGATCTCGTACCGTTACCTCGAAATAGGTGAGCCGCCGGTCTACGGGACGTGCATCTTGCACGAGAAAATGTAAATAGCGGCGAGCACGCTGCCTCCTGCCCCGCGAGTTTCGCGGAGGGGGGGGAGAAAAAAGGCAGAGCGGAAGTCGCGACGGGAAGCGCGCGCTTCCTGTCTAAGGCACGGCGCATCTGCCAGGGGTGTTCGCCGACTTTTACGAACTCTCATCCGTCCCCTGCGTTTGTACAAAAATAATACCGATCGGGCGCACCTTTGGCGTCGTGTAACGAAAATGCAGGAAGCAACCGCGGATGCTTCGCGCACGATTTTCGTGTTTTTGGAATAAATATCGTGGAGAGGAAAAAGAGTTCTTGGCAGCGGTTGCATGAATGAAAAGTCGAGGAAGCCCGTTAGGCGGTGCCAACCGGCTTCGTTCTACCTCGCTGGCTTTTCTCAAAGGAGACGTGGGTGCTACCTTCTGTAATTTGATGCTCTAATCGTTAACTTGCCCCAGTCGCGCCATTCCCGGCAGTTTCAGGAAATCGCGACGATAAAGCCCGATGTTTTACGAGGATTTTATCACCGTGCCTTACGTGTGCCACGATTATTCGAATAGATTTACGAGGTACGGAGATTATTTCCTTACGAATGACAAACTGCGATCTAAAACGACGATCTTGATTTTCTCGGGAATAAAGATCCGTTGGGGATACAGGTAGAATTTTCATTAACCTTAACGTTCTTCCTGATCTAATTTTGCGTAGGCGAATGCGGTACGGTGTCGGGTATCGAAAGGATGCGAGCTACGTTGAATCTACATTTGGCACAAAAATATCGTAAATCGGTACAAGTAGGGGAAAGCGGAGAGAAATTTTAATGAGATGCGTTGACGGCACCTATTGGAGTGTTTAAAAAATCAGAAAAACGACCCGGATGGGGACTTTCACGCAAAGCACAAATCCACACCAATGTGGAAAGTGGAAGGCGGTTCGTTAAATCAGAAATGGCAAGTTTATTTTATTACGTCCTCCAAACAGCGTGACGAAGGTATGGGATCGCAAGATCGCATGATCGGCAGAAAATGGAGCGGTTTAGTCGATTACGCCGATTCAGCTTCGCCGATAACACTCTCGCCGCTTTCGACGACAACGCTCTCCCGCCGCGACTTCGTTGTACTTCCAATTAATATTCTAACTCGCCGGGCCTGCGGCTAAATCCGAGTATTTTTCTCGCGAAACACCTTCGACGACAATGCATACGCGCGTATGCGTGCCCGTCCACTTAACACTTTGTACCAGAATCCAGTCGGGCAAGTTGCCCACGTGAATTAATTCACGCACGAATACTGCATATACTTAAATATTTGTTGTAGCCTCCAGGTATCCGCGCGAATAGGCTGTAATTATCGCGTACCACTTTCCTCCTCCACGGTAACATTCTGTCGCCACCGCAGATTAATCTGCCATCTCCTCCGCGCTCGCCCGACAACTCTATGATCGCATGCGCAATCTGCACAGCCCATGGGTCTCTAATAATATGTGCCACGGATTTTTAGCTTCGCCGAGACATTAATCGTAATAACCAGGGCCCCAACTTCCGCGATGGAAGCAAAACGAAACTTAATCGCGACGCATGTATCGAGAGTGCTCGTAATATAAATATCCGTCACAGATATTATTCCGTAAATTCTATGGATTTCCAGCCGGCGATTAGATTTATAAGCACAGGTGTTCCCGGGCGCCGATCACTCGGTCGGCCGGTATCAAGTTCAATATCGTCTAATTCGAATTCCACGTATCCTCGAGCATTGCTCCGCGCGAGTGTAGCAACACCGTGCTCGAGAAAAAAACGAAATACCGCACGCGCGCCTTCGTTTTTCGGTGCCGGCTTGTTAGGCGTATATCACGCTCGTTAGAAGATTCCCAAGTATCCTGCGGCTCGAATGAAATTTCTATAGCCCCGGTATAACAGGGCATTTCCGGATGTGCAACATTTGAAACGTTTACGTGCACGATCCGAGAAGTGAGGCCGTCTTCGCGTGAGCTCCCGTGCACGATCCGTCCCGGAAAAATGTGCGGCACTTCACCCGCGGCATGTGGTGTATGTGATATGCACTTATACGGCCGGCACCGGACACACGTGGGCACACTACGGCCACTTTTTTCCCCGTCTCCACACCCTGTTCTCTCTTCTCGTGCCCTGGCCGTTCTGCCGTTTCTGCCCGTCTACCGGGTGGCGCGACACGAAACCGATCGTAGGCAGGAAAAAGGCGGAGTAATTGAAAGCGATCGGCTCGAAACCACGATGACCGGTGGTTTCTTTGTTCGATGGAGCCAAGCCTCCTAGCAAAGTGCCGCTCTGTAATGGATTAAAGACGGTTCGAGGAAGAAAATTGGAGGATATACGTTCCGCGAGTCATCGACACCTGATAGGTAATAAAGGCGGATACGAGGATCGAGAGTAACAAAACTGGTATTATACATTTTGACGCGTGACCGAAGTCGAACGTAACGCGCGCCGCTCGGTTATCTTTATCAAGTCGATTCGATCCCAGTTGAGATTATCAATTCCGGCTGCAACGAGATATTCGAAAGTCGCCCGTTCGCGTACCGAAAATAAATTTCTCGTTTGGTAACAAACTCACGTTTCGCGCGAAGAAAGTGCGAGTTTCCTCTGCTACCCGGTATCTCGCAACATCGAACTATGAAATACGCGCGCAAAAAATCCGAGTTTTCCATCTCCATATCTCGTTCGTCCCACACCGTTTAGAGCGATGGGGAGGTTGGATAAAAGGGGGGAAGTGGAGGACGGTGTCAACCTCGAAGGACAGGTCGACCGATCCTCGCAGGAGGCGAACGAGGAAACGATGCGCGTGTGACTATCGCAACGTTTATTATCCTCTTATAGATTTTTTTATAGATAATTATAGATAATTAAGCTACGCGAGTTCAAGCGCGCACTATATATAAAACGTATAACAGCACTGCGATATAAAACCCGACTTTATCGACTAAAATAGACACCGACAAACTACCATTCCTACCCTTTACACCGGAAACCGAAATTTCCACGGTTTGGCAATCGTGCTCCTTTAATACAGATCGTTGTACATATAATACAATCGTAAACATCGGTCTTGCGAGTGAATTTGAACGGTCTCGAATTCCTACGAGCCCTCGCGTGGCACGTACGGGCGGTCGTATGCGCGTAAGCGAGGCCGTGGGCAAGAGGATCGGCGGCTTTCGAGGGCCTCGATCGGGCCCAATGCAACCGCGAGCAAAGCCGATGCTGTAAAGGCGTAAACGTGGTGGTGATAAGGTTGGGCGTAAGTAGGAGAGAACTCCTCCTCGCGACTGGCCCAGCGGCGGACGGCCGTAGGAAGCATTGCTAAACGTTCCCCGGTATGCTGGGAAAGTGATCGGACCGCCCGATCGGCGTCGATTAATTGCCGAGTAATGAAAAACGGAATGCGGGATTGGCTCCTCGGGACGATCGTGTTTTGCTCGGTCAACCAATACTCATGAATTGTAATGCTTATGCATGAAAGTCCGCGGGACGTTCGAGGAATAACGAGATTACTTTTGCCGCGTGGTAACCATCGGATTCCTTGGTGGATGATGGTAACCTTTGGTGGATGACTTCGTCCGCGAGCTGACGTACGTGGCTTTTAAGACGATTACGCGGATGGAGAGGGATAGGTTTACGGAGAAGGGAAGCAGGGACGAGTTTGGTTATTTGTTTTTCTCGCAGCTGGGTATGAATTTGTTTTAAAATGCCCTTTTTTTCGATCGCAGGTCATCGAGATGCGTTTGTTTAAGCGCCATTCTTCCGACACCAGTCCGCAGCTTGTCTCCGCGACGCCGATTTCTCAGGATGGCGGAGCCCCGCCGATAAACGCCGATGAACATCCTACGAGCCCTGATAAAAACGGTGCTCGAGATGGCACCGAGGAAGCGGGGCGGACCTCCTCCAGTAATGGTGTTAATGGAGAGGCGCAAAAAACGGTTGCTTCGCAGTCGTGTGTCGCAAATCGCAAAGGTAAACGACCCTTTGTGACTTCTTCCTCTTTTACGATCGTTCCTGAAATATTGAACAGAACCTTGTTCCTAGGAAATCGAACGCTTATTGTAACATCGAATGTTAAACGAGACCGGTTCGCGAATTTGCAGGAATTTCAACGTGGGGTCGAAAAGTCGGTCGAAGATGGGACCAATTAAAAAGATCCGACAGTTCGGAGCTGCTCTCGGTCTCTGGTCGCAGACGTCGTTGGAGCCCGAATCGTAAAAGCTGCGGCGATAGCCTGGACGAAAAGGAAAACGTGAGGATCTTGCATTTTATTTTACCTTCGAGTCCAACTGCTCCTCTCTTGATTTTTCTTTCAATCAACACCGTTCTTATGGATCGTGAGAAATTATTCCGGACAAAAATTGCTCTCGATTCCAAATTTTTACATCGCTTGTAAATTGAACCAGGCAGATTTCTTAATCATACCAATTTTTGCACCCGAAATATTTCGCAGCAGGGCAACAGTGGCTCGCCAGAATTACCGAAGCCAAAGAGAATCTCGAGGGTGGAGTCCCTGAGGAACCTCTTCAGGAGCAGCGAGCGCAACAACAATTTCCTGAGCAGCGAGATTTCGTCGCGAAACGTGACGATCCAGGAGGAAGACGTCACCTGCATCAGTCACTATCCCATGGAGAAGGCGCTCAGCGAGGGAGCGATTAAAAACGTACCATTCCGTACCGTCTCGGACGACGGTCGTGGCGAACGTGGCACGGCGCTCAACGAGAAGAAGAAGCAGCTCAGTCGCAGTATCCAGGACCTGCAAGAGCAGCAGCGAGTCCTGGATTACATACTCAAGAATCAGGAGATCCTAAAAACTCAGGAAGGCACGGCATTTGCCAGAGAGACTCTGGACAAAGTGAGAACCAGCGTCAGTCCGAAGCGGCGTTCTTGCACTTCGTCCATCGACACGACCAAAAACACCACCACGTCGCACAGTAGAGATTTTCTCAGCGGACAACTGGTCAATATCAAGAAAAACCTCTTCAACGTCCGAGGGAGTAACGGCGACTGCGATAAGTGAGTAAACCTAGCATCCACTATTTCTGTTTACGATCAAATTGGAACCTTTCAAAGCACGATGATTATTCGACGCGTTTATTTGACATCGACCTGGCATTGTTTTAAGGACGGAGACGCAGAGGACGTGTCCAACGACCGGCTTGGAAGAACTAATGAGCAACCTGCGGCTGGGCTGCGACGAGAGCGGCTACGATTCCGATAGTACGCGAGCCGGGGCCGACTCTCCGGACAGTGGAAAATCCGTGCCGCCAATGCTGAAGCCTCGTAGTTTTTCCATCACTTCCGACGATTATCACGGCATCGATCTCTCCTTGCCGGTCAGCACGCCCAAGAAGAGCGATCCTACGACGACGAATGAGCGGCAAAGCACCGCGGGCCCTTCTTGCCTCGACGACACGCTTGTCCCAAGTCCCAGCTTCCTGAACGAGTCCTCGAGAACAGATACGACCGCTTTGATGTCCGAGCTAGACGACACCGACAGCTGCGACGAAGACACCTTCGAGGGCTTTGCCGACTTTCAAGCAGGCTTTGGAAAATCGTACGCAAAATCCGAGCTGGATCTGCGACAGAAGAGCGACTCCACCTTGTCGAAGGCAAGCTCCATCGCGAAGACGTTATCCACGAAGGATCTCGACGTCCGTCAGACCTCTGCGCGCGATTGTACGACGGAGAAGAAGTCGTCGGCGAAACCCGAGCTCGCATTGCCTTCGGTGCACGCGGCTAAAGTGCAAGGTCCTCAGAAGGAGACCAAATCGCAGATTCCATTGAAGAGCCGCAAACAATCGTGCTCGAGTGTCTTGAATCTCTTGGAAAACGCCGCGTCACCGTGCAAGGACAGTCCTCCGGCCACGAAGTTACCCTCTGGCTTGATCGGCAGTCCTCTCGAGTACTACAGTCCCAAAAGATCGCGAGCGCTCGTGGATTCCGAGTCGTCGGAGTGCATAAATACGAGGAACAAGATCAAGAAGTCGATACAGACGTCGAAGCCCGAATTACCGATCTCAGTTCCATCCTCGACTCCGGCAAAGACGCTGGTGCGTCGAGAATTGAAGACCATGAAGCTCTCGGTGGAGAAGCCGGGCAGTCTGGGAATCTTCGTGGAGAGGAGAGAGGCCGCGAGGCCCTTCTACGTGATCTCGAAGATGGACTCGACGGGAGTAGCGGCTAGGTCGAAGCAATTCAGGCTGGGAGACGAAATCGTACGAGTCTGTGGACGTAGGTTGCGCGGCATGTCCATCGCGGAGGCGAGGAACGCCCTGAAGAACTGCTCCGGCAGCGTGGAGCTGCAAATAGCCAGAGAACCAACCTTCACCTTTGGCGAGGAGCTAGGGGACACCTGGGGCGACACATTGGTCCGCACTCGAAGCGACTCCGAGGTGTGGACCCTCCAGAACCCCAAGATCGCGGTGCCAGCCAGTTCCAACTCGATGTGCCACGAGGAGCGAGACTCCACGACGTGCAAGGTCGTGGGTGCCCTGACGAAGGACGGCAAGAACCTGTCGGTCTCCTCGATAGAACGAACCGAGGTGGAGAGGGACTGCGATCAGAAGATGACGGGCATGAGGAAGTTCCACGTGGTGAGGAAAAGGGGCTGCAATCCCAGCGTCCAGCCGCGAAGAGCGACGAGCCTGTCCATGGACCTGCTGACCATCACCTTGGAGAAGGGCGCCCCCAAGAAGCTGGGCTTCTCCATCGTCGGAGGATCCGACAGCAACAAGGGGTCCATGGGCATATTCGTGAAGGACATAATAGCCGGAGGCCAGGCGGCAGAGGACGGGACTCTGAAGGTCGGCGACGAGATCCTGGCCATCAACGGGATGTCCATGGACGGGCTGACCCACGCCAAGGCCTTGCAGAGCTTCAAGGCCGCCAGGGCTGGGAAGATGGTCCTCCACGTGGGCCGCAGGGATCCGACGCATAAACGGTTGTGCCTCAGGCGGTAGACTAAAATAAGAGACGTAACCCTAGGTTAGTTCCTTGGCTTGGCCGTGTTAACACGATCGATCACCGCGTAACACGATTAACGTCCCTGGCTTGGCTGCCCCGTGCCCCCGCGGCTTTCCTCTCTCGCTTCGAGGCCATTGTTTCGCCACCCATTCCCATTGTTCTCCGCCGGAGAGGAATCTGAAGGTGTTCCTTATTGTGTTGCAGGTACATCGTTCAATCGAAATCGTACGATTGCCTCGACAAGCTGACGGAGGCTGGGGACGAGTGAAGGTGCCGAGAGTTACGAAATCAAATTTCTCAGTCATTAAGTAAAGCCCGCGTTTAGAGCGGCTTGCCCTCGCGCATCGAGCGTCATTACGCGGGCATAAGAAGGCGATCCTCGCCACGTGGGACGGTGTTTGCGTCGCGTATGAAAGTCGATTCGGGGGAATGTCGGTGCGAGAAGGCCGCACCGTCGGCCGGAACCTGTCTCCCCTTCCCCTTCCCATTTTCGTTCTTCGCGCAGGTACTTTATCTCGTCGACGTTATTAGCGAGGGTGTATCTCGTCACTTCGTTTCGCGGTCGATGGTCGGTCCTTTTCCACCGATCTCCCGAGCTTTCCTTCATCGTATCCTGATTTGTAAAAAACGACATAGATATATAACGTTGATTTCGCGTAAGGCGTACTTGTGATATTGGTTGACTATTTCTTAAAGAGCGACTCGCGGTATGTAAGTGCATTTACCATTCTTGCTTTCGACTAATGAGATTAATCGTTTTCGGTATCGGCGACGACGGGCAGCGGATTTTTTCTTTCTCGAAAATCGCGAAGACGCCTCGGACGACGGTCTACGCATGCACGTTCGATTTCGTAGCGATCTTCGTTGCCTTTCGTTTCGCGACAGTTCCCACGCGCGGCTAACGAGAAGCACGCGACGCGATTATTCGTTTTTCGAGTTTTGCGCGGTATGCGATAATCGTGGCCCGTACGCGGTCTTCCTTGTTTTTCTAGAAATGCACCGCCCCTTCGTCGTCCGCTCGCGAGTTTTTTTTTTTTTCTTGTCCGCATCGTAACTTATGGTAATCGTAATAGAAATAATCGCGATAACTAAATTGTACATAGTCATGTCCCGTTAGATGTAGAAGGCTAACACGTTGGATTATGGCTGAACTTAATACGGTGTAGTGCGAATTAACGTATGTTTTGTTCGAGAAACATATTTTTCGTTAAATGCGAACTACACGGCCCCTGGACGGAGCTCGTTAACCGTGCTGAGTATCCGGCGTTTACTCACCACTAGATTAGCCGTAAGCGTAGCCCTTAGTTAGACTTATTACTTTTGTTCTTTGTAAGCTACTGAGACTGACATTCGGAATGTCTACCTGAGAAATGCTGTGATATTCATTGTAGTCGCATTAGCTGCTATCGTACAAACTGTATTTAAGAATAAAATCGGTTTTGTTAATAAACGTATCTACATCGTTAAGTCGCTTCTCGCCAACCTGGACTTATTGGACGATTAACCCTTCCATGGACGATAAATATCTTCCGATCCGAGGTTGCGGTACCACGGGTAGTAGGAAGGTTTGCTGTGGCGGTACCACGCTCGGGTAGTTGTACCTGGAAGTGGTGCTCGCTATGGTACTGGGGTAATCGTAGCTCGGTGCCATGCTAGGGTAACCGTACCTCGGTGCAGCGCTTGGATAACTGTAACTCGCCCCGCCTGAAGACGTCTGGATGTCCGTATCTAGGTTTAAACAATTGCAACTCGGGGGTGCGGAGGTAGAAGGATAACCGTAGCTCGATCCTCAGAGGCAAACTGAGCTGATTGAAGTAAATATCCGATAGGTCTAGCATCAAACCTGTGACGAGGCCGATTATGCTTATCATCGAAGATACCGAACCCGCTGGAAATCCTGTGTTAAAGGACGCGGGATCAGCGTCTCCTTGGGCAACCGCGGGGGTAAATAGGTTGGTGCAGGAGTGGAGTACGTCGATGGGTGCGTGGGTAGTGGTCTTGCTGGTGGTATGTAAGTTGGTCGCGGTTTTGGTCGAAGCGGTGGAGGAGGTGGCGATGGCGGAGGGCGAGATACAGGTATGTAGACCGGTTGCACGGCTGGCGGAGGTGGAGCGGGTGGACGCGGAGTTTGCGGCGGTGAACTAGGCGCGGAGTATCCCTGATACGTTGGCACGTTAGGCGACGATAGGGAAAACGGTACTCCGGGCCCGTCGTAGGAGTACCCAGCCTGGCGAACGATCCTTATCCATTGTCCGCCGGCGTGGTTTATCAGTAGCAGTATCTTTACCCGTGGAGCCAATGCCAGGAGAGCCGAGGATGCTCTTGCGAGAATCTCTAATAAGCGACACCTCTACGTCACGCGCCCCGAGTCTTACTCACCCATTTTAATGGCTGCACGATCACCCCGCGTATACCGGAATAGCAAAACGACAACGGCTCTTATAGACTCTGGACATCGGACTTTGATCACGCCTATGCACGTCCATCCATGGATATGGAGTAAACTTCCATCATTATCCTAGAATTTTTAATCGCGTTCTCCCAGTCTTCCCATACACCATCCCATATCCTCGATAATTCTTCCGTATCTTTGGCCGTTAACTAAATCATCTCGATAAAGAGGAAACGTCGGAGTAAATAACCTCGTTGCTCGATACTAAATGCAAGGAACAAAGGCGGAGGTAATACTCTGATCGCAACATCCTTCTGGGCAAGATATCTCCACCGGCCCGCGGCTTCCTACATATCGCATCTGCGCAATTCGCTGGCAAAAAGAGCATTGCGTCACGGCCATTACTGCTGACATCGTTTGCGTATTGGATTCTTTATAATCCAAGCCTTGACGCCTAAATCGGAGGCTTCCTCCATTATCCGAGACCGACGACCGAATCGCTCGATTCCGTCACGGTCCATTCGGTATGCAGAAGCGCAATGGGCGCAGGTGCAGCGACATTACGCGGTCCAGTCTATGACATCAACGGTGCAAAACTGCACGGTGCATCAGCGCGTCCGACGATGCAAGAAATTTCCGCAACGAAGCAGGTGGCTTCGATCCGAGCCGATCGATCCTCCCGTGTACGACCGATTTTCGACCGGAGGCTTTTTCTTTCTCGACCGACGGTACTTTTCCACCATTGCGGAAAATATCGGAGACTTGGATTCGCACGTCTCGAAACGTCTCCGTGGATAGAAACGACTCTGCACTTTCGATGACCGCGAATGATGGCGCTCATTAATCTTCTTGTGAAAACTCGCGGGTCAGCCGGTGGGTTAACGTCGTTTTTATCTTGGACCTGTTACGCGTATGATTAATCGCGACGAAAGACCCGTAATTATGATTTTTACGGGGGAGGGGAGGGGGGAGGGCGGTCACCGGCGATGAACGTAGGCGAGCGAAGTTTACAGGCTTCGCTCAAACCAGCTCAACCGAGATCGGCATTCGGCGGTATTCGCAATCGTCCCGCGTTACTCGCTTCCCAAATGATCAAAGCGATATTCGACGAGTCCCGTCTGAGTAGATCTTTTCGGTTCTGATCCGAGGAATTAATCGCCCGTGGAGGAGTAACCGCACCAGTGAATTTCATCCACCCAACAAATTCCTCGATATAAACTCTCTTACGAATCATCGCACTTGTCCGTGAAATTAAACGGCGAGTCGATTTATTAAACGATCTCCAATATTCATACGAACTCCTCGCAACGCGCTGCCTCGAACAACCTCGAAGCTGGGTGTACGCGTACGAGGATGGAAGGTAGCAAAAAGCGGGGAAACGGAGTTCGGTAACTTATTACTATGATTGTTGGCGCAACGACCCGGCAAATTAGATCTCGACAGGTCGATTCCGTTGTCGGCCGATAATCCGATCGGGAAAAAATGGGGCGCGCAAAGGCGCGGGAAAGCGGAGCTGGCTTCGTCTCGCGGGAATACCTCGGCCAGCCAAACACGATCGCGGGCTTAACCGCGAAGCTCGTGCTTGGAAAAAAGCTGAATCCGTCTAATCGTGCCTCGGCACAACGTGTTTCCGACGGCCAGGAAAGTGACGGTGCACTTATGCGCCCGGCGCAGCGCCACGGAATCCTCGGCCGGCCGGTCTAATTGGATTAATTTACTTAATGGCGGCATTAACCGCGAGGGCTTTTCTCGGAATATCGCTGGGGATTAGGTCGGCTCGTTAAACGGCGTGTCAACCGCCTTCGCCCTTCCACGGAAAACCTGGCCGCTCCACGCGGCTCGAATTAGAACGTAAATGCGGAGAATCTCGGGCTTATCGAGCCGTTCGTAGATCATTACGATCGATCGAATCTCGTACAGCTCCCGGGCTTTCCTACGGTAGGAATCGATTCTCGAAACTTCCTCGAAGAGTACCGAACGTACCGCGCCATTGCACTGCTATCCGATATATTCCGTGTAAGAGTTGAGAACGTTCTGTTATCTCAACCTTTCGTGAAATCTTCAAAAATCTTCGCAAGCGAAAAACGCGCTGATCCGGTGTCGTTAAAAATCGCGTAGAACCACGTTATCTCGAATTCCAAATAAATTTCTATTCTCATCTACCCTCATCTCGAAATACCCGTTTTTATATCTCCTCGAGTTACGTGTACGGCCACTGAAGGATTCCGTCGAGGGCAAAGGATTAGCAGGCCCGACAGAAGCGACGTTTAGGGTGTAGCCAAGACAACCGGCATCGTTACCTCGTCACCAAGTTTTTACGCGTATATCGAGGCACCTCGGGATCACGCGAAGCGAACGAAAACACAGGTTGCAGGTGGGTGATCGAGGGTGTCCCGGATTTTGGGGAAGTTTTGCGAGTGACCAGGGCGGATAATGACGGGCCCAATAAGATTGAGGGCCACCCGCTCGCGAGGAATTTCCGAGAGGTTTTTAAACGGACGACGGAGGAGGACCGCGCGCAGGTGATCGCTCTCGTTCTGGCACAACGCCGTGGCCCGCCAATTTGTTTTGCGGCACAAGATCTATTACGCGTACTCGGCAATCATTGGCACGAGAGAACCTTAGGCGGTTAATGCTAGAGCCGGGGCACCGGGAGGAATCACGCGAGCGGCCATTATCTTGCACATAACGAAACTTTACACGCGCCAGATGGCCGGCCGCGGGAGTCGCCCTATTCCGGACCGTTTCTTCTCTTCGCGAAGAAGAGGAGCAAAACCAGGGGCGAGCCCCTTTCCAAATCCGGGCGAGCATCTTCTCGCGATTTCCTTTTCAACGATGCTTGGTTATGGCTCTCTTTATTCTCCTCGTGGAACCTTTTGTTACTCGCTGCCCACCTCACCCTCCTCTCTTCTCTCCGGGTAAAATAGAAATCTTGGCGCTTTCATTGTGCCGACCTGATTTACTTTTTATCCCGTTGCTCTTTGCCTTTTGTCTCTCGTTTGCTTTACGCTCTTCCCTCGATTGTCCGCTTTCCTCCGTAACCCCTTTTTCGCGACGATACAGTATCATCGTAGGTAATGTCTCTGATGGAATCGATCGAGCGTCGCGAGAAGGAGAGAGCGAGGGGTATATTAATGGGGATTGTCTTCGCACAACTCTTTTGCCGCTTCAAGGTTCCAAAGATATCGTACGACGTTGGAAAGACGCTAATATCGATTGTGCAGCTCTTCTTTTATCGTTAAAATGGTGCATTAAGAGCGTCTTTAATCAACGTTACTGCTCTAGAAATTATTAAGGTTCGGAAGACGCCCTCGTATCGGCTTTCCGTTTCAATTTCCTAAATTGCCCAATCCATTATCTCGGGAGTCCTAGTTGTGCCCCGAGCGTATGCCGATTAAGCGTTTACGTGTCGCCAGACTTCGCGTTCCCGTTTATCCGTTTTCGGCTTGCTCGCGCGTGCTCTCGTTTAAAATACACCCGAGCGTTAAAAGGGAGCTAAGAGCTAGAAATGATTTCCGATGGATTCTTCGCGCGGATTTTTCTAAATTCGACCACGAATGCACGGTAGGACGAAGGTATCGTAAGTAGGAACATAATACAATACCGTTTGGCCGAAGCGCGAGGATCGGGAATTAAAGGCTCGCGCAGATGTACGCACCGTGTCGAGTACAATTACACTACGCGGCTCGAGCGTATAATTTAACAGCAGGGTGAGTAGCGGGTTTGAACGGAGTTTATTGTCGCTCACAGTACGTATCGCATCGCGGCGATTAATACGGAGGCCGCGGTCCAAAAGCACGGATGGCCACGGAGCGGATACATCCGCTTTAGGAGCGGCCGCTCGGGGAGTGCGGAGAATTAAACCGTACCGTTGCCGAGGACCTCGTGAAGATATCAAAGAGCCTTTCAGACGTGCAGTTACGCGCAGTTAACCGAAGTTTATGGATAAACCAGGCTGAATACCAACGCGATCTTCGCAGTGGCTGGGCCCATTTTTTCGGCCGACGCTCCTTCGCGAATCTCGATGGTTTCCTTGCGCGTGTTATTGCGATTCTTGACGTCCTTTAACGGTCCTTTGCTTCTGGCATCGATGGCCCGGCTTGCGAATAATGTGATTTTTCTTCGGCGATTCCGAGTTTAGCATCGTTTATTCAATGTCCGACTTTGTCGATGATTCCTCGAGAAATGGGAAACGTGGAAAATATCACGATTCAATTTTAAAGGACGCTTAATGTTTTTTGTCGCGCGACATTTATCTCGCGACTAGCTCGCGCTTTTGCGATACGATTTCCTCGCAATTAATTTCACCGCCTCGAGAATCGATTTGTGGGTGCTCGTCTATAAGCTGGATGGAAACGTAAACAAAGCTGCGGGCGATTCCGATGCCGGAAGAACCGACGGAGGTAAGATTGGGTGCGGCTAACGGCTCTGAAAAGTTAGAATTACACAGCGCGGTACGCTACATTGTATTACGTTACGTATCAAACAGCCGCCAACCTTTAACTTTTAACCACGATCCACGAGAATAATCGAGATATGGACGATACGCGGCACGATTCCAGGCGTCGGAACTTTCTTCTTCCTACCGTCCCGAGAAGTATCTCGGAGGCCGCAAGAATTTGAGGATGTAGGTATGCGCGATCATTTTCCGATACAAGCATCGTTCCGAGAAAGTTGTGTAAGGATTTGTAGGAGGCTCCCGAGCGTTACGCGGTCCGTGCCTCAGTGGAAAGGGATGCACGGTGCAGACTTCTGCAACAATCGCCGCACCGCCGACGATAATGCGCCGCACTGCCGGGTACACGCCATATGGCTAAGGCGGTTTTACAAAGGAATTCGACCGATTCTCGTGATTCAGCGCCGATATACTTTCACCCTGCGGGATCAAATAAGATCTACGACACTTTCATTTCTCGGATAGCCCACGGTTAACTCGAACCACACGCCGGTTAATCACGCGTCGATGCGCGTTTGCGTTTGCAATTCGTTAACATCCCTATAATTACGATACGTAATTCGCTATAATGTTGCGCAAACAGAGATATCGTGGTCGTTAATAAGCCTTCGCGGACGTTGGAGATAATCGTGTCGGTGGATTTGGCACACGTACATCCGGCAGGGATAATTCGGTGTAATGAAATAACACGGCGCAGGTACATTAGGTAATTACGGAAGGTACGAAAAGATACAGAGCAGAAACTTCCGGAACAATTACCGTCGTTAGGGCCGCGGTAATGTACTTCACTCGTTGTTGACCAGTTGCATGCCAGATGGTCGGAGCGATTTCGTCGAGGATCCCGAAGGTACCGTAGGGAACCCGTAGTATCGTCGCTCGTTAAAGCTCCGAGGGTAAATCGGAAAAAAGTAGGAATTAAATCGCTTCTAAGAAGAGACGGACGACCGGATTACGCGAAAGTTACACGCTCCCGGTACGGGCGTCACGCTTCGAGAGTCGAGAACGGTACGAGCGCATTAGATTTGACACTCGCGTCCTGGCGGAATCGAGTAAAATTACTCGAAACGACACGCAACGCGGTTACGGTGTATCGAATTCAAACTGGCCATTAACGCGTCGTAATGACCAGGCCTGTATTGCCCGCATACGCTTCCAAACTCCGTGACTGTCCTTTCTTCGCGAGAAGCATTAGGCCGATCCCTACAGATTATACCCCCCAGCTTCCAGCGATGGACAGCTCGATGCCTCATCGCCCTTTCTCGCCAGGATATAATGAGACCTCGCGAGACGTACTGCCTCTATTAAATATCCGTATACGTACAGAATGTTCCACGAGGACGTCGCAATCCGGGTACCTCGACAAAAACCCCTTTGTCGAAGCTCTCCGTGATCCTCGCCTTTCCAAATATCCCCTTACCAAATCTTAGAAGAATCGTACAGCGAGATAGCCCAATCGATCCTCGAAATCGTACCTTCGCGAGGGACGGGTCGATGCGTCACCTTCCTCCTGCTTGGAAAACGTCGAGAAGAGTCGGAGCGGGAAGAAGGAGGCGTAGGAAAGGGTTGAAAAAAGGCGAAGTACCGGCGGAACGTCCAGTTTTTGCCCGACGGTTAGTTACCTTAGATCGGGTAACATTCTCACAGCTCGGTTCTGGGCGTGGGCAAGTACCCTCTGGCCGGCGTCCTTCGCGGACGAAGAAGTGGACCGGGAACCGGCGTAATGCCGTAATCACGGACTCGCGGAAAACCTGAATCCGTAACGATCGAGAAGTCCGGCTCCTGATAATTTCCTTCGTTTATTCGAGTATCGGTGCCCGCCTCTGCGGGCGCATCGCCGCCGCTTTTAATTTCCTGGGGACCTTGCGATTCCTTCTCCTCGACGAGCGCTCGCCATTCCGAACGCCAATCTTAAACTACCGCGACGAACGCGAAGTATCAAAACTCTTTTCTTTCGAATCGGTACGTATCGAATGAGTTTCGAGATAGAGAACGTTCGATCGGAGTGCGTGGCGTGCGTATATCGTAAAAAGGGAGGCTCGATGCTGCATGGCGAGAGCTCGAGAGACGGCGGTGCGTGAAAATGACGAGAGTCATTAAGCTCTTAAGGCTACTCGCGATCTAATGACATCTACCGCGTGTTTTTATTCAGCCGCAAAACTCCGCGGCTCCCGTGCTCGGCACGGGTGCAACGCGAGGCGCAACGACGCTGAGCCATTAAGAGCGCTCTTGAAATTTTGCAACGAGAGGAACGCCGGTTTTCGAATCTCGGCAGTGGGATTCGTTATTGTTTCGCAATATGCCCCGATGCTCTGCGCAACCGCTTATTTATCCCCCGACGTTCGAGGATGTAATCGGTGTCGGGTTTTTCCTCGTTTCCGGGTAAAAACGCGATCCCCGTGGGCCCGACTTTTTTTTGTTTCGGAAGAGAAAAGCATACGATATCGACGAGCCCGTGTTTTCTTTGGATCCCGGCTCGCGTCGAGTCAGGTCACTTCCTTTTATCTACACAGGTGCGCGCGAGAGCGCCTTACGCGTAGGACATTCACCATCGTCAGCCGTCCGTCTTTTAAACCATTATTATGCATAGTTACTCCTTGCCTCAAGGTTCAAAACTCGAGATACAATGAAACGTGAAACGGGACGATGCTCGCTTTCACGTTCGAAACGACCTTCGTGCATCCGTCGATTTCGACGACGAGAAAGTAATCGATGCGCACTCTAGCTCATCCAATATCATCGATATATTAAAGCTACCGTGTTACGTACGCGATATCATTCCAAAGTTTTTTACCAAACTTCTAGGAGTGACCATGCACGGAAAACGCGAATGCAACGTATAATAAATCATCGAGCATCTCGTCGGATTACTAAAAACCCGAGCGTAACTTTTAAGCGGACTCGCCGTAAGAACGCAGCTCCTTTTTAGCAGGTTGGATCGTTTCTACGCTCGCCAACTCACGGGCGACGTTCACCCTATACAAATCCTCGGGACGCTATCCCAATTCCCGGAGGCATTTCGTTGGCAAACGTGGCGAGTCCTCGTCAAGGGCGCCTTCGAGGGTGCCAGTGGCATCTTATCGAAATTCGTGTGGTCCTCGTCCTCGCGACGTAAAGTCGGTAATAAACTCGTCATTGTGCGGTTTATCGTGTCACGGCATCGGGCGCGTTTTGGAAACGTCCCCGGCTTTTGTGTCGTCCCGGCAAAGTACACCGTGGCCCAGGAGGGACGCACCTGAATACGTGAGGAGGCTTCATTAAGATTCCACGCATCGATCCGAAAAGCGACGTGCATTTGTCTTCGAAGCGGGAAAAAGAAGAAAGAGAGGAGAGGCCCCGAGGTCGCGCCTCGTACGAAGGGCCGCCTGGAAGAACTTCGTTCCTCCTTTACAATCGAAGAATGGCCCGGCTCGTTGTCGCTCTCGAAAACAGCTGTAACGACCCGCGTGCCGGTTTAATATGCATCCGAGGTGACCCAGAAAGGGGAAAAAGGGGGAGCGAAAATGAACCGCGACGTTGGCACTCCGTCGTTCGTTCCGCGTCTCTTTGCCGGCTCAGCTACGTCGATGTTCCCTGTCCTCGGGGACGAATATCGCTCTTCCTGGCATTGCGATTTAATCCGTTCCATCGACTCTCGGAGAGAATTCCTCGTACTCCCAAAGATCCTCCGGTAGGTCGACGATTTTTCTTATTCCGCGCGAGAGCTTCGGGAGGATAAACTTGAGCGACACCTCGAACGGTTTCCATAAAGTGGAAAAGGCGAGGCTAGCATTAACGAATCTCCCTCTCCTTAAACGAGCCGGAACGAACGCGGGCAAGACGATGGGCAGAGCGCGCTGGAAATCCATCGTAGAATCGGACACGGACGTGCCAAAGTGAAAACCCGATTTTGCTCGATGCTACGCGTCCGGGTAAAACGCGGCTCGTTTCGTGGTGCTTTTAACGTCCCGCGGCCCGACAATGGATACGTCGCAGTCGTTTGTTCCACTCGGTTTGTCTTGCGCCGCGCCGCGACACGTTCAATAACCCTACGCACCTCTGAAAACCGAAGGATGCCTTGTATCGTGCGCGAGAAGAGGGAGGAAAAAAGAAAAAGGGAATCGCGGCCGCAATTCCACGGTTTACGCTCGGCCGTGGCGCATTTATGATTTACACGAGCCGGCAGGAAAGTTCAAAGACAAAGACAATTTCGAAATTGAGCGGAACGTACGGTTACCTCGATTATCCTCTCTCCCTTCGATTTGCGGATCGCACCAGGGGGGAGGCTTTTAACGCTGTCCCGGGCGTAGGTGGAATCGCGGATTCCACGAATCGCGGAACGATTCTGCCGGGGTATCTACCCGAAACTAATTCCAATTTAAACGATCCTAGCGGTCGGCGCTGGAAACGAAAGGAGGAATGCCGAGTGAAAACGAATGGATCCTCCTCCGACACTCGGTATCGATGCTGGAGCGCAAACATCCTTTACTGCGTTTCGTACAGCCGACGCGCGAAAAGGGTACGATCGAGCCAAGAAGAATTTCCCTCGCATCGTTCGGAAGATCTTTCGCGCCCCAATTCCTTTCATCCGTACTTGGTATACTTCCTGGCATATTCGAGAGTGCTTCCCGATGGCGGAAAATCGAGCGGCGGGTTTCTCCAACGGCGCGCTCGCAATTATTCCGATGACAAATTCGTCGCTTGATTAATGCACGCCTCGGCATCGCGGCCGTACTACTTTTGCGCCGGGCTATGCTCCTTTTTTCCTCTCCGCTGCACGGAAGACATTGCGGATGCGGCCAAGTTTCTCGAACGGGCAGGGGCTTTTGTCGTGCCTAGGACACTCCCGGAATTGGAGAAGTCTTTGGCGGAAGTCCCGTGGATGCGGAAGACGATGGAAACGCGGGCGGATCAACGAAAGATGCCCGGCTGGCTGCGGTACGAAACTTTCCCACATTCGGCCAGAGTTTTGCCAGCCTCTTCCTCGAGATTCTCGCTCTTCCTCCCTTTCTCTCTGTCCTCTCCTCCCCCCTTTTCCCCCTCTCTCTCTCCCTCCCTCCCTCTTTCTACCTCGCTCTAACGACCATGTAATGGATTGCACTGCAGCGAGCGCAGCGACAAGTGCACGCTGCAGCGGGGAATCTCGTTGCAGATTTTTTTTTCCGCTGAATTACGTCGAGACGCAAACACTGGCTGCGTAATATTCCGCTTGCCGTGCTGATGGACTTACGTCGGGGGGAAGGAGGGAAGGGGGGGGGGGGAGAAACACAGAGAGGCTGCGAGCGATACGAGCAGCTCGGAAGCAATACGTCGGGCATAACGGTCACCGCTTTCATTCCTACGTCGAGCAACGATGCACTCGTTACTCATAAACCCAAATTTTCTGCCCGAAAGGTCGGCATAGCGGTTGCATCGCTTCGCGTTCTTGCCTCGCTTTTTCGACAATCATATCGTCGCTGCAGGTCGTCACTACGGCTTTTAAAAAGATCCCGCGCAACCTATCGATATCCCTATCCAAATCGCTTCGATATCAAGCCTGAAATTAAACCGCGAAATACGACACATTTATCGCGTTGAATTTAACCTAGTCGCGTCAAAATCTCGGATCGAAACGCGGTGACTCGAGCGACACGATCGCCGATATCAAAGCGGTTTTCAAAAGACCACTGCGACGGAATCTGCTCGATATCGAAATACCTCTTATCCAACAATGGAATACAAATGGGACCGCTACCCCTTTGTGCGCCAAAGTGGCCCGATATCCTCGTTGGGCGACGATTCGTTTCAGCCCTCGCAGCTACTAAACGACGATGCCTCCCAAGGAGGATTCGCTTCCGCGTATAAACGAGTCACGGATATCCCGGAATCGAATAATTCCAGGGTGGGAAAGTCGGCCGATATTCCGGAATCGAGGCCTTCTCCCTGCTTAGAAATGGCTCACCTCGAGAAACAAGCTAGGCAGCGCGTGGCAATCTTTTTTTCAGAGACCCTTTTATCCCTCGATCGCTCTCGTACGGAGGTCGAGAGGGTCGGATCAAGGGAGCTGGGCGATTATGGAAACCGGCCGGGAGGGTTCGTCATTAATCGATGAATGCACGGGGCAATTAGCGGCGTCGCAAGTGGCCGGCGGAGCGAGTAAACACTCTCCATTAACTCCGTTGCCTTTTGATTTTTTGATAACTTTCCACGGCAAACCGAACGGCCTGCGCGCACCAACCGATCCGAAGTAACGTCCGTGCTCGATCTGTTTTCGATGCACGAGTGCACTCCGCGTTCGTTACATCTCGACCGTAATGCGAGCAATTCGTAAATCGCGGCCTCGCGTTTCCCAGGTTTCGTTCGTGTTTTATCCCTTCCCAGCCCAAACGATTATTTTGTAGAAAAAAAATTTAAATTAAAAAAAAAACTATTTAGAGATATTCGATTGGGACAAGCAGATTATACGGATGATGCCAAATGGCATCATTGGGCTAGAAAGGGTTAAGCAACGACGGTCCTTATTTTTTTCAACGACGTTTACGGTTACTATTACGAGGTCCTTATCGGGTTATCTTTTTCGTGGAGTGTTAAAAGTAGCGTTGGATTATATCTTCCGAAATTATTTTTGGCCCAAATCGACAGCGTTACTCGGCCTGTCGGGGAAAGCTGCGTTCTTCTTCTCCAGAAAAATACATTTAAAGTTCTCGTCGGAGATGGGAATTAGGTGGTACCGTTGTCGAGTCTGCCGGTCGTGAATCTGCGGGAGACGGTGGTACGAAAAGTGGGTTTATCGATCTCCCGTGGATCGATGAGCATGTACTCTGAGAAACGGAGCAAGGTTGTCTCGTTGATCGAAACGTTCGAACTCCTTAAGGTTTACAGAAACGAATACTCTACAAAGCTCGTAATATCCGTTTCGAGAATTATTTACGAACGCGGATAATTATCGACGAGCAAGAAAATGCGTGGAAAAGCGTAGTGGCTTCCGGGAGCGCGGATGATAATTAGGAACGCGGAAAGGGGAATAGAACAAGCATGATATAGATAGGATTAGACGTGCAAAGCATCGAGGGGACAACGATATGTCCTATCCAATGTGCGGTACACAATGAAGTTATTTGCTACGCGCATTATTGTGAGTTACGGCAAATACCAGTTCGGTGTGTACACGTACATATGTCAGAACCCCACGGACAAGAGGAAGCCAAACACGAGTTACGGCAGATTGTGCTATGAATGTATACATGAATGTGCGTACCGTACCGGAATTTATGGAAAAGGGACGGAGAACGATATCCGCGGTTTAGCAGGGTACGAAACTTTATCCCAAGGGTGACTCGGCCGTAGGTACGAGAGATTTTCATATAAATTATCCGGAAGACGTCGCGGACTCAAATATTTTAATCTAAAAAACACGACAAGACCTGCTAGGAACAATCTCCTTAATTTACGGTCTTATCCACGACACAGTCACGTTCCTCGAGACCTCATCCTCCTTTCCGCGGCCACCCATTAAACAATATTTTACGAAAACAATAACCAACACCGCGCCCACATTCGCACGCTCCTCGAGTATCCAAATTTGCAAGAGTCGCAAAAAGCACGTTCATCCTATCCCGATCGGCCCTCTCGATGGCGCAAAACCGCGGGTGGTCCGACGAGCGAGCGTGGCCAGGGGTAGGAAATTTCGGCGGAGGCCTGGAAAAAGGTCCGCGGCGCGCCACGAATTAGTGGAAAAGGGGGGAAAAACGTTCGATGCTCGTCGGCGAGCGGGAAAGCCTCGCGTTATTTCGAAGCGGCGGAGGAAGAGAGACGAGAGACTACGGGGGGTTGGCTGGCTGGTGGGGGCAAGAGAGGGAGGGCGCCTGCGTGCGAGAGGGACGGAGAGAGACCGCAACATGACGAACGCCCGGCAGCAGCGAGGTGCGGGCAGTCTGCGCACGGACATCGATCGAAGCTCACGTTCCATCCACTCCCCGAAATCCCCGGCGTTCTGCCTGCCGATCTAGCGAAAGACCGTCGTCGCGGCCTCGAGGGCCGAGGGCATAGGGCAGAGGGCAGAGGGCAGAGGGCAGAGGGCAGAGGGCAGAGGGCAGGGCCCTCCCGCGAATCGCGTCTCGGTGTGGTGACACTTGTGCCTTCGAGGGAAATCGGGAAAAGACCGGTCGATCCTGCGAGCCGGACCCTCGAGTTTTCCTCCCCCGACAGAATTCAGGGATGCCTCCTTGCTGATCCTCCGACACCGTAAGTACGAACGCACCTTCGAAAGAAAGCCGCGAGTGACGAGCGTTATCCTGGAATCGCGGCCCGACCTTCGATCGCGCATTCTCCTTGTTTCCGCTCGGAAGGGTCATTGCTACTGCTTCCGGATCTTTTCACTCCGCGGCTCGATCTCTCGCGACTCTTATCCCCGTTTCTCTATTTCTCTCGGGATCGTGTTGACGGGAAAAAATGAGGGAGATTCTTTATATTGTCGAGAAGAGGGATTCGATTCCGCGAAGAACACGCGCATCGGTTTATCTAGAGACGTTCTTTGATATTTTCCGAAAGTGAGATTTTGGTTTATTCGGAGGTCTAGACTCGCTTTTCGGTATTACTCGAGACGGGTTGCGAGGTTGCTAGAGACGATCGTCGTCCTTGGGGAAATTGTCGTAGGGTCGTTTGGGTGGTGGCGGGGCCTATCGAGCCGCGGCGAGAGTGTAGGGGTGAAAGGGGCTTATTTACGGGGAGTACCATCGGCGCTTTCGAGGAGGGCGTAGGCGGGAGATCGTGGTTAATGCACGCCGTTTGTTAAGGAGATAAGACGACGCTCCCCTCGGCGCGGAGGAAGGCCTCTCGAGCATCGCTCCCTTTCGGAAGTCCGCAATGCGTCGGAGCGACGGGGTCGACGATTCGTGGAAGTTCGACCCGTGGAAGGGCCTAACTTTCGCTCATAAGCGCGGAAACGATTGCGAGGTGGACCCGTGGGACGTACACGCCCGTGTTTATGACCGCTGATAAACACGCTCGGATAATAACTGCGCGAAAATGAGGCTAGTCGACGATGATAAGGGCGCTCGATATAACGCAGGCTCGATGCGTTTTGCTTCCCCGTTGAGCCTAAATTCGACGTCGAGTTTTGAGCTCGTTTAACTTAACTCCGATCGACCGCGATATTACCAGGAGTATTCCTCCCGAAATTGTATATCGCGTGCAAAGTGCAGCAGCGAGTTGGCTAATGGGACACGAGTGAAAGAGTTAAACTCCGTATCCTCGGATTTGCAGGTATTACCGGCGAGTCGTTTCGTGCCCGAGCTCGAGTTTCTGTCCGGTGTGCCACCGTAGTTTGGCGAGGGTGGGTGGTTCTAACTACGGAAAGGAAAAATCGCCACCCGCGCAAGACTTCCGGCGCGAATCCCCAATGTAAACAAACGGCTGAGCCGTTGACATCGCTTTTCCCTTGTTTCTCTCTGCTCGCCAAATGCCACGAATTTCCTGGCGAACAGCCGGCCGGTTTCGATTTTTGATTTTGACTTCAAGGCCAAAAGTTCGCATTGGGCATTGGTATCGTCGAGCGAGCATTTCTTGGAGTACACCTCGATAAATACTGTAGCGGTTGTAAGCTTAGTCGATATTCGTTTATTAAGGTCAAATTCACGGACACTGAGTTTTCTTCGCTGCTGAAATGGTATCATCGCGCTAGATCGAAATCATACCTTTCCGTTAACTTTACGCGGTAATTTATTCTAAATCGGCAACGTTGCGAAGAGCTGAAAGCGTGTTTTAATTTTAGAGCTTCGATTTTTAGCCGATCGCTTTGATTTTGCAGCGACACGTTTGCGTATTGAATTTTTCGCAAAAGCACTATTGAAAACCGTTTGCAAAGTTTTTCTCGCCTCGGTGCTCTTTGTACTTTGATAGTGCGGATTTCCAAGCCGTAGAACACTCGAAAGGCCGATTTGATTCGAGGCGCGATTCTCTGGTCGGTGGATGCGATTCTAACGGGGCTTACCTTGGCATTTCGTTTGTTCGCGTATCGGATTTTTCCCTCTCCACTTGCGTTTTCCTCTGAATTTCACGCTCTGCTCTATTTCCCGCTCTGTAACCCGCCGGTATCCAGAACCTCGGACCGTAGAGAAACGACGAATGTTCCGATAGTAAATCGACCTCGCGATATCCGAGGCATCGACGAGGTCGAGTAATTATCCTGCCCCTATATAGGCTACGAACAAACGTGAAAGCGGTCGATTCACTTTTACTTATCGGTCCATTCGCTCCACTTTTCGGTCGCACTCGTCCACCTGTGATACGTTATACGCGGACGAGGTTTAAAGACCAGTCTACTTCGCGCGCATTTCCCTACGCGCCATTAAACTCGTAAATCTCGAAACATAAATCGAGGATCGTGCGTATTAAAAAAATTCCGTAATGCGATACGAACCGTTCGACGCCCGACTTCGTTCCCTCGATCGCCGATTATGGAGTAACCGCGCATTTCGAGTCGAAGAAATTCTCGTAAATTTCATTCGGTTTTGCGCCGCATCTCTCGAGGTTCCGTAGTGATAAAGAGGACAGTATATAAGAGGGGCGTCGATGAAAGTGTAATAAGGCAACGCCACTTACCGCGTGACGAGCTCCGAGACTTCTCGGTGTGCGCCTCGGCGCAAGAAACCCTGGACGAGTCTGACTCGTCGAAAGTATACGAGCGGTTAACCTTAGCCGCGTGCAATTAATCCGGCCGATCGGCCACGAAAAACGGATCGAGCGCCAACCTGGAAGCGCGAACAAGCGGAAGTATCGCTCGTGTACAACGGATCGGAGAAATTTATGCGTGCGCCGGGAGTTTGTTCGACAAAGTGTTCCTTGTCCGGCCCTCGAGAGCCGGCGCGATTCCCGGTATCGAAATTGCCGTGACGACGTTAAGGAATGTAATGTTTTAGTACCTTTGCCGGCGACACGTCTCCTGCATATTCGACGCTATATTTTACGCGGCTCGAGCTGGGACGTTTTCTTGGGTTTCGCTTAAAAACATCCCCCCCCCCCCTTCGCCTCCGCCGCTCGCTGGAATTACCTCGATATCGTAACGTCCGCATTCTAGCGTCTCCTCGGATAGCTTAGAAGAGAAATCCGCTCCCCCCCACCCAGCTTCTCCCTTTGGCGTCTCTCGGTTCGCCCTAATCCCGCCGAAAGTTCGACGAATCGCCCCGATATTGCCTCCTGGAAGTTGAGGCGAAAGGACACCTGCCTCGCGACCTTCCGATCGAACTTTCAGCGCCGAGTTCTGCCGCTGGTTTACTTTAAAATCTCCTCCCGTGCCTCCCGCTTCGCCCTCCAATAGGACGGCCCTGCCTTCCAATTCCATCCTTCGTTGCGTCCGATAATCACGACGTCGACTTTGTTCGAAAAATAATCCGACTCGGAGAGGTTCGTAAAGTATAACCCCGTCCGAGGCTCTCCGGGTCGCAAAAAAACACTTAGCCTTGCAATCCATCAGAGGAATTTACAACCGCCGATCAAGTCCTCGATCATAAACGTCCGTGGAGATTTTGTAAACGACTCTGGATGTTAATAAAATATCTCGGAGAGGGCTCGGGCCATGGGAAGGGGTTAAAGCGTCTCTTCCGTGGAAGAAAGTGGCTCGACATTAGCGAGGAGAAGGAAAGAAAGGTAGGGACGGTGGGATAGCGAGCGAGCGCCGGTGGTAGAGCGGCCGAGCCACGGCCGAATCGGACATTTGCACGGAGAATGTTGGTTGCGTGGCAAATGCATTTCTCGCTCGACGAAATTCCAACCTCCTCTCCCATCCCCCTTTCTTTTTCCACCGGGGATTTACTTTGCGCCGGATTACGTAACCGGGCGCGTAATGCGCGCTGAAATATATTATGTAAAGCGCGTTATGCAATGTGTATAAAACCAGCAACCAGCGCTTTATCGCGGATCCTGATGGACGCGGAACGACGACTTCTCCGCGCGCCGCGTCCTTCGCCAAATCCGCGGAAGCTGCTTCGTCGGACGTGGGAAGGAAAAAGGTCGTAAAAGCAGCTTCGCCACTGCGCTTCCCCCTACCCCGTTTTCGATGTCAAATTGAAGCCGCTCGATGTAGTGGATATATTATAAGCGCGGCAACTAAGCGGTTACACGAGAACGCGACCGTGTCATTTATCATCGTAGAGACGCAAACACGTATGAGTACCGTATCCGCTACTGGCAGCCACGCTTCTGATGCAGGAGGCAAAAGGGCGGAAAAAACGACCGCTTGAATTTACTCGTTCATCGTTGAATTTAGAATTTTCCGATAATGTCTAGTTTATCGATAATCTAGTAAACTCTGTGGGAAATTATAGTTTAAATCGAATAATCTAAAGGACGATGATACGTGCAATAATAGGAGAAGAAGATAAATATATCAGCTCGTATTAAAATTTTCACTTCGCGTGGCTTTTGATCCTAACGAAAGAAGTGTACGGAAGAGGCTCTTGTTAAAATCAATTACCAATCGTGATTAAGGGAATTGCCAAGGGGATCGGAAGTAAGAACGCTCTTCGACTTCAGCTTGCTTTCGACGCGAGGAAAGTTAAAATGGTAACTAGAAATTTAATTGAAGGCAGGGGCAATATAGGTAACGAAACCGTGTCTTGCGCTGGCATACTTTCGATTCGACCCGTCGACCATAACTTTTCATCGAGTGTAAGATTCGATTTATAGAGCCGCATAAAATTCGATAAGAGCTTTTCTGCTTCTTTACGCGGCCGCGATGGAATTGTGCGCCTCGATATGCCTCGAGCTACCGTATCCTCGAAGCTGCTCGATAAACCCATCGTAGATTCCAAGAGCCACTAGGTACGTCGCGCTCCTTTTTTCCCGAAACTTTGTTTGCTCGCTCTCGGCCGAAGAAGAAGTTGATTTCGTAGCGACCCGGTGGAAAGTTTATGCTTTCGGCGCGTTGAACGCCGCTGGAGCGACGTTTCACGGCTATTATCTCAGATTTTATCAGTGGCCTCTCTCGGTAAAAATATGGGATTCATATTTCACGCGAAGCACACTTTCCGAGTACACAAGGTACCAACGTGGAATGCGCTTCGCTGCTATCGCGAGTGCCGGGGTTTACGGAGATTAAAAATAAGGCGAAACTGGAAAAGGGTCAATATTGATTCGGCTTAATTTGGAAACAAGCTCGGTAATTACTGCATTCGTTGGAATTTCAACGGTTTTTTTAAAAGCTTTGTTTCCCTTTCCCTCTTCCTCCAACCGTCGGCCAGTTGTACTTGGTAGCGTAACCGGAAGTTTGAATTTCCACGGGCCGCGTTGAACGCGTTTATTAAAATGCAGGCTCAAATTAAAATTATTAACGATCGCTTGTCCTTTACGAATAACGAGCAGTTTGAAAACACAACGGTGCCCAGGGTTAAGAGCACTGCCGGTTACAAGCAACCCGGCCTATGCAATTATCGTGTATCTGGGGGGAAAGTATCCAGCAGCATTATGACATTCTACGGTAATAACCGTTATCGCAATTTACACGTATCTACCATTCCGCGCGTTAGACATACATACGTTGCTTTCAAAGCCACCGAATCGAGGAAATCTGTAATACCAAGCGAAGCAAAACTATTTCTCCCACCAATACGATTCCAGGGCTACGGCCTTCGCTTACTTTCGGCGAACGACGCCTTCGCATTTAAACGAAGTACACGCTTGATCGTCTCGCGATATAAAATCGTACCTCGACCTGCCAATCCCATTCGAGCATCCTCTTTGCCCCGCTTTGCGTACGCGAAGCGTTCGTATAATTTGCCCAGGAATCGTCGGTGGGCATCTATCCTGCAAACGAACGACCGGTACGATGTGCCCCTTCCCGGTCTGCAACGGGGCGCGGAAACCTGCTCGACATGCTTCTGGATCCGTAAATATATTAGTCGCGTTCCACCACATCGATGAGCAATACCAGGCGTTTAATCCATAGGAGACGAGCGGTCCTCGAGCGCTAATGCCCGCTTTAGCCGGCCTTACGTATAAGGAGGCGATAAAATCGAGGCATCTCCGCGGCCACGGTAAAATTAGATCTCGCGTGTGTGGGGCATCCATCGTGAGTTATCGAGGGGCGGCTTCGACGTGTGCGAGGATCCGCGCCGGGGCATCGACGCCTCGCGCTTCTGTCCTCGCGAGGAGAAGAGGTACCCTCAGGTGCCCCGGGCGTTTATCGTGAGCTCGTGGGTGGCATTGTTCGAGCCACGACGCCCGATTTACATGCCCTCCCTGCATATACGCGCCGTCTGCCCTCCGAACGCACGCGTTTATTACGAGCCACGGATTTTTGGCCGGCCAGACTTCTTGGCGGGAACCACTCGAACGGAGCCTCGACCATTCGCGGATCCTGACTGGCGTTGGGCTTTCGACGAGGAGAGGAATTTTGCTTCTTTTGTTTTACAGGAACGAATCTAAAGGGCTCTTCGTTTATGAATGTGGGTTAGGATGAAGCTGACGTGCTATGATTTTATAAAGGTTCAAATATTGTGGTTTGATATCTGGGTGGAATAATATTATCAACATTTTTGCGCTTCGAGATAGTACTGTTTTGAATAGGATTGTAAATGGTTGACGATTTTTTGGACTGGTCGCGGCGTATGCGTATCTATACCTTTCGCGAAAGGTTGTTAGATTTGGTCGACATTTTTAGCGGGAATGAGGACCGATGAGCGAGGTCTTTGAACGCTGGAAATTTTCACGGTACTTGGGAATTTCGTCCAACCTTTGAGGTACTTCCTCGCGAGGTAAAGTCACCTCTGGCTCGAACGTTGAACTTCTTCGCATCCCAGGCGTACTTCGTTCGGCGGGCACTAGTTTTCGTGTTTGCGTTGGTTTCCAACCGAGTGGTGGTTGTGTTACGAGTGGTTCGGTCGGTTTGAAAAGCAGCCGACTGTAAGTGCACTTTCAGATTTATTTGCATTCGCTTACATCGATTTCTGCAGTAAAATTAGACCTCGTATATAGCGTCGATAATAATTTATCGAGCCTGTGCGGCGCGTATGTCGGCCCGCAAAGCACCGCCAGTTTTCGCTTCTGTGCCAATGAGTTATAATCGTCGCAAGTGCGTTCCGTGTATTAATGGGTCCGCCACCGACGACAGTATTTTTCAATCTATACCAAGATGATAGTTTTCCCTTGGTAAACACACGCTAGGCCTCGTGCGTTAATAGGTCCTGCGGAGTGTCTTATATGGCTCTCACGACTCGCTATGATTTACCGTGGCTCAAACCAAAAACACGATGCTTCGAGGTCTCTCCGCCGCTTCGACTCGTCGTTAATCTCATTAATTTACTGCCAAATTAATATCATCCGGACTCGCGTATATTCAAAGTAACGTTCCGAAGGTGCAACGCCCGCGGTTGCACGACGTACGAAATATAAATAGGGATTTGTGTCGCCCACACATTAGTGCGGCGATGCGAAAGCGACTGACGATCGTATCGGGTTTTCGCGTATTTACGGAGAGGTGGAATTCGAGTGACTTCCGGGTCGAGGTCCGAGGAGGGGCCACGAAAATGGCCCTCCGTCCGAAAAGTCCGTAGGACCGATCGAAGACGTCCGAGGGAGGGAGGGTGGCGGCCGAGGCAAATAAAAAAGCAGGTTAAAAGGAAAGAACAGAAACGCGGCCGTTCCTATCGTAAATCATCGCCGAAAATACAATAATGCAAGAGAAGAGGCGCGCGCTCGCGCCATAAACCAAATCGCATCGGTTGACCCGGCTCGACCCCCATGGCGGCTTTTGTGCGACACATTCTCTTCGTTTTGCGCTTTTTCGACGGGGGCACCGGTTCGGTTTTTAAACGGGCCCCTCTTCAGGAATTCCTCAAGGTTCCCGGTCCAGGAGACGACGGGTTAGACGCGAGGAGATCCTGTCACCTCACCATAGGGTGGCCTTGCCGTGGTCGCACCAAATAATCATACAACGTGCCTGACTGCATAGCTGCATACCATAATGCTATCTCGTCTTTACCCTGGCATCGTTTCTGCCGCTTCGTAGAATCGGCGCGCCTCGAGAGCCGAAACTTCGGCGCGATCGACGATTCTTCTGCCCTTTTCTCGTTCCATCGAACGTCTGACGAAACTTCGCGCTTCCAAGATCGAGCAGAGTTCGAATCTCCGATCTACCAACATTTGTATTACCGAAAGTAACCGCGCGATTATCACGGATCACGTGGAATTTCGAGGGGGCTCGGTTGCCACGGTAAAGGAATTCCCATTATTATATAAAATGTGTAATTAAAGAATTCTACCGGCGTAATTGGATACACTGGATTTACATTATACACATTGTCATGGATGCCGGGCCGCTGAGAAAGTATACGATTTAAAATGTAGATCGCCGTGGAAGTGATATAACCGCCGTTACGAAAGAGCTCCGGGCAGAAAGGGACGAAGGTGGAGCGACGAGACGCGTCTTGTCGAAACGCGCGGCCGACATTCTAGACACTGGCAGTCATCGGAAGCGTCGGGGCACCGTGAGGGATGGCTATGAATATTTATGCAAAAATAGCAAAGCCTCCTTATCTCATCTCGCGAGTTAGAGCGGCCTTGTCGCGGATGAAGTAATCGCGCAACGTTCGAGATCGTAGCATTGCCTATCGCATACCGTTCTGTCGGTCTTGAACTACCGCTCCACGCTCTCTGCATTCTGATAGACCTATCTTGGCCGCAGAGTCGCGGATTATCGATGATTTATCCGTACCTTTGTTCCAAACTAGTTTTCCCCCGCTTGATTTATCGTGTTTTGACGGGACAACCGAGCCTTACTTTCCACCGGTACTTTTTGCTCGAAGACCGATGGGATTTTGGGGTTTTGGAAAGGCTGGAGGTCACCTTGATCATCCTTGGAAACGACGATGAAGGTAGAAAAAACGAAGAGATAGTTTACACGTCGTTGGATACGAAGATAGATATATTACACGATAAGGTACATCGCGGCGCAAGGATACCGTATCTCTGAGATAAACAGAAGTTTAAAGGTAGACCGAGGTTACAAAATTCCTTATCGTAGGGTTGCGGAGCGTACCGATCAAGGGTTTATCGTTCGAGTTGCTCTTACCATTGTAAATGCCTGCATTACACTCTTCCTCGGTATATCTCGGCACGTAACGTCACGTTTACGAGCGTTAGATTATAGGGCCATATAGTATATCACCTAGCTTATCGCAATCTGGAGATAATTAACTCCCCTCTGTCCGACTTTGGGGTCAATATTTGCTCGTCCCATTATTGCCGTAATTCCAAGCGCGCGCTCGTTCTCCTTTGCATTAATTGCCAACCTGCGATGCCCGCTCGTGATTAATAATCGCACAATAATGTTATCCATCGTCGCTCGGTGTTTTTTTTTTTTGGGTCGAAAACGGGTAAGCGTCCGCAGGATCTCTCGGAGTGCACGCTTGTCGCCGCCGCATTCCGTCGCGAGAATTCGCGGAATTAATAGATACGTTTCGCTAATTCCTCGCGAAGGTTCGCAGTCTGGTAGCACGCATCAAAACACAAATCAGTGTCTCTGCCCCTCCAGCCGGCCGTGTACTAATGGCCTTTCGCATATAACGGAGCCCCCTGCGATCTATCCATCCTTCCCATCTACGACTTCCACGACAAGCTATCTTTATGCACGTGACTCGAGATGTAAATTGGCTCTATAGAGGCGACACCGCGTACACCAATAAATATCTCTATCCGTTTATCCGGGCGCGCGTATCCTTGCACTCCGAAAGCCGCTCCGGGGTTACACGCGGCTGTTTCCTCCTTCAAGGCTTTATCCGCCTACCAATGCCTCGGCTCTGGGCTCGCAAAGGATGCCCTTTCACCTCGCGGACGATGCACTATTTTTCTCCGAGAGCCGTGCATACCTCGCCGACGTACGCCTTTTGTCGGTCTTAATACGGTCCAGCTATCTGTTTGCATAAACTAAAAAAATATAGCGGTACTCGTTAAAGATGTACGGGGCTTCTGGTATTTTTAGAGTATACGTTATTGTCGGTCGAGCATGTAAGGAGGTTCCAGATATTTTAGCTTGCGCGTAGCGTAGCCTCGGTAGCTCGAGACCTTGGACCTCGCTTGATCCAACGCCAGAAGTCCAGGCCGAGGTTGGAATAACTCGGCGAGGGAAGCGGGATCGTTCGATCGGCTGATTTATCGGCAAACTCCGAGGATGCCCTAACGCTTGAATTAATTACGTCCTAAGCCCCGTCACGTATTATCGCCGCGACACGTTTCCGATACTTCCGGCGGATCAACGACCGTCATATCCGGCTGTGGTGTCTTGCGGTGTCTGCCCTCAGCATCTGGAAATTGCTGGATCCGATAGTCCTCCTTGCGCAAACGTTTCGGCCCTTGAGATTATTGGCCTCGATGGACGAGTTTTAAAGGTTTACGGAGGATACTTCAGATCGCGATGCCCTTTTCCTCGCCGATCCGGGAAAACGTGATATCGCCTCATGACCGATAGCCTCCTGCTGTCGTTCCGCAAGGTGATTACGTTACTCGCGCCGCCGATTCCTGGCCGATGAAAGAAAACAAGTTCCTTGAAATACTCACCGAATTACTCACGCTGCTCGTGCATTACGTTTCTAATGTTTCGTCGGGGCGTATCGCGGTTCTGAACTGCCACGATATCTCACGGCGTTACTACCTGGCTCGCCTTATTTCCTTGTACGCGTTTTATATTTTGTTAATATACAAAGAATCTCTCCGATATCGTATGACCTTGGATAAAGAATTATGCACGATACTCGGTAATGTCTGTGCGTATCCAGGAGTGTATACGTTACCTTCCAAAGAATTCCGAGTCTACGCGCATTATGAGATGCGGCGAGGAAGTATAAATCGCGGGATATTTAGCGGGCGGACGTCGAATAAATTCTGCATTGTACCTGCGTGCGCGATATAACACCTGGAAGCGCTAAGACCCGCAGGATTTTTCGCTCGATAAGTGCGCACGATCTGTCAGGTTTCCGCGAAGCTACGGCGGTGAGGACATTGCGTAAGGGGGTTAACGCCGCCTCGCGCCAATTAGCGTTAATTGCTTGTGAAATATCAAATGTTTAAACGAGCACGAGGCTGCACGCATGGATTTATGCGATAATGATAATGGCTCGTGCCATGCGCCGATCCAGACTCCGCCAGGAACCGTGTTTATTAAGCACAATTAGCGACCGTACGTAATCCAGTGGCCGATATTCTCGAATTAGTTCGGACGTCGGGTATTTGTTTGTCGACAAATCTGGTTGGATAACCCGTGGCCCACGTGGCACGCGACACGATTGATCCTTCCTTTATTGACACCGTTCTATTAATAAATGAGCCTTTCTTTCTTGAATCGTAACTCGTTGAATTTTTACAAAAATTGATATGTAATTGTTTAATGAAAATCGAAAGGGTCAAACGATCTAGCTCGATGCTGTATTTTTGAGACCCAACTTTATCTCTTTTCCGTTATTCAGCGCTCTTCGAACGAACTCATCGATTCCGCGGAAAGTAAGTAGTCGCGGGGGTATTCACATCCGCGTTGTACCGCGTCTAATTATAGGATCATATTCCTTCCATCCCTGGCCGCATCCAGATGCTATCCGCCACCATTATCTGCATCCATATCCAGCTACTTTTTTGCCGTCGTCCCACCTTCGACGCTCGGACGGTCCTGCCTCTTGTTTATAATGCAACTCGTCCCTGAAGGAGCCATAAAGAGACATGACGTTTCAATTGCCCCGGGACGGGTTCTCTGGCGTCATTAAGCCCTGGACCCCGTCATCGTGGTCGGTTGTTTATCGTATTAATCGTTAACTTACAGGGGTGAGATAATAATGTCGAACGATCTTTGTTTAAGAAAAACACTCTCGATCGTTTAGTCCTCGATCTCGTTCGTCGTTCGGACGAACCCGTTCGAAGGTAGTCTTGGATGACGCGGTCTACGCGTCTCGTAGGGCGCAGAGACGCGATGGATTGGTTTTACAACCGAAAGGCGCATTGCGTATAATACGATCCAAGATGCATCTTGGATCGCGAGTTCTAGGTCGGCCGATCCTATCGGTCGATGCCCCAAACTCGCTCGAAGCGACGTAAAAGTTCTTAGAACCGACGCAAGCGAGCAAACGAGTTCGAGAAAGGCAGGTCCGCGATTCGGGCAAGAGGTCGTCCGTCGATAACTTTCGTTCGATCGGCGGTCTAACGGAGCTTGCCATGTCAGTTGCGCTCGGTCAGCCGCATCCATCGCGGAACGTGTGCCGATTTTTTTCTTGCCCCGCTGCCGACTAGAAGCAGAGGTAAACTAGTTGTTCGAGCGACACTACGGCATTCCAATACCCGTGGCATTAAAGTCCGGCGATATTCACGTTGTCGTCCGCGCCGTAATTTTCGAAGGCTGACGGGAGCATCGCGCCGCGATATCGTTTCCGTGCGTTACGATCGGGACTTATCCCTTCGGAGCTCGCTCGAAAGACCGGAAGTGCGTTCCAGCGCTCGATCCTTCTCATCGGCTTCTTCGACCTCGCGAGCCCTTGGTCGATGCTCCACGTTTACGATCGGCCGCGAATTTTTTGGACAATGCCACGCAAAAGCAATAAAGCCTCGATCGCCCGTAGAGCGAATAGATTCGGTCTCGTGCTTTCCAAGATTTTCACGAGGCGATTCACGGTGCGTTTTTGCAAGATCGAGAATGTGGGACTTGCCACAAAAAATAACACGAACCCATCCGCGATCGTAACGTGTATAATTGGACCGGGGCCCGGTAATTGCACATAACGCGATAAGTAATAATCGATTTGATCGACGCTTATCCGCGCACTCCCGGCGGGGCAGGTGTTTTTCTCACGGATGCGCATCCGATCGCCCGCAGATTCCCACCGGCGATTTCTTCTAAAATCGAGGATTGTAAAGTGCAAACTGCCGTGACCGTAAAGGATGGCCGGCGTGGCGCTGATGAAACGCGGGATCGTGATATTAGAGGAGATCAGAGTTTCGACGATCGCAATTTGTCAAGCCGACGTTGGGAGATATGGCTCAACGAGTCCGACGAACGAGGTAATCCGGTTTAACGTTCTGGTATAATATTCAATACGAAGCAACCGGGGCGCGAGATTATTCGCGTTAAGTGGAATTTCCAGAAGAGAAAGATCCCGATATCCCAATCTACGGCGCATAAGATTTATGCGTTTATCCCGAGGGTAATAAAGCTACCGTACGCACGAGACGTTGAATTTCGTTTATCGATATTCGAGCCACTCGCGACGATTGTCTTTTAATATTCTTTTTAATATTTTTTTGCGTACTATTGACAAAGAACGATCGAGTTAACGGATGGTACCGGAAAAATTCCGGAATCATCGAGAGTCAGGTCGATACTTATGATCACGGACATCGTCCATCCGCGAGGCGTCGAAAAAACTCCGTTTACGGTTACCCTTCAGCTGTAATTGCAGTCGCAGGATCGTCCGCTGGGTATAAAACCGCATCGTCGTGGAATCTGGATTACCGCCGATTTTATTTTGCATTATAATTCGATGGTGCCGCGGCCGAGATCTCTCGGGGCTTCGAGGATCGACGCGCGAGTGGAAGTCGGATCGAGAATGTCTGGAGCAACGAGAGCCGAGTTAACGCTCTGCCGAGACATTGACATCCGGTACAGCTTTTTACTTATTGCCATTCGACGTCTATCTTCAGAAAGGAATTCCCGACGTCCGAAGAATTTCTTCGGGTCGCTCTTCGATCCTCCACCCCGATTATTATTGGCACTCGCTCCGATGCCTGGCGTACAAAGTGGCTCCAAGACCACCGGAAGCAATATTCTTTATCCCGAGACAAAAGCCCCAAAGACCATTGAAGCGGTTACGCGCGTATCTTAAGCGGCGATCCGTGATGATCTTTTGCGAATCACGCGACACACTTGTATTACGTTTTGCCGAACCGCACGCGGTAGCGAAGTCGAAGTTGAATTCCCGCACAAGGAGAAACGCGCATCGGCGTGTCGAGGCGGCGTAGCTCATCGTCGCCGATCGCTTCGGTGCGGCGCAAGGGAATAGTGCACGGGGCGCGAAGGAGGAGGAGGGAATCGGGTAGCAGGACAGAGATTCCCTCGGAGGGGCGACTCGGTCCACTGGAGATTCTGAGAGGCACGAAGCGTGTCTGGAACCTATTAAAGCCCATCTACCTGACCCTAAAACAATACGAGTCCACGACGCAGGTGCAATCTGCCGCTCTTTCCGGCCGATCGGGGGGCCTCGCCGATCAGGGATCGCCTTTCGGTCCTCGTACGTCACGGGGAATCGGTCGAAGACCTTTGATCCCCGAGCCTAAGCGGCTCTCAATTACGTGCAGCCCGGTGATTACGGGTTTAATTAGACCGGGGCATGCGTCTGGTGGGAACCGAGAAACCCGCGCCTTGTTCTACGCCGTTTCCACGCGCCTCGCGTAGTCTTACGCGGTCTTACGGACCTTGGCGCTCTCTCGGGTGTCGATCGACCCGAGGAACAGTGCGAAAGGGCTTCGACCTTCGCACTCGGTCTTGACTTTCGTAGCGTATCTGCCGCGGAGTTCCGTGTTCCTTTATCTCGCAAGGACGGGTGAAAGTTTAACCCACGAGGGTCGAGCGCTGGAGTTTCCTTGACTCGATTCTCGTACTTACGGTCGCCTTGTTGCCCGCGACTCGTATCGATGACCGTATTCCATCCATCGTGTGTCTGTATTTCGCACCGCTGCTTTCGATTTTACTCCTTCCAAGTCCTTGCGACTATCTATGGAAAATCGCTTTGAGCGCGGAGTTGGACGTGATGGAGGAGCTTTGTCCGAAACACGAGTACCTATCGAGCAAGCCCGTACGCCGGTGGTGCGAGGCCTCGTTTTATTCCCCCGTAAAGTGACCCCGTACGAAGGGAAATTTGCATTCGAGCGGTGCACTTCCGCAAAGGATCGTGGTAGGCAGCCCCGGGGGTATTTCCGGTTTGTGTACGCGCGATGAAGCTTTTTCATGCGGGCGGACAGAACGTGCCAGAGGGGATTCGAGTCATCCTTTCTCGACCAAGCGGAAAGAAGCGGATACGAGCAGAAGGAGGTTCCGCAGAATAAGCTGCAGGATCTTGCGCACCGTTGCTCCTGGCGCATGCTCGATCACCCGTTCCTCTGAGAACGAAGCGGCTCGGTGTTCGCGTGATCGATCGAGGAAAATGTTAATTGATTAACAAACGACGGATAGAAAGGCAGCCAACTTGAAAGGACCGAGCAGGTGGCCGAAGCACTTATTCTCGCTGTGCCGTGAGCTTCGTATCGGCCTTGCGTCGAATCGCGTATCCCTTTTGTCTCGCTCGACCAGCGTAATGTCGGCCAGTTTGATTCTCGAGCTTCCACGTACGAGTACGGCCGATCGATTAAGCGCGCGACACGGTTAACTTTGTTAAACGACGATTAGCCGATTTGGTTTTACGCTGGTCCCACTTAAAAGTTCGTGAAACGAGTCGAGAAACGAGGCGTCCAATTCGCATAACGATAATTGCGATCACAGGGAGATAGCAGGATGCCGTGCGTTTGTCCATTTGGCACGTTCGCGGTGTACGAACACAAAAGATATCGTTACCGCGACACGCATCCGCCTTTCTATTATCGCGATTCCTTCTAATACGGCGCAAAGACCTCTGACGCATTTCCATCGGAGCTATTTCGCGGCCGCTGCGCTATAAATTTCCACGGCCATGTATACCGGTATATCGGAATAACATTCCGCAAACTGAAAGCGCATGGCGGATTACGTAAATCATATAATAACGGAAAAAAGCCGGAATTATACGTATTCACTTCGCGGCGCACCGGCGAGGCGTACTAATTTATTGAACGCCGTACGTCGATACCGTAAGCAAGAGGTATTCCGCACCTTACGATGTCACTTCACAACTTATGCATCAACTTTGCAAATTATACACTGCCTTCTCATCAGGCAGCGGGTAAAAAGTCTAATCGTACCCGGCGGTTTTAACGGTGAAAACCCACGGCGATCTTTGCATTCTCCACTCGCCGCGATATCCCTACGATCGGCCGGCGCTTTACAAATGCAAAACTCCCTCCTTCGATCGGAGAGTCTCATATTTTCTTACTCGCGCGATTTCATGCAAAAAAAAAATCTAATTTAAACAATTTCAAAGGTTTTTTCGTCAAACTTTGATCGGGGCGAAGGGACGATCTCTTTGCCCGAAATCTCTCCGCAGGCGAGCCTCTCGAACTCCAGTGGACCGTCGAGTCTTTTCACAAACCGGCCACTCGCCCCCACGAGCGTCGCTCTCATTCCCGCATTCGTCTCGAGGCTCGTCAGAGTGGCTCGGAGCGGAGCGAGAAGCCGCCAGGCGGGAACACGGCCGAGCGGACGTTTTATCCGCAGGAAATTGATCTTCCGCGGTCGTAGGCGCGCGCTTTCCTCGTACGAGGTTTTACAACCGGGCGCACTCGGCCGCGGACCGTTTTATTTGCGCCGTGTTATATCACAGGTGTTATCTTACGTCCTCCGCGCACGTAGGGCCAGGGGATATCGGATGTTGGGCGGCATAAGGGCAACGCCAGGCGGGACCGAATTACACGCGCAGCTCCGCTCCTTTTTGCTCGCTCCGTGCCCGATTCCGCGCTCGAACGACCGCCGTATGTTCTTCCTCCCCTGTCACTTTCGGCGCGATTAACTCCCTGTCGTCTTCCACCTTTGCCCGCAACTGGATCCCCGCTGGATGCTGGGACGCGCGTTTTGGCGCCACCACTCGCACGGAGGGAGACCTTTTTGTTATTCCGCTCAGGAATTCCCCGATATTTCCCTTCCGTGCGCGACGCCGTCGATCGACGCCGAAGCGTGGCCGCGGAATTTCTCCTCGTCGGCGGGATTTTTGTACCTAAACACGTTCTCGAACTCTTTTCGAACAACGCAACGTAATTTTATAGCGTGGATCGTATTACGGGTCCGTACGTCCCGATCGGAATTATCTCCTTGATCGGTTTGACGCGAAGATACAAAGGACTCTCTTCGTAACGCGCCGTCGTTTTACAGCGTGGATCGTGCTATCGCTACCGCACTCGTTGCTTCGATGTACCAGTTGGCCCTCTCGGTTCAAGATCCTCGAGGAGATTTAATGGTCAAGGACCGGGGAATCGGGAGACGCGGAAATCGCGGGATAGGCGAGGGTAGGACAATTCCGTCGTACGGAACGCGATAATTGAAACCTTGGGCTCGCGAGCTTTTGTAATTTCAGCCGGCGACACGTTGCGCATTATCCTCCTCGAGGTATTATACGACGAAGTCGTACGTCCGTAACGGACGTTCCTCCGCGCGGTTTCAGGGGGATAATAGGCGAGCTTGAAAACGTATTGCTCCTCTTACCGCGGCCGCGCTTCTCTTTATGCCTCCCTAAGACGCCGAAAGTAGTGCTTAGAGGAGATTCCGTATAACGGAGCGTACGTGTAACGCCGAGTGCCGTATGCCCGTGCTCGGTGTAATTTTCGGTACGATTAAAGCCTCGTTACTTTGCCCGTTCGCGCTCCTTAACAGCGCCACGTTCCACTCTCGCGAGGTGCCTCTAAATAAGGCGCTGAAAAATCCCCGGGGTAAGATAGCATTAGCGATCCGACGTTAACAGCGCCGCGCGATAAACCCCGAGTGCAACTTCAAAAAGGGCCTGGCATTATCGTCGCTACCAGAGGGAAGAATGGAGGGAACTCCGCTGGTTTATCCACCTTCCTGACCGATGGTATCGAAAATTCGATCCGTTCCTCCGCGTATCTCAATGTCCATCCGCTCGTAGATCGTCGAAAAATCGCAGCATCCCGAGCGAGGACGTTGAAAGCCTCACCTTGAGGAGGTAATTCAAGCCGTTCCGAATACGATCGATGGCTCTGCACCAAGGAGGAAGTAACGTTCCTGGATATCTTCGTCGGCCAAGCTCCGAGGATCCTCGCTTCTTGTCCTCGTCTCGCCTCGATGCTGGTACCTCCAACGTAGATTCCACGTTCGGTCGTCACCTCCGGATCCCTCGCGGCAACGCGGTACCCGTGTTGGTCCTAGGCCGAGTGCCAAGGCTCGGGCAAAAAGCGAGCCTTCCATCGACGCGGTGCGGCAAAGCCACGCGGCGGCTGCGGTCCGCGAGGCGGTTGGAAAACCCAGAGACGTCCCGCCGCTTTGCCAGAAGAAGCCTCAAAATGTTTACGATGGAAAGTGGAGGCGTACTCCTTGGTCGTTATCGCCGTCTGCCCGTGCCGCTTCCCTCTTCCATCCCTTCTTTCGCTTCCTTGACCCTCTCCTTCCCTCCTCGAAGCCAGCTCCTCTCTCTCTCTCTCTCTCTCTCTCCCTCTTCCCAACGTCCCATCCGGATCCGCGTGGCGGCGAGACCGAGGGAAATAATCGTATAAGGCGGAGAGCAGCGGAGGCCCTAGATGGTTTGAAAGACCGGTGGCAGGCCAGGCCGGTCCGGGTTCTCTCCCTAGTCCGGATAGGCAAAAACTAGGATAGGCCTAGATGGCTCTCGGTGGCTCGGTGCAAGGGGGATAAAAATCCAAGCCCGCGGAGGAGGGGGGCCGAGCGGTGGCTGCTATGCGCGTTTCTCCACGCGTACGTGCGTATGGCGAGCCCTCGAAGGCTGGAGAGAGAGGGATAGAGGAAGGTGAAGGAGGAAGGAAGGGCGGGGGGTGGGGAAGGAGGAGGAGGAGGAGGAGGAGGAGGAGGAGAAGCGGGCAGCGGATAGTGCCGGGGTAGGTATATATTCAGCCTAGTCGGCCGGACAGTGCACTGAACTTGGCAAGAAATCCAAGGTTGCGTGGCTTAATGATCTAGTTTCTTCGGCGGCGATATGATTCACCATTATGCATTCGCTCGTCCGGCCGTTTCCGCGCCCTGATGAGAGACGCGTGGTGATCCCGCGGGCGGATCAGGGCGCTCCTGGTTAATGGATTCGGAAGGTCTCGACGTGGTGCTGCGTCGACGAGATCTCTCCTGCCACATCGCGTCGTGCTCGCCTTGTGTTCGCGAATAAACGCGTGGAAGAGGATATCTATCGGAACGACGAGCGGAGAAGCTCCTTCGTGAGTCCTTTAAAATTGCTGCAAGCGGAAGCGTGCACGTTTTACCGTATTTTTTCTTTTTTTTTTTCTTGTCTAATTGTTGAGCAGCGACGATTGAGATTATTCAACTTATAAGCCACGATTCGTATTAGTTTCTCGCGTCTAGAGTTACGGTATACGTATCGGATGATATCCAAGCTCTCCCTCGTTACATCAGCCTTGCCGTGTTATTTCTAATATTCTCAAACGCCGATCTTAAGTGCGTTATAATTAGCCAGGCGGTAAGGATTAAGGTTAAACCTTGGCAAAATACAGGACGGTGGAGATCCGCGTGAATCCATCATCGAACGGTTGATAAGGTTTACGTTCGAAAACGCGACGTGGATTTATCGCGGCGATTAACGCTGTAACAGACGCGCACCGCCGTGGCGTGTGTGATGTATATTCCCTCGTAGTTTTGCGGGAAACTCGGAGAGCATTTTCGAAGTTCCGACGCGTATGAAATTCGGATTACGCCTCCCCTCCACAGCCCGCGTTATGCACCTGTTACCGGCCTTCAAAGTTTTAGCTTTGCCGCGGAAAGAATCCGAAACCGAAATTAAACTCGGATGCGCTACGGCAGCTGCGTTACGTTCCCGCGTTTAATCGCGGGGCATTAAATCTGCGGGGTATCGCGAGCCCTTGGACCGATCGAGAGTCGGGGACGAAAGTTCGGTGCTTTTCCACGTTTTAATTAAATCGCCACGTGTTCGCGATCGTTCGTGGAAAGCGCTTAATGGCATCCTTTCTCCCGAGCCGCGACTTTTGTCGGTGGAGAGGCGACCAAGGCCACCGGTCTTAACGATCTAATTTCTTTGGCCAATACATGATTCACCATCGTGCCTTTACTTCGTCGGTCCTTGCCACGCGAGTAGACCGTCGATTCCCGCGCCAGTCGGGCTCGGCATTTTTTCGAAACCTAAGTATCGACGAAGGAAGGAGCGAACCGTACGTCGGACAATTATGAAGAGCAGAATATCGTTGGAGAATCTTTGAGAACGATAGAGGATCGAATTGCGAGCGTGCGAGCGAGTGGTTGAATTTGAACGTAAACTCGAATCCGTACGATCGCGTGGATTGGTTCGTCTTCCTAGGCTCATCCCGTATGTCCATTAGGCTTTCTCGAACGAAATGGTTAAACTCCGATACAAGGTACCTCGAGGAGTCGTAAAGAAGCGCGAGAGAAGTCCAGGTGCTCTAATCAGGTCGGGTCACGCGCGCTTACCGCGGGTTTAACGTTTTTTCCATTACTCCAATTGCGAAGTTACGTGCTCCGCGTAGCAGTGATTATTCTGCAACTAAGAGGAATGCGTTCTTTATTACCAGTAGCCTAACGGTATACCCGCGCATGACTCTTCTGCCTAATACTCGCCGGAAAACGTTCTCGGGCAGCTCCGATATTCCCTTAAATAAAACAGTAATGCTCCCGCGTACGATCAAATTTTCGTACGAAGCGCATCCTCGCACAACGACGAGTCGCGGTAACGAAGGGAAACTTAGCGGTTCGTTTCTCCATCGATTATTCATAATTAATACTTAACGCGAAGCTCTTCCTGCTACTAACCGCCGTTATAATTTGTCGGTGCTTCGAGGAAAATAAGACCGATTTGTAAATCATTTTACGCGTATAAATCACGCGTAACTGGAATGAGATATTACGAAAGTTAAGGGCCAAAGCTGCCGTGGCGCGTTTCCGAGATCCCGCTCGACGAGTCGTCTCGAATCGCCGTCTTTAAAATACCGTCGCCCGATTTTGCCACGATAATTATCGTTAAAAGGCCATCTCCGGGGAATCGGCCGTAACGCGATCCTAACTGTTCCCTTCGAAGACCGGCTCCGGGCACGAGGAAACGCGGATCCGTCAGTGACGGCCCACTCACGGGGTGTCACTGGACCACTGGTTAAACTTTTTGCCGCTCTCGCGTCTTCATCTCGCCAGCGTGTCCTCCTTACACTCCCGGCCCGCCGCGGATCCAAGTCGCTGGGAAACCCGAGCGGATTTCTGGTGGGTCCATCGTGCTACGCCCTGTAACACGATCGTCCTTCGGTCGCGTCGTTTCTTCCTCCTTTTACGCCTTGCCCGTTGTCTCGTCCTCTAGGACAGTGGCCTCCAAACTTTTTTCACGGCGCACTTCCTGAGGAAAAGAAACGGCTCGTACCCGGATTCGATTGTGCGGAGATCATCGGTGAAATAGGCGATTATTGCGTTTTCCATTGCAAAGCGAAGAGATTGGCCAATTTTTCGTTTTATATATCGCGGCTTTTAACCCTTTCCGGACGAGTGGCGGATATATCCGCCCAAGCCTTTTTACCGTTGCGGACGAGTGTCGGAAATATTCGCCCAACTCTCGCGCTGCGGCTGGCGTACGTTTGTCGTCGTTTTCGATAAGATACGCATGGGTATACTAGCCTAAGATATCAAGTTGTCTCTGAATGAAATTAGGATTTTAAACGATGAAGTCTTATCTTCCGCGCAATGTAAACTTACGATGAAAAACGCGCAGCGTGAATATTTTCTTTACTGCGCGTTCTAATACCCCTCGTCCACAGCGACGCTTGCCCGTCGAACGGCTCCGTCCGGAAAGGGTTAAAGAATGCTTTGCAAATATAGAAAAATCGTTTCGCCGCAGGTTGGATCAGCTCCGTAAATCGGATCGATTATATATATCAAGGAACGGCCAATACTTTTGGCTCGGCACTAACGGGTTTAAGGCTGCGTTCGTTAAGTTCTTAGCCTCGTAATCTTTCCCGGGCTTACTGCGCGTACTTTCATGGTTGAACTTCTTGCGCATCGCGGGCCCCATTTTCTTCCGGCTCGGTCAGGGGCTCAAATGAGAAATCGGCCCGCGAATAACCATATTTACCGGGTCATTAGTTCTGGAGCCACTGTTAATAATAGATATTTCAACGTGGCTAAGTGCAACTCTATCGCGAGGCAGTCGTTCCTCCTGATTTTCGACGTATACCGGAGAATGGCTTATGATTCATCGTCGTGCACGATGGTCTATGATATAAAATACCGTACGAGGCGGCAAGGCTGCCTGGAGGACACACGTGCAGGAAGTGGCACGCCCTTAGGAATGCAGCATAATGCCGTGGATGGCTACACCTTGCGAACAAAAGAAATCCATTCTAATCTCTCGGATACTTACGCGGGGCCCTTCGTGCCGCGGTCGCTTCGGGTTTAAGGCACTTTGAGTTGGAACATCCGATCGAATTAACGATCCAAGGATCGATAATATTTTTTCCATGACAATACACTTGCGCGTATGAAAAAGAAACCGATGAAACTCGGAGGAATGCGGTCGTGCGAAAGTCTTGTTTTCCTTTGTCGCGCGTCAGTCGATGTTCGAGTTGCTACATCGAATTATAAATCGATCGAGCATCGCGTCTCGAGAGCAAAGAGCTCGATAAGTCCGAGGACTGGCGAAGGCGGTCGTTAATGGCGTTTTAACAGGAGAACTTTAAACAGGTCCCCCATAATTATCCGTGATCGATCATTCCCGCGTGAAATTGTCGATGTACGTTATTGTATCGTAAACTCGACGAGCTCGGGCAGCGCGTATCGTAAATTAATACCGCGGCGATCGGGTGTCTACACGATCGGAATGGGAAAGAATCCGAAAGCGAGACTGCGTGGAAGACACGGAGGAATGCAATATCTCGATAGAGATGAAGACCATTCTAATGCAAGCCGTATTCCAAGGTACGTGCGGTTATGAAACGTCGACGAGGCATCCATCAAATTAGTTCCACTCTCCGTTTCCCATAATTAAAAGCTTCGGACAACGATGGCGTTAAATAAATAATCGACGTACCGTCGTATCCCTGAAAAAGAGATAATCATCGTAGATCCGTTGGAATATAGATATATACCCGTAGTTTTGATCGCGAGGAATGTAAAATGATATGCGAACGGTACGGGATCGAAAAGGCTCGTTATTTAAGAGACGCACGATCCGCGGTGCCCGTTACCAGGGCTACGACGAGCGCATCGGTGCCTGGCTTTATACCCTGGTGGGCGCGCTATCGTTGCAATGACATTGATAACGATGATTCCCGGAATTGGCCGTCATCCTTCGACGCGATAAGGAGCGTCCGCGCGGAAAAAGGATCGTGTTTCTTCTCCCTCGCGACACGAGGATCCTCTTATTTCTTCCCTTTATGCTCATCGTCGATCCTAGGATCCACTTCTCATCGTAAGCTTCAAAATCATCGATTCCCAGCGAAGTTGGTGGTTCGATGCTTCGAGGTCTTCGATCGAGGTACCGGCCGCAGTCCAGCGGCCGAGGGGATCGTGCGACAAGGCTGCCTGGAGGACACGCGTACAGGAAACGACGCGGCCCTTGGAATGCAATTCAGCCGAACGATACAGACGAAATTCATTCTAGCCCGATGCATACATCGCGGCCCTCCGCAGGCGGCTTTGTGTGCGCGACCTGACGTGACGCGATGACCAGTAGGAAGGGAAGGAGAGGAGGAAGAAAAAGACCGAGCGGGGCACCGTGAGGAGAAGAGGAAGAAGGAGGAGGAGAAGGAAGACCCCTCGGAGACGTGATATGCCTTTCGATGCGAATTCTAAGCTTCCAGACTGACGGCCTCTGGCCCCGAGGGCTTCTGAAACCCACGGGCGCCGCCATTTTTTCCCCCGATAAGCTCGCCATTTACCCCCTTCGTGATCCAAAGTGGACCAAATTGCTTTTTCTCGAGAAAAAGAAAACCGGCCGACACGGCGTCCTCAAAGCGAAGATGATCTCCGGGTGGGAAGGTAAAAGACGGAGAACGAGGATGAAAAATTTTAGAGCAAAGAGCAATTACGCGGTCTTCTGCTCGATGTTAGATCAGATCAAAGAGTTCTGCGCTGGCTCTTTGACGGTGGAACGCGTGGGAAGGGAAATCAAGGAGGTCGAATGTTTTTTTTTTTTTTTTTTTTAGAAGGAGCGGGTAAATAACTTGAGAAAAATACTTTCGTTGTACACGAGCATTCTACGGACATAATTGTAATTTTATTTGCCAAACCAAATTGAACACATGCCAGCGATAATTACGGGGAGAAAGAAAGCTTCTTTGCTCATCGACCAGCACCAGTTTCAAATATATTCTCGATCGGATTACCGTGGCTTCGAGCATTCCCAACTATCGGTGTACCGAGAGTACTAGAGGAATCTTTCCAGCTCATATTACACCGCCCACGCTCGAAACACCTTCTCTTCCTTATTGGCAATCGTCGGCAGTCGGACGATCCCCAAGGACGTTTATTCAGAGGCGAGTGATAAGGCGAGTAATGTCGTCGCGGATGAAAAACTCACGAACCTCGGAGGATATCTGCTTCGGGATTGACAGCACGGGGAATAAGAAAACTTCACAGCCATCGTGAAGAATTTTCGAGTGCGAAGTCCGAGGATTTAAGATATTTTTCTCAAATTTCACACGTCGTATTTCCACGTTAACGCGGCCGCGCGGAGAGGACGTAAAGGAGGAGGTTCGCGGATACTTAGGAGAGAGTTTCGTCTTAGAAGGTGATTACGCGTACGCGGCCGGCACGAGGCTAATTTCACGGTAACGATACTATCCTCCAGCCGACTTAAACACGCCGCTTTATCGCCGCGGTGGATTTCGCAGAAACTTCTTGCCCGGCGGGAGGAACTCGGCCCGCAGAAATGCAGAATCAGGTGAATCAAGGCAGACCGGGTGGAATCCTTTGTGCAGCGCCACGTGGAACGCGCTGCATCATCCGTTCGGATGGACGGTACGAGCGCGTTCGCGAGAAAAACTAGGAAAGGCAGATGCGTAGATAGACCTTTATCGCGCGCCGCATAAAGCCCCGCGCTTCTTCTCCGTTCTTCCTCGGCTTACAGAAGCACGGCTTTGTCTTCCCGCTCGGTGCCACCGAAGCAGGAGCTACCGAAGAGCCAGGATCGTTTTTCCAAACATTCCGAGCGTGTTGAAACCAAAACCGAATGTGGAATGAAAACGTTGACTCTCGGTGAATTCTCGATAGAGACGAAGCTTTGCGAGATACGCTTTGGGAGATACGTCGCGCACGTTTCTTTCGACATCGACCGTCGCAGAGATCGCGAGAGACGCGTGCGAGAGGAAATTTGACGCGGTTTCGAGCCCTCGTAAAGGGAACCTTTACTACGCCACTGCATTCCTTTCCACCTCGTTTCCATTCACATAGAGTCAGCGGATCCCTAGTCTCTATTAAACTGTCTGAAACTAGCAGAGCCTCTACTTGGCGCTAGATTGCGTGCACCTACAATGTTCCCGGTATGTATCGCGTTACAGGGAGCTGGTAGAGCCTTTCTTGGCGTTGGATCGTAATACCAATCGGTCGACGTACGCTCCTCGCACCGCGTTCCCTAGAATTAATGGATTTCCATTATAGAGTTCCGAATGCAAAATCCTCCCTTGCCACCGCCTGGCAACCGAACGACCGATTCGCACCTCTCATCGGCACACGATCGAAACTCGGTGGACCGCCATTCCGCGCGTAATCCCTTCATTTTCGAGCGCCACGTTTTTTCCCAATCTCGGAATATTAATCCGAACGTCGAATCGCAAGGTGCGATTGGATTTACGATCGCCAGTAGTGCTTCCCGGGGAACTCGTGGGTTTCCACTTTGCGTAGGTTTGATCCTCGCAGAGTCGCGTGGCGTGGGCCAGCCGTGTTTCCACCTTTGTCGAGGCTCGTCGAGCGGTAAAAGCCGCGAGGTGCTCGATCCGTGGCCGTCACTCGCTATCGTCGCCTCGTGGGCGTCCTCGCCTCCTCCTCCTCCTCCTCTCGATCGTCTCCCCTATCTTTAGTAACTTCTATTTCGTTGGGCGGTTACGCACCTCGCGCTTCCACGAAAGACGCGACTTCTCTGCCCCCTTCGACGATTTTTCAACGTCCGGAATTTATTCCGGGGGAGGCGCCTTTATGACGTTCGGTGGCATAACTTTTCGCCAGGCACGAGGAGTCTGTGTTATTGAAATTCTGCGATAACGGGAGAGGACAGGCTCCTTCGCCGCGCAGCTTTATGGTAGGCAGGACGCGAGTGCGTTTTAGACGAGACGAGCCTTTATCGGCGAAATACCCGGCGCAAGGTTCGCGAGGGCTCCGCGAGGTCGGCCTCCTGGCAGCGAGGCGTAAACTACGCGCGCCTTGGTTATTCCTCGGCCAGCGTCGCGGTCCCGCGCTATCGGCGGTGGTTATGCTCTTTGCATAATACAACTATAATAGGCCGATATAATACATTTTACGCATCTCTCGACGCGCTCTATTCCCGGCCGAGGCGCGTTATCGTCCTTATCCTCGCGTGTCGCCGATATAAGGAATTAATTCGATACCGCGATTTAAACTCGCCATACAATCTGAACCATTGTTCGCCTAAATGGGCAACGGTAACTCGTTCCTTCTCCTCGTCCATTAAACCGTCCATTTCTTTCAACCCTTACGCAAGCGACCGTGCAGTCGGGTAACCGTTCGGACTTTTCGCTTATTCGTGTTTCACGTTCCTCCTTAATATTACTTACACGTTTCAAAATCGACTTGCTTCCCTCCAAATGAAATCGCGCGTATCCAACGACGAGTACCGTATCTACGAAACTACCGGACAACCGTGAAAACTTTCATCGACCGCGCAACGGTCAAGTCCCGGGGATCGTTCCTCTATGCACTCTGCGAGCAGCCTACAAAGTGAGTTCTCGTATCGTGCAAGGACCATCTGGCCGGAACAATAACCGGTGCGCGCTCTCGCCGAAGAGGAAAACACGGGGCGAGGGGCATCTCGTCCTGCGGCAAACCTGTCGGGGTACGCATTGCCCAAGCCGTTTTCCGGTAGTGGCCCTCGGTGCGTTCGAAGGAATTTCTCGGGGGGCGCACCGCATTTGAATTCCAGGCGGCGCACGTGCCCGCCGCTGAGCCGCCGCCAGGAGCCACGGGAAAACTGGATTTGCGCTGTCTTATCTGACAGCGAGTAAATTAGAGGAGGCGCATCGTGAGCTGCCGGCCCGATAAGGAGGAAAATACCGGCGCGTGCCGCTTGACCCCCCCGGGTTATCTGGCCGCGCCGGGCTGCCGCTCGACAGGTGCAACAGGTATTTGACGAAAGATCCGGTGGAGGAAACCGTCGTTTACGCGGCCACGCCCCTGCGTACGCTCCTTGCGTCCGTTTCGAAATCGCCGACTCGTGGACGCGTACGCTCGACGACCGATCGGAACCTCGCGAATTTCTTGGCGCTCCTACGCGCCTCGCGACGCCGATCGCCGTGGATTTACCGGGCATTCTACTTCCGATCGAGCGGACAACCTGATCTACGAGCACCGACGTTTCTCCGAGAATTTCACGCTCGAATTGTACTCCCGATCTCGGCTTCGTACGAGGTATTCGTACGACGTTAAGGATTCGAATGAAGCGGCTCTGAGTAACGGCGGATCGAGGAGTAGAGGATGATTTATTGGTTCGGTGATTTTTTTCGGGGATACCTGGAGAGCGGTGTTAAATTTCTTTTAATTAGAGAGCATTTCGTGTATTCCACGACATCGACGCACGGGTAATATATTTCCCGTGCAGTCTTGTTTTCTGTCATCCGAGATCAGCGGGGTGGAGATTTGATGGGCAATCTTGTCCGGGACGCAATATTATAATTTACAGGATACTTTCTCCCGACGGGGGGGTTCGCGAGATGGGACGTCTTATTAATCTGTCGTGTTACGAGGGTCTGACGCGCGATCAACGTAAAGCGTTAATTTAACGTAATCGTCGAGCTTTTTCGAACCCTGCCTCGCGACCGGCGCTTCTTTCGAGAAACGCGGCAAGAAGTATCGACAACGTCCGACTCCTCGCGAGCAACGTGTTTCAGGGGTAATCGGTTTTGATCTACGGGCGGTCGGGAGGCTTGGGGGATTGAAATACGTTAATTAAATCTACGGCCTCGAAGGCCGATCGAAAATCGTGGCCGGTCTTTTCCAGGCTCGTATAATTATCCGTCATGAAAATTCCATCGGGCGCCTTTATCGGCTCATTGTTTTACGGAAAGGTATTTCGATTAAACGTGACCGATCCGGGTATCTCGGATAGCGGATTGATACTCCGTTGATCACGGGGCAGGAGGTATTTTATAATTACACATTGCCACCCCTTTTCTTCGATATGGAGAACCAGCGAGCCATCCTAGATCGGTTGGTAGCGGCAGGTGCAGGAAATTCGATCCTTGACTGGTTTTAATCGCATGCAGATACGCTCTACTTTTAATGGAGACAACTTTTAAACGGCCGATGAAAAACAGCGGTTGGCCGATACGATCTCGATTAAACGCCGCATGCGCATATACATATCCTTGACACGGTTTTTGATTAAGCTACGCTTTTTATCCACGAGCCGATTTGTCGGTGGCAAAACTTGTCGCGCTAGCAACGCCCGTCGTCCAGTTGCGCCGACCTAAGCCCGACCAAGTGGGAGCAGAAATTTACAAGGACCATAATTATTAATCGAGCACGCGTTACAACGAGCGGTTATCGAATGACGGGGAAGCCTTATCGAAGAAATGCCGCTTGGGTAAACACGAGCTCCTCTCGTCTCTCGCGGCATTCGAGGAGAAACCGCGTCGAGCAAACGACCGTTCCCTTTTGCTCCGAGGCAACGTAGTAAAATCCAGAGGCAGAACAGGGCGCCCGGCGGAGGGCCTTCGTTCTTATTCTCCCAGATCGCGCCGTTTCCGCCTTAAGTAGCTATCTCCGGCTCTTCCTGCATCCCGAAGTAGGACATTATAATTTTCGAGTCTCTCGACATCATCCGTCGATGCTCATACATACATGCATGACCCGGAGGATCCTCCCGAGGCTACCGCCGGGAACGGAAGCACATTTCATCGCCCACCGATGGACCCACGGGCGCGTCTTTCTCAAAGTTCCTCTTCTTTTTCCTCGATTTATTCCTCGGCGCCAACTGCCAAGATCATTCGACCCGGCACCTATCGTTTAAGGTGGATTTCGGGCCATCGGAGCTACGGTACACGTAGCATATGAAAAAAAGCATCGGTGATGAGCGAGATCTAGACTCGGATCTCCCGCGTGTAAAGTCTAATCCTCGAAAATAATGTACGATAAGTTCTTTTTTAACATTATCTAAGATCTTGCTTCCTCTTTAAAATACCAATTACCGCAGTAGTCTGCTATATGAATCGGTGGTACGCGCTACATATTTTTTTATCATCGTGGCATGCAGTGAAAAAGGTTTGGAATTTAGCCGCAACCTCGGTTTACGAGGCTCTCATCCGAGCACAGTCCCCCGATCGGTTTTCATTCAGAGAACCTCGGTTTCCTCGCACAGGCGCGGGGAAATTATCGTCGGACGATCTTCCGGTCGTTTTAAAATACACCCGTGTAACGGTGGATACTAATGAGTCGTTAAGCGGACTAATTGATAATCCGCCCCGGGTGCTAGGAATAAGTAGACGTGTCCGACCGATTAGTTATCTCGGCAGTGCCGGTTTCTCGAAAATAGATTATACGTATATATCGCCTGGCCGTTCGTCAGAATGCCCTTTTTAAATCCATTTCGAGTTCAACGTTCGACCATCCAGCCCACTCGAGTTTATTCTTCTTCGTCGCGTTCTACCTAAAGCAGTAAATTTGCTTTCGGTGCTACGGGAGTGATATACGGACGAAGGAATGTCTCGGCTATTTGGAGCAAGTAATCAATGGTCCACGAAGTCAAGCGCGAAGCGAGGTTCGTCACCGTGCAAGCATCTTGAAAAAACCACTCTAGGCTGTTTGCACGGGTACCTCCTGGTTCCTTTGGCTTTGAAGGATCCAAGGGTCCTAGGGCAAACCGCCTCGGTCGTCGCGGCTCTAGGAGCCACGGAAACGAACTGGGGAGCGGCGAAGAAACCTGGGAGCCGAGTCCTCGGCTCTGGCGAGGGATCCGCGGTTGGCTCGTAGATACACTTCGTGATTTATCGCATCGTCGAGACGCATTAACGTTTCCACCCGTGTTACGGCATCGCCGTGAGTCGTACGAGAGATAGAAACGGTACGGCCGAGTTCGGTATTATGCCGACATGCGCGGCACCGGTCCAGCGAGAAGAAGAAGGGCCCTGCTTGCGTTTCACGGCCAGCGGAATGATTTATCGGGACACGTAATACGTCTAATGCGCGATAAAAGGATGCGCGGAAGTGTTTCCTCGGCCCGTGTGCCAGGCAGCCCCATTGGGCGGACATTATTATTCCACAATGGGCGCCATTATCGTACACAATGTGTACGCATCCCGTCCGCGTCGCCTCGACGTTGCACCGTGTCCACGCGACGTTTCGAGCCGTGACAAAGGATTCTTGAGAACGAAAAAGGAGGGAGGACTACCGTGCACAGAGCAGGGTGTGGGTTTACGTAAACCGCGTAAAGCCAAAGGATACTCCGAGCTCAGCGATAACCAGGACTGGAGAACTAAAAAAAGCTCGGGATACACGACTACGGGAAAGTTCAAGAGTGCTCGATCGCTTCGTATATTTACACACATATTTGTACATTACATTTACATTACTGTAATCAGGCGTTTACATTTATCGTCTCCTAAAACCTAACGGTCGGCTCTACGCCCCCTGATCAGCGACGGAGGTTAAACCAATATATCTCAACCCAACTTCTCGGCAGGATCGTTGGTAACATCAGAACCGAGGGACTACGCTGGAGTCGGTTGAACCTCGGGATGCCTCCAGCCGATAACCCTCGTCGTGGCCCGGTGAAACGCATCCGAAGTGCCGGGGCGTACCTCAAACGGTCGCTTGTATATCAAGAACGAAGTAATCCTCCAGGAGTCTCCCAGCCATCGTGACTTTCTCGCGGCTCTCCGCGGCTCGCCTCGGCGCCATTCCCTCGTTGATGAAGCGCGCAGAAGGTCGGGGAGCGGAACGGAAGACAAAGGCCGAAGCTGGCTCGGCCTCCCCCTCCCACGGATCCGTGACCGGCACGCTGCTTAACGTTTTATGGAATCGAGCTAGTCGAACAGGTGCACGAATCGGTCCATTCGACGCTCCTCGTCCTTCTGCCCCACTCTCTCTCTCCGTCCTCTTCCCTTCGTCTCCCTCGATCTCCACGATCCTCCTCTCTCTCCCTCTCTCTTTCTCTCTCGCGCCCTCCTCCTTCCTTCTAGGCCGGCCTTCGCCACACGGCATCAGCTCCGCTCGACCTCTAATTCTCGAGCGAACAAAAACTTAATCGGCCGCTTCCTCTGTGCGCGGCTAGAGCGACGCGAGGAGGCCGGGGCGGGGGGAGGAAGGGGGGCCGAAAGAGGCCCTGGGGGGCCTTCTCCTCGGGAGGAGCGCGATTAGGATTACCCGCGGGGTGATCTCCGCATCTGACGGCTATAACTCGGCTGAATTCATTTAGTCGCGTGAGCGCGCTCTTGGAGATTCATTTTGCGCCTCGGCCGGCTTCCTAAGGAGCGGCCACAAAGTATGGCGATAATCGACTCCGGGGGATGGGCGCTCGGTTGTTTTCGGGACGGCGGAGGTGCAGCCGCGGTTGCCTCTCATTAAAATCACCGGTGGCTGACGTGCTTCCAGGAGATCCCCGGGGAATCCGAGGAAAAAAAAATATGGTATATATACATATATCGGTATATAAATAATTCGAGAAACAGTCGATTACGAAAAGGTCCATCTACGTTTCAACGCTCGAGGATCGTAGGTCAAACTTGGGATCTTCGCTGAGCCCTGGATTATTTCGTTTGACGGCCGTACCGTAGGATCGGCGGTCTTAAAGGAGATCTCGAGTTAATTACTCACGGTGGTTTGAATTTCCAGAGACCGGTAACCGTAGATCTTCGTAGTTCGGTATGCGGTTACACCTAGCAAGTATGAAGGTAATAATCCTTGATAGTACGCCCGCAATTTACTGCCTCTGGCTACCGAGCGGTGTCGTTTATATAATTTCGCGGCGCGAACTATCGTAAAGTCCACGATCTCCGAGTATAATCGAAGTGGCGGACGATATATTAATAGGCTTAAAAAGGTGCACCGTGGTAAATCAAGGCGATACTCCCGCATGATCTTGGATGATTATCGTCGTTCAGGAACGGGAGTATATCCCGTATTAACCGCGACTTCGCGCTGTAAATAATTAGTTTGAATCTAAACGGCATCAAATTAAACTGGCCGGGCTATCCGGGAACAATCTGAGACGGTGTATAGTTACTTGGATCCTGAAAACGCGGATGATTACAGCCTGCATTCGGTTTACGAACACTTTCTAACGCGCCGGGATGGTAAAGCGGGAACGGTTACTTGTTAAATTTATGACTCTATTGACGGTGATAAATGGGATAGTCCAGTCTATTTATAATTTGGACATGGCCACGACGTGCACTTGCATAGAAACGCTTAAGTGGAAGTCGTGTTTCGTATCTTTGTACCACGATTTATGGAATTAACGCGCGTGTGGGACGACTTTCTTGGGCTAATTATTTTGTTGCGAATAACGCCGATACTTTACTTCCCCGTCTTTACGGCCTGCCTGTGACCTTCCCACCTCTCGCACCGGGGATCGACGCGGCCGCGCAAAAATCAAAGAGTGCGAATGGCTCAATTCTCGGCACTCTAGACCGGAGGCGATCGGTTACTCCGGGTTAATTAAGATTTTTATCCTACCACGCTCGTGCATTCGACGCGTCTCGAGTCATCCTCGATATTTGGATCGGCCTAAAATCGACGCCTCGTTCCTCATAGTATTGCGCGCGTTACGCCGAGCATTATATTTCCAGAGAAGAGCTGAATTTATGAGCAAACAATATCGAACGTCATGCGATATTTCCGGAGAATCCCTACACGGTGTTTCACGTTATCCCTGCACGTATCTCGAGCATAAATCTCCCTTATCTATCGTAGTTCTACTCGCGTATCGGATAATTCCTCGAGCGGCGAAGGTTTTTGGATCAAGACTACGTTACGAGAAGGCTCTCTCGTGGAACCAGGCGCGACGGCATATGCCGAGTTTACGGCATAATACGAATGCAAGAAGCGTCCTACCGCGTACGACCATCTGTCGATCAATGGGCGTACTGTCGACTCGAATCCGGCGGAAGTCACGCGCGGAAAAACAGCGCTTCCATTGGCCGGCGAGCGATGATCTTGTTTCATCGACGATAAACCTTATAAGAGAAGATCCGATCTTCGTGCCGCCGGGCGTAACGCTGACCTCGTACATTTTTAACCGTACAAAATCCCATTCAATATCGCTCCACGTTCTTCGCGAATTCCAATCGAACGGTTTAGTGGGTCATTGATTAAACCATTGCCGATATACAGTGTCTCGATAGAAATCCAATCAAGAAACCTTCGAGGTGATAGCCTCGAGTCTAAGCCAAGAAAAAGAAGAGTGCGCCGATCGAAAGCAAGATTCGAAGTTCGTGGTCGCCCACTGGAAAAACTGCCTCCCAACATCGGCCGACTTTCTTTACCATGTCGAATAATCACAAACGCACGATCGTACTTTGATATCCCCTGGAAAAAAAAGGCAGATACTTTGATTTCAATTTACTCTCCCCGGGGAGACTTTGCTTTTATCAGGCCGGACGTATGACTTCCATTAGCGCTTCCTCGCCGCGAGAAGCGAGGCGGTCGAGCAACGAAGCGCACGACACCGAGGCGTATTTCTCCTTGGCTCGTCCCGTCGGCCAGACGTTGGAATTCATCCTCGGCAAGGAAATCGGTTTTTTCCCCGAGGAATTCCGGCGCAAGCGTCCGTTCTGCGGGGATGCGGCGAGCGGAAGGGCGAGAGAGACGCGGCAGAAGTTGGAGGAGGACGGACCGAGGTCGGCTTCGCATTCTGCAGGGAGCTAGTCAGCGGCTAACTATAAGAGGAGCTAACTATAAACCAGAGTCCCTACCAGCGCTATTTCCAGCGTTTGTCGCACTGCCAAACCCCCTCCTCGGGCCTCTGCACCCTCTTCGCCCCCTTCGACACTGCCGATGCCAGCCGTCAACGCGCTCGAAGAACGCGATTCGGTGGAAAGCGTCCCTCTTCATCCCTGAGTCGCGATCGATGCCTCGATCGATCGACGAGCGTCGCCTTTGCTCCTCGACGAATTCTCAGGAGTGCGAGCCAATCTCCATGAAGGAAGGTTCCATGGACGTTGCGCTTGGAAATTTAGACGCGCGAGCAACATTGTGCACGTCGATGGAAAACGCTCTGGTAATTTACGCGAAGGAAATTTGAAAGTGGATTCATTTCTTTCTCATGGACTCGGCCATGGATTTGAAGCGGTCGAGATTTTAAACGAGAATCTCGAAGCGAGCGACCCGAGCGATTGGATGGAAGAAGACGGTCGCGCAAGAAAACAACATCTCGATGCTCGAAAGTGATTTCTAGGAGGTTTCTAAATTTTTACACGCGATTATCCGCACCACGATCTCAACGGTTTTGAGCTTACCTTAAACAGTAGGTACCAGGATAAATGTCCGCGAGGCAGATAAGAGAGCAGATGTAGAGAAAGCGCGGCCGAGTAGCGTGGCTAAGAAAGTAAACGTGCAGGAAGAACGACCACCTCCCAACGCTCTCCGGCGAATGCTTTGCTCGGAACTGCAAATGGTTTAAATACAATGCAGAATTACTCGAGCTCTCGCTCGCTCGCCGATCCTTTCGTCGAATTTCACGCGTAACGAACCCGTGCAACGCGATCGCGCAAGCGAGTGTTTTGGGAATGGCGATCGAGCGGCGATGCCGGAAGCGAGTGCTCGAGGCCTCGTGGATCGGACGTTCGTTTCCTGGAGCGGGGCTTTCCGTTTTGGTGCCCCAGAGGAGCGCGTCTATCTTGGGGAGGCCTTGTAATTATTTACCGTGCGACGTAGGTGGTACGTCGGCCTCGACTCCCCCGTGGCTGAGGTAAATAACGCCGCTGAGTGACCGACCGGAGTGCTCTTTTGCGCTTCTAGACACTGTATATCTCTTCCGCGATGATATACGGAGTATTGGTTTACAACGCTCAAGGTGATGCTCGCCCATCTACCAGCACGGATAGCGAAGCGTTACTATCGAGGGGATAGATGAATCCGATTTGTAAATCGTACATCATTTCCTATCCTTCTCGAGTCTTTTTCGGTAAGATAGTAGCCGGGTCTTCGTCGAGACGCACGGCTGGATCGAAGATTTTAATACAAGACGCGAATATCGATCGATAAAGGCAAAACATACTGGATGAATTGTCGGTATTATTTAATTTAGCTCGATAAATCAACGCGTCGAACGACTCGAAGACGTTCGACAGCGGACGCACCTCGAACCTGTTTCCTTGGCATTGACCGAGAGCAAAAGCGCTATTAGTACTATTGATTACACAATGGAGATTAGCGGCATTGATCCCTTATGTTTCCGTATACCGCTTTGAATAGCGCCGCGATCGGGTCTAAAGCTACTCCCGATAGATCTCAATTACAATCTGCGAATCATCGTTTAGCATTAATTTGCCCGATGATCGAGCACTCCTATTCATATGCGTAAGACCACCGACCGGAAACCGGCAGACGGTCGGCCACAGGAAGAGATTCTAATGATTACGTTTCAGAACGAGCAATTATATCCTCGGTGGTCGTACGCGATATTATCGATTTATAAATTGCGGACCGAGATAGGCGAGTGATTTCCACCCGAGTCGTCATTTTTAGAATTTCCTTATACGAATCTCGCTCTTGCTTTAATTTTAATCTCGCGCTATTACGAGATAAATCTACGAAGATATCCGGGATGAGGTAACGATCTTGAAACGAAGATTATTTTTGGTCTCGCGGCTAAAATTAGAGGCGGGTTTGTTACAAATCCAGCGTCGAATTAAACCCATATTACGGGCGAATACGGTGCCCAATTTTCGTTTTCGTCGACGATCGCTCGACACGTGCGGGGACGTACGTAACGAGCCGAGTATTCCTGCCCATTGACGTGCGTGTACTGTTAAAGGCAGGCACGCGCATAGATTAAAATTGCACGTAGGTGTCGCGCGCGTGCGTCCAACGCACACACCGGTGCAATTAAGCGGCTAGTGGCGCGCCGGATCGAAGACCCTGAGGTCAGTGCTCGGACCTATTTCAACGGCCTGGCAGCTTTCATCGGCTAAATTCTATTATTTATTTACGGCGACCCGCTTGGTCATCGGGAGTGAGCCCCTCGACGGCTTACGGGGCTTCGCAAAGGCCAATTCAGCCAAGTCCGGGTAATTGCAAGCGCCTTTACCTCGTTTCGTCGTCTTCGAGGTATAGAAGGCTTCTGGTATCTTCTTTCCATCCGATATAATTCATTTACGAGTATTCGCTCGTTACGATCGTACCTTTACTCGGAACTGATTTAAACATACGTTACGTGCTTGTGATTTGCTCTAATTCCATAGTCGCGATTAAGTTCGTTGGATAGAGATCCGCTGTGAGGGGATGAACGATCGGATACATCGAGTTTGATCTATCGATCTTGGAACGAAGGGTAATCCAGAATCACGGTCAAGCTCCGTTCAATCACGACGCACTGTACTCGACACTTCGATTGTGATACAAATACGAGTAGGCCAGAGTTCCGTAGCGTTGTCGAGATTCGATAAGCAAGCCAGGATTGAAATCACGCCCATCGGTATAAATACTTTCCTCCCGATACGCGGAGCGCACTCTCGAGGAGGCGAACCTCGGCTCCGACGTCGGATACCGATCTAACGAACCTCGGACGGTCTGCAATTAGATCATCGAAGGAAACGGGCCGCTCAAAATCGAATTCGCCGATCGAGGCTCTACTATCGATCTACGGTCGGCCTATCGTAACTTAAGCACGCACGACCTATACTTAAAGGTGCGTCGGGCCAATACGAGAGCGTTCCGGCACGCAAACTCGTTCGCCGATCCTTGGCTCGCGAAGAAAGCCTCCCACGAGCATCCCGCTACGTGCTTTCCACCCGCATGGGCCGCGGCATTCGAAAACCCGCATTAACCTCCCACGGAACGGCCCACGAAATTTCGCGTGTGTGTCCATAAGGGACGCTCAAGATTTTGCTCGTGCAAAAAGGCGAGCTCCCGCAGCGGCGAGGGGAGGAGGCGGGGCAGAGGAAAAAGTTTCCGCGTGCGTACGAGGCATTCGTTGCGCGAGAGACGTACTCTCGTGCGTCTCGGGACATTAAATACGAATATTATACAAATTTTATTGGCCCTTCGTGATCGTGGCCGAGGCTCCTTGGCGGGGGAGGCCGAGGGGAGGGGGCGGGGGAGGAAGAAAGGGAGCGGGAGAGGGCAGGGGTGTCTTTTTCTACGAGTCGAGGAAACGGGCAAGGTTATAACGACGGCGCGGCCGATGGGGTCTTGAAAAAGGCGGTGCAGCACCGATGCACCGGATGCACGCGATCCTGACGTGCACCAAAGGAGCGGAGGGCTCGTTTTTTCAGGCGGGGTTAAGGGGCCAATTCGGTCGGTCGTTCGTTCGGCCCTAATCGCGTTGGCCGCTTAATCGCTCGAAAATCACAGTGCAGTTCGAATCGATACGTCCGAACGCATCCATCCCTGGTAACCTTAAGCGAGGCCTCGATTCTTAAGGAACTGCCGGCAATTAGACCCAACTTGGGTTTTTCTTACGCGGAATAATGCGATCGTCTTTGAGACTGGCGCTTGTCGGACGGTCAACCGGGATTTAAATGCCGACGCTTTGTTTCGTACTTCGATCGTATTTCTACAAAGTCGAGTTTCCTCGCGTACGGTTTATGCTTCGTTTACCAACCGTATCGGAAATTATCGTCGATGTACGGATTAAATTTTATCGCTAAGTTTCAACGGAATGATTTATAAAAATATAACGTCAAGATTTCATATGTAAAATAAAGATTATTTTGAAAGACTGGGCGATGTAATGTATGGTTATAGGATTTAATTTGGAGGTCAGCTGTTTATAATTATGCGTAAACCGAAGGTTGCAAAATTAACGAAACTTTCATATTCTTACGGGCGGCCGTGCCAGGAAACTCTAAAGGTCAAGCATAACTGTTATTTAGACCAAGACTCGTAATTAGCGGGCAGTTTATTTTACCTCGCGCAGAAATCGGTAGGGTTTCACGCCGATCGGCTCTGGAAAAGTTTGCTCGATTGGCAAGACCGGTGCCGGCTCGAAAATACGCGGCTTGAGCCAAGGCCGTCGAAAAAATTACTCGGATTACTTAAAGTCATTTTGTTACACGGTCCGTAATCACCGCCCTGGAAGAGCAGCCGAAAGCTTAATCGATTATATCGTACGAGTATACCCCGCTCTCCCTCTATAATTAATACAAGACCACCTTAACGTCCTTATAATTATACCGAATTTGAGCTAAAAAAAAATTGGCGCTCTTAATTACGCTCATAATTAAAAACTCGGAAAACTACGTCACGATCCTCCTCAATGCGGTGGAATTACGCCGGTGGCGGGACGAGTTTGAAACCCGATTAAATCCTTACGAAAGCCCGTGCAATTAGCCCAGACTTCGTTTTGAATTAACGCCAGCTTCTACGTTTCGCGACAAAGCTACGCGCGCGCTCGTTTGCAAACAACTCGGATGAATGTCACCGTCGACGCGCGAAAAGTTATTTCCGTTTTCCGTCTTGAAAAATCGCCCGGCGGTGGGTGTTTTGACGTTTCCGAGAAAAACCTTCGACGTACGTTTTCAAGCTGGGAACCAAGATGCCTCCGCGAGTAATATTTTCGCTACAAATTATACGCGCTGACTCTAACTTTGAAATCCTTCTATTCAACGACCGGACTTTCACCGCTTTCCTAATTTTTTTAATCGCCTTCATTTTCTTCTCCAGCGATACCGTAAGCCACTTACGTTTCGACGACGTCACGGTAGGAGCCAGATGCGTTCTTTAATTCGGATCGAGATAAATCTCGGCAAAGAATCTGAACGTTACTCAATGCTCGACTCGTAGAACAAGTTGTTTCACTCGCGTACGCAGACCGTGCAGCGGCCAATTAAAAGAATGTGTATCTACATTATTTTATTCGCACTCGTTGACAGTATCTCGTACACTTACTTTACACTCCGAGCGTGGTTATCGAGGAAAATAAAGTTACACGGTCAAGGAATGATTGCGCTATTTTGATCTTCGACACTTCGCTTCGATAAATCGAATAGATCCAGCATCTGTATCCTAAGCGTCCAAGAGGAGGAACGTTAATCCGAAAAAAAACGGGGATCACGATCTTCCTAGATATCGGGCACGAAATTACGAAATGCGTTTAAAGTCGGGACTTCGTCCTTACGAAACCCTGCGTAATTATTCGCTCGATTAGGTTAACGCAAGGTGGAATATTTTATTGCGAATGCCTGCGCGCGTGCTCCGGCGTATGACTCAGAAGCCCGCGAGGCAAAAAGATTCTCTACTAACCTTCGCGCGAAACGATCGGGGTGTAAATACGCTTCTAATTAAATTGTTCGCCGTCTTACATGGAATCGAGTGCGTTAATTTAATTATGCGCCCAGATGGGTGGAATGTTCCGGGAAAAATGAACGCCGTGTTGCAACCAGCGGTGGATAATATGACGGAACGATCATCGGTGCTTTCGTTTTTTTACGAGGGAGGTAACATTTTAAAACCACGAACCGCGAGCCGGGCACCGAAGTAGGCCTACGCTCGATAAATCGAGGCGAACAGTTTATTTTATTCCTCGTTCATCCTCGTACGGTGCACCCATTACGAAACTTTTTTTTTAATATCTGGGCATCCTTGCCGCAGATTTAAAGGCGAGACGCTACTTTTTCCCTCCTCCATTCGCGGGATACGATTAAATATTGATGGAAGCATCCGGATTATCGTAGAAAAAGAAATGTATGTACACGACACGCGAAGAGCCGGCTCGTTATAAAGCGGACAGTAATGCACTACGCAGCGTCCAGATGGGGAAAATCTGTGGCCGTGCGTCTGGAGGCGATGCCTAATGTAATCTCTAAAATTATAAATGTCCCGTAGTTTGACGTGGGTTAGGGAAAGCAGCGGAGACCTTACGGCGCGTTATGTCACCTCCGATAAAGGAAGTCGAGGAGCCAAGGAGGCCAAAAGCGTAATAGCCTCGTACACTGTCATTACCGTGCTGAAGCATCGGTAACTCTCTCTCCTTTTCCCTCCTCTCACCTCTCTCTCTCTCTCTCTCTCTCTCTCTCTCTCTCTCTCTCTCTCTCTCTCTCTCTCTCTCACTCCCTCTCCCTCTCCCTCTCCTTTTCCATCACGAACGTAAATGCGAGTAAAGAACATTTGAAATTTCCACGAACCTTTGCACTATTGTGGCGTATAATTTTCATGCCCAGTATATTACAGAGGCTGTATCGCAACGTATTTCAAAAGCAGGCTTGGAACTCTCCAAGCTCGCGTTGGATGCAAATCGTAGAGCGACAAGATGTAAATCGGCAGTGGAATGGTGGAAACTCCTCCAGTACGTTGCGACTCACGCGCCACCACTTCGATTCCCTTTTTCATTGCGAAATTGTCGCGAATCGAAGTTACTTATCCGTTCGTGGTTTTTAGGATTCCCTTGGCATCCGGGCCAAACTTTATTTCTTATATTATTAACGTGCGACGTCTAACATGTGCTTCGAGCAGGAAATAAAATCGATTACTGCCGATAAAGTATTCCCGCTTCGTCGAAGGCCACGATAATTTTACGTCGCTGTAAAAGCTCGTCTACGTCCATTAGCGGTTAATCGATACATCGATCGAACCTATGACCTATCAGGCACCAAGACTAAAACTCCCGAATCGCGCAGTTTTTTCTCTAAAAAATTGCGCAACTTTGCGACGACACATTTCCCGAGATTCTACACCAGCGCTTTTTCTTCGTCTTCTTTTCCTCCGAAGATATACACTACGCATCTAAACACGTTCGGCTGGTAGTTTGGCATTAAATCGAAATCCGCGAGAGCGTAATACGGATTACGAGGGGAGTTCCGCCTGGCGTCATCCGCCAGGAATTTTCTTTCCCTTCTATCGTTGCATTATTCCCCGATTTACCCCGGGAGATACCGTGGCGTACGCCAATAAATACTCCATTCATCTCCCTCTCCTCCTGCTCCTCCTCTCTCCTTCCCTCTCCTTCGCTCTTCCTCTGAATTGTGCCGCGTATATCGCGACACCTCCTGAGCCTCGCCGAGAGGAGTGAAAGTACTCGGAATTCTTGCGGGCAGTTTGACTCGCGGGTTCGCCGCTGAAGAAGGTTACGCAACGTGTATGGTAACAGGTGTATTGCCCGTGTAATAATGTGTCCGAGGTCTGAGGCCTCGTTCGCACTCCCTCGGAAAACGGAGCGGGAATGGCCGTATCGCAGCCCCGATATCTCGATGGTGAATCATACGGTGCACCGTTGGAATTAGTTTCCGGCAAGAAAATCGGGATATCGAGGCGGAGTGGAAGCGAAGTACCGAGAAGTCGAGTTTCTGGATGGATAAAAGTAAATACGAAATCCTACTAAATATAGTCCATCGTGGGACGGTCGTTAGTCCTGAAGGATCAAGTTTTTAACCGGGATTAATCGCAGGAGCAAGTGGAAGCGCAGGAGGGACGTGAATCGTTTCTGGATAAATGTTTCCGTTTACGCACGCTATCATATACGCGTTCGAGTGAATTTACGTTCTGGAGATTTTTAAGTACGCGCCGCATATGTCGATAAAAGTATCGTACGTAGAACTGGATTCTCGTAAAGGCTTCTGGTTCGGCAGGCGTAAGAGATAGTCGAGAGGCTCGTTCGAGGAGCTCGCAGGATCGAGAGTTTCTCTGGTCCGTCGGGAACAAGACCGGGAGTCGTGGGAGGAAAAATTCATAGGTCGGTCGATGCTATTTTCACCCATCGATAATCGCGCGAAAGCAAGGCTCGTTGCGTGGAATAAATTGCGCTCGTGATTTCGTTGCTTCTCCACCTTTCCTACCCGCGGCTTTTTCGGTATCTGCAATCGGGTGAAAGTAAATTGACGTTACGTCGGTTGAAATCGAGTATGGGCTCGATTTTGTAGCAGCGCTGTTTACCGTTAATTGTAATCGCGGGAAGATATTACCGGCAGGATGATTATCGCCGTTAGCCTCGCGCTCGTTATTTATTTATTTATTTATTTATCCACGGTGTACGATTCCTCGATGCGCGATGAAGATAATGTGTAGGAAACAAAAAACCGATACGTACGTTCAGATTTTTCCACCTTTGGTCGAATTCCACAGGATCTGTTCTACGCGATACGAGTTCCGCCCACGCAACTCCGCTCTCAAACAAATTATCCTCGATATCGCGATTGTTCGTTTAATTTTCGACATTGACTACCAGGATCGCGTTCTTCGGGGCGCGCTATTTAAATCGTGGTTTTAATCGAGTCAAAAGTACGTTTGCAGCGAGATACCGTTGCAGCGCATATTATAGCATACCATCCCACGTTACGTACGCGATTTTTAATTCCCCAGCTTATTTACCGTGATAATACTCGAAATTGCCTCGATTCACCGATCCCATTTTATTTATAAATGCGGTATCATTATACCGCGCAATTTCCAGAGCAACCGCGGTCTTCGTGCCTCTTAGAGATATATCCGTAACCCTTCTACACCGTTGTTCGCGTAAATACGTGCAAACAGAAAAGCATACTTACCGCGCAGATTTTACAAGAGCGCTTAATGACCGCAGCTGTGCTCGTTCATTCGTTACTGAACAGCACCCATTATTTAATATCCCTCGATAATCCCTAATAAATAGTTGGATAGAAGGATGTTATTTTCTATGCACGTATGACTAAAAAAAAATCATAACCGTAACGCCACACGGCGTGCAAGGAGGTAATTTGTCGAGGCGGTAGCGATGCAAAGGTTATCGTCGGTTCTCTACTACAGTATCCACAGCACGCGCATCCCATGGATGGATCCAAATGGAAGGGACGAGATCGAAGCTCGAGCCTTTCCCCCTGGAAGTCCGTCGTCCTTATCGGGCACGCTTATTCGTAACTTCTGATCGACGGATTTGTATTTGAGTTACACACCGTAGGAATGCGGCTCAACTGCCCCACGATCTCGGCCTCCCGGTGAATTACATTTGTCGCCGCACCACTACCGCTTAGCGGCGGTCAACTAAATTACAGGTTGTGCAAGCAAGACGTCCTAGGGCCGGCCCACAATGCGCATAGTTCGTTAAACGTATTCATTAAACGCTCACGTGGAAATCGCAAACGGTATCGCAGCTCGATCGTGCTCGTTCCTTTCCCGACTTTCGCACGGGATCAGAGCCGCAGCTGCGAAACGGAAACGCGAGGATCGCACGTGTTTCCACCGTGAAATCGAGACTTTGCGGCGAATTACAGTTAGCCGAAGAACGTAACGTGATAATAGGAGAGCCTTACACACCTATTTCCACCTTCGGTCCATAGGAGAATGTTAACGAGACACGGGATCGGTTTGGTGGGATATCGCGAGGAGGGAACGACGATATCTCGGTGGTAACGCCCACGGTTAACGCGAGGCGAGGGAATAACCGTAGGAACATTTAGCGTCGACGTGTCGATATCCAAAATGTATTGTCGCTGGCAGTGGCGGACTGGTCGGGATATCACCCTGGCCGATAGCGACCAGAGCCCCTTATACGTTGAGCGATACATTCGAAATATCGACGAGCCATTAGGAACTCGAGGACGTAATAAAAATTCCAATATTATTACCGCACGTAACCAGACATTCCAGTGCATTACTATTTTGAGGGAGAAATGGCCATGGGTGGGCTCTTTTTGTCTTCTGACAACGGTTATTTTTAGCCAGAGTCTGCTACTGTTCGACGCGGGGGCGCATATCGGAGCTGGACTAATGAAAATATCGCGCAACAGGATGGGTTCTACCGTGCGTTTAACGAGGCACAGAGCGCCGGACGATATCGCCGGAAAAGAAAAGAGCGGAGATCGTCGAGGCGAGGTAACGTATTCGTATGTTAATACGAACCGATTGGCGCGAAAGGCACGGTGCGACCGGATCGACGGGGACGCGGATTATCGGCGATCGATTAATGAAAATATCCTGGAATCGAGCAGCCGTTTTTACGGCGGGCCGGTGCGCGCGCGGTTCATTAGCATTTTTGCGTCGATGGAAATCACGGAGCACGCGATATTGACAGAAACGACGGAGCGCTCATTATCGATGGGACAGGCGGGCAGTGCATAAACAACCGCTGGTGCAAATTCCTCGGGCGAGGAATGATTAGAAACTCGGTAACCGCGCGGGCATTTCATTTCTCAGCCGACTGGAATCCGTGTTAACGAGTAATTGAACGTAAAGGGGCGTTCACGGCGCCGTGACCACATTGTGAAATAATGTTTCTCATCCGTGGAAAGCGAGTGGATTTATACGAAGGTGTAACTAATCGCTCGCCACGGTGCGAAGCATGAAAAATGCGTCTGGCACGAGTCGGGCGTCGTAAAAAAACAGGGGGAGATAGGTATACAAATAGGGGAGGTTTCGTTCCGGGTATCGACCGCCAATCTTTTCGGCCGTCGACACCTCGCACGGTTCTGCCATCGTATATCACGCCCATTCGTTTTCATTATCGGCGATCCTCGATAAAATTCCCTGGGAGATAGCGAACGAAAAATCCCTCAACCCCTTGACAACGGAATATTCGAGGCGCGGGAGAACGTTTGAACGATGCTTTCACCGCTCGATACTTTCACCACTTTTGGATCTTCCGTACAGATAGGTATATTCTTATCGTCCTTAAGTAGCGCGGGTAGAAATGTAAAATTTTCGTGCCACACTAATTAGACATCGTGATAAAGTTTGTCGACCTGATTTGCGAAGTACGAGGAATTTATATTCCGCGCTGGGTGAATTTTTCGTCCACGCTTCGAATGGGAAGAAAAGTATCGTCGTTAAAAATACGATCATTACGGTGGAAGGGCAGAGATATGGGTCAGGCTTTCAGTTTGATGAAAGACTCCGGAAAGGAGAGAAAAGTCCGCGCAATTTCTTCAGAGATCTTCATTTTTCATCTCATTTCCCGGGCACGTCCCGGTTGGGTCGTATCGCAAGAATTTTACCGCGGCTGTGCGCGATTATTCGTCGACGAAGTTACCGCCTACACGTGGGGCATCAAATATTCCATCGTGATTTTGGGCCGCACGTGAGTCAGTCGCGGCATGAATAAATCGGTAGCTTCCGATGGTAAGAAAGTTTCGGATATCCAGGAGCCAGGAAAGACGCCGAATGATATACGAGCGAGATGTCCACTTGGCGCCGTCCTAAATCTTTCGGCGTAAGATGACAAATAAATTCTCTCGTGATTTCTCCTCTATCCTGTCACTGTCCTGGAGTCGATATCCTCTGCGTCAATTCTCTCTCAACGCGAAAGCAGCGGTATAAAAATCCTCTCTCCTCGCGCACGAGCGTAAAAGTGCAAATTAATATTCCGTATGGTAAACATTCATAAGCCCCCAGGGTCAACTCAAAGCTCCTCCTACGTGGACGCGCTTGACATCAAAACCGTTCGACGTAACGAACTTTGTCGAATAGTCGAACAATCGAATGCAGTTTGCATTTCTACATAAGGGGAATACGCGTTTCGCAGCGTATATAATTCTCAAAAGGAATCAATAAATTTCCCTCGATAAGGGTTTACGCCCGAGCCGAAGCGCCGGCTTCACCGCGGCATAATACAATGCAAACCGAAAGCTTAAACCGTGTCCATCCAGAGTAACGACTGCTTTGACAGACCAAACATTCGCGTCAGATTGTATAAACGAGCGAGCGTAGGCTCGGGGAAAAATACGAATCGTTACGAGGGGTGCTTATTGCGAATATTGGTGTAAGAGAAGCATCGAAGGTGGATGCGCGCATTCTTCGTGCAGGGACATTGAGATTGGCGACGCGAAGGATCGTTCACGATGCCTGCCGATTTCTCTAGAATTCTAGAATCCGGGGGATGTCAATGGCCCCGTAACTGTGTCGGTCGATCTTCCTTCCTGCAGGACGTGCACAGACACGGCACGACCTCGATGCATCTGCGCCTCGGGTCGTACGTGCCGCGGCACGTGCGTTACGTGAAGCCGTGCAATATTCGCCGGATGGCTTAAAAGTGCATACGCCAGCCGTGCAGTTCCTGCATGCGCCACAGGACTTTCTCCAGCCCGGGGCGCACTCGCGCCGCGCGTATCGTAACTCTGCTTACTCCTCTGCGCGCCCCACGTCCCTTTCTTTCAACTTCGATCCTCGCTTCGTCGGGGGCCACGTTCCTTTGCTCCTTTCCATCATCGATCCTCAGCCCTCCAAAGTTAATCGATGTGAAACTCGATGTTTGAGCTGGGTTCTTATCCATCGTTATTGTAGCACGTGTGCTACGTTGAGAAGGGCGGCGACGACGGAGCTCGTATTCGGGTTTATCTGGTTTTCCTGGTCATCGACGTTCGTAAAGGTATATCTTTGTTATCATAACACCTCGTTATCCGTTCACGAACCTTAGGTTCCTCCAACGTGGTAAAGCCTACGGCTTCTCCGGAGCGCGGTACGACGTCGTATCGCGAGGATCGGTCGATCGCTGGCCGATCCTCGAGGAAAGTGCTTCCTCGAGTAATAACGACCGCAGCACCGCGCGGTGCTTATCGAGGATCCTACCATCGATGGTAAATCAGGGCACGAGTTGCGTTTATTAGAACATCGTGTCGCTCTGAATCCGCGCGCCACGAGGTAGGGGATCGACTGCGATCCACGCGCGGACCTCATTACCGCTTTGTCGCGCACGACAGGTGTTTGAAGTCCACGGACGGGCCGCAAAGCTCTCGTGAATACCAGGCCGGGCCTTTCGCCGACTTTTACGGCCGCCGCCTCGGATAAACGGCCGATCGGAGCGCCGAGCAACGATTTTCAGCGCCCCGCTCGTTATTCTTGCTTTAACATACGCGTTTACGGCCGCTAATGGAATTTGTTATCTCGAATTGCCGAGATTAGGCGCGAAAGCGGACCGCCCGATGGACATGTCGCTCCCACTGACGGGCGCCCCGATAAAAGGAGGAAAGTTACGGGCCCTGGAAATTTATGTCACCTGGATGTCACGGATGAAGTGGCCCGATACGCGAATGGCGCTTTTGACGGGCGCTCGCGCGTCTTTTTCTTCGTAACGATCCTAACTGGATTTCCATATCGAGCTCGATGTCGTCTTAGGATAATCCCGGAAGCGTGGAATACGACCTACGTCTAATAAACCGAGATATCGCGCGATGATCTCGATAAATTCACCCATCGACTCGGAATTTTTTCGAACCACCTCGTCGATGGAGGATAACCTAAGAAGATGATTTCCAGGTTTACCAATAATCTGCATAGCGCGATACGTATCGACCTATTTTTCGCCCTTCGATTCGAACCTTTGCGCGCCTCCATTTCTCGAGGCGAGCTTCTGCCTTCGAGTCCAAGCAGGTAGGCCGCTGTACTTTCACTTTTCATTGAGCTTCGCAGCGCCGTTTGCTAAGCGCGCGTACGTCACGTCGGGAGAATGGCGAAAGATCCGAGGATTAAGGGCCGCCGATCGAGGCGACGAATGAAAATTCACGGTTCTACCGACGATTATCGGCAACGCCAAGAGCGGTTTATTGCACGGCCGCGACGCGCGGGAAAAAAGCCTCCGTGCAGATAGCGCGTTCTAAATGCAAATCGTGGAGCAATTAAGGCCCCGTTAAACGGCAAAAATCGTCCCCTTAATCGTTAATGATCCGGCATCGGGCATTCCACGGTCTTTGTAACGAGCGAGGCTGTACCGCGTGCCTTATCCACGGAGATAACTGGAATTGAGTCATTTTTCCCGAAAACAGCGAGCCGGTTAAGTACCCTCGACATACCAGAGCGAATCTCGGAGTGTCAATTATCTATCATTTGATGCCGCTAAACGAGTCAGACCACTTCGCCGGGTATTTCTGGGTTAGCTATCTCGTCCTACCGTTGTGCGGAATTACAATCAGAATAGAGAAACAACCACGGTCGGGCCAATTACGGGATGTGCTCTTCCCCCGTGCCAAACAAAGACCCTATTTTATCGCGTCGAGCGTCAATCCGAGAGTTATAGATCGTTCCAGAGGAAACGCTGTACGACGAAGGGAATTATACGAAGCTACGCACCTAACGTATCCTCTCCCTTCGCTTCGATCATCGAAATTTTTATATTAATTTTCCCCGCTCGAACCGATATTTAGATCCGCGGACGACTTTGCGAAGCTCGTACCCTCGTTAAACTCGAGGTTATCGTCGGACGCTATCCAGGACTGCACCGTACTTCGAAGGGGGCTGGGAATCGTTCTCTTCGCCAACCAATTTCGCCGATCGCGCCCGCTTTACTTTGCGATCGAAATAATATCGCCCTGGTATAAGTGTGCTACAATGATGCACCGCCGGCACGTCGTTATAATAATATACCCTCGGCTCGCCGAGGTATCCACGTCGTTATCTCACTTACGTCCGTGGCGCAGGCCAATCCGGCTTTTGTCTCGGCAACACCTTCGCCGCGAGTTATACGAGGACCGCTTCCGCCTCGCACCGCCGAGTCATTTTTGTCGTCGGCCTGGCCTACGCTTAATCATTTTTACCTCCCGCCGTACGTGACTGTAACCGATCCGCCGTATCGTCCGCTCGCTCCAAGAAAAATGATCCACCGGCCGTTTATGCCCGGACACTGCGATTTATAATTCCTCGGAGCGATGGTATTTGGCAAAGAATTCTACTATACTTAACGTCCTTTGCTCGAAGTTCGAGGCTCTATCGTTCGTCTCGCAGGACGTGTCGAGGTTTAATTCGATCGGAGCGAATCGAGATGAAAACTCGCGTAAGGCTTCGAGAGAGGTTTTTTTTTACAAAGGAAGCTCGCTGCTTTGAAACTTATGTTTAGCCAAGGGTGTCGGTAAATTACGCGAGCGTAGCGGACCATGCCGGAAATCGGAGGAGCGACAAACGGCGAGTCGTTTGAGCGCGCGATTCTATAAGTCGACGTTGATGGTGAATCGGAGAACGGGGCCGAGGACTCCGAGTTTATAGCGGACCATTAATCGACTTCTCGCGACGGGTTGGATATTACGTAATGCCGACGAGCGAGTAAATATTGAAGTTCGATTCGAGATCCGAAAAGGCGTCGGCACTGTGGACCGACGTTCCATCATCGGTAATCCGCCGGGCCCGAATTTCTATCGTGAAACCAGGCGTCACGATGTACGAGCGCTTGCCGCGATTTTCGCGATTAAACCAATGCTTGCTCCGATAATTGCTCCGACGACAGTCGTCGTTACCTCGGTCGTCTCTCGGCCCTCGAGCGAATGACCGATCACGGTTACGCGAATTTGTCGAGGGAATATAGACATCGAAACCGACGTTGCTCGTTGATCGATCGAACCAACGTTCGAGGAAAACTCCTTTCGAGAGCTGCAGGAAAGGCGTCAGATTTTACGTTCGATACACTCGCCGGAGCGAAGAGCGCGCATCCTTATCGCTCGCGTTCGAGAAACGTAACCGGACTATCCTGAGCATCTTCCGCGAATCGGGTGAAAAAAAGTTAATTTCGCGAAAGACACTCGTAAATTCTACGACAACGTCTCACCTCCCCGTGTTATCCGGCGTACGTCTAATCGAATTGCGAACTAAGCAGGGTTCGCGAGTTTCTTAGAAGCGGCCTCGCGTTCTCGCGGAAGACGTCAGTTCCCCGGCACTCGACCGGTTCATCCCACCAGGATCGAACCCTTAAGCGATGCTGAGGCGTTGAGTCAATTCCCGCGCGCGACCGCTGCCACTGGGAATCGGTTAACGGCCTACCGTGGTACGCAATTATAACCGAGCCGTGAAAAAGTCTCGTTGGCTCACCAACCCGAGATCAGGGCCATCGATTTCGCGCCCGTTTCGCGTCCGTGCCATCGCGATCTCTCTCTCTCTCTCTCTCTCTCTCTCTCTCCCTCGCTCTCTTCCTCCTTCGCACGCCGATATGTATTTAAGGGGACCGGTCGCACGTCCTCCTGCAACTCCCGAGCGCGAGAATCGCACCGGCCGGACGAAAGACAGGTGGGTTCCCGCGCGAATTAACGAGTCAGCGCGATTATCTTTTATACACTTTTCGAACTTAACAGCGGCGTCGTGCTCGGACGTTTAATTGGCGGCCCTCGAGTGTACGAGGATCGTCCCTGGACTTGATCCCTCGCTCTTTCGCCACCGTCCTCCTCGTACTTCAGCCGAGGTTTTGTCTTTTGACGGAAGAAACGGATCGTAGGTCCTCGAAGATTCGCCTTTTCTTACAGAGAAGTAGTTTCATTTTTGAGCGCTCGCGATGGAGCGCGGCCCATTGGGACGCGAGGCTAACGAGATCGTGGGTACTCGAGAGTGGAGAAAGTAATTTGGGTTGCGCGGGATTGAATCACGAATTCTAAGAGGTCGGCCGTGTGGAAAGTTGGACGGTTGTGCTCAGGATGGTTTGAATAGGAATATTCGAGGGTATCGAAGAATGTGTCGCGGGAGAGCGAGGTACGATTCGAATCGAGGAAAGGAACGTCGGCGGACCGACGCGATGTCGTTCTTGGATTTAATGGCTTTACTCCTTTTATTTCCACGAGCCGATTTACTGTGCCGATTATTAGTCCTTTTGCGAAAGAACGTTCGAGCAAAACGCGCGATACGATCGTGGCTTTTCCCAGGGCGAGAGGCGATTTGCTTTCTCAAAATATCCCTTTTGGCGACCGGCTTTTTGCGCGCTAGAGAGTAGAAAGTCCATCGAGAGACCGTGCCTTAGTTTCAACGAATCCTGCGCGGCTCGTTCTAATTTCGAGGAACCGGATTCCCCGGGAAGGATTCTGGATCGATCGCGTTTCTCCGAAGGCCGTTCAATTTCCACGCCGCTCGAGTCTGAATTACGTATCGATTTTCTGGCCGGGTCGTTACTCCCCCTGAATCGTATCCCGCCTGGATTGCGATTAAATCACAATTCTCTACCTCACGAATAACCGTCTATGCATCGCGATTACAAATCGTGCATCCCTGCATCGACCAAAATCGATTTCCAGTTTTTCATCGAATACCTCCAATCCTTTGGACATCCATGAGTACAGTTCGAATCTTTAATAACCCGTTAAATAAAAATTATAAAATACAGGCCGACGTTCAGACACGTTCGACCGATAAGACGCGCGGAAAAATCTCGTAGGAAAATTGCGAGCGATGCGTAGAACGAGTTCTCGGCCTCGATGATACTCCAGTCGCGCCCCTCGAGGCGCCAAGGGCTTTGCCGAAATCTCTCTCGAGACTCGTTTGACTCGTAATCGGAGACAAAGAGCGAGTTCCTCCCTATTCGAAGGGGCGATCGACATCGAAACGTCCATTCACGCGCGTGCATCGTCGCGTGATTCGCCGATCGATCACGTGGAACCTCTAACCCCTTCGAACCGCGGCCTCGACCGGGATCGTTTGTCGGTCCTTCCTGCAGAGACGATGCCCGATTATTCCCCGATCTTTGCTCGATCGTGCAAAGATCACGACCTCCTCTTTGGCGAGGCCGATCGGCCGATACGTGTCATTTTCTTTTCCCCGATGGCTTAATTCCTGCGTCCTTTAGCGGATGATTACGACCGCGATCGGGAATACAGCCACGAGATTATACGGTGCTCGATCATTTCCCCGTTCTCAGCAAAGAGAGAGAGAGAGAGAGAGAGAGGGGGGGGGGAGAGAGAGAGAGAGATGCAGGGATCGAGAGAGAAGGAAGAAGAAAGAAAGGGAGAGAAAAGGAGCGAGGAAGGGGCGAGATAGGTAGATAGGTCGGGTTCCCTCGATCTTTCCGTTGCGTCGGATCGCTCATTCCGCGCCTTGTCGATTCTTCGCCTTTAGAAATAACTTGACGCAATCGCGCCACTAAGACTTCTGGGCCTCTGGCTCTCCTATTCAGTATAGAGGACGCATTGCGACCGCTTTACGTCGGGTATCTTTATTGGGAAATACGAACGTGAAGGTACTCCGTGGTACGCCCCTACAAGGTTCACGTCCAACACCTATACGCCTTGTACCGATACAAATGACACGAGTATACCGCGTAAAAAAAAGGATTTTTGTATCGGCTAAGAAGTTACTTTACGCAACCGAGCCAGTAAGGCTTCTGGCTTCTCGGCCTTACTTGTCCGGCATAAAGGACGCATCGCGGGTCGCACCGCGTTGGATATCCTTTGTTGGGAAATACGAGCGCGAAGATACTCCCTACGAGGTGGATATACCTTCGACGATTTATATCACCCATACGCGTTGTACTACGACACACGCGCGTAAGGAATGTATGCGAATGTAATACAAAATGTGGTAAATAGTACAAGAGTACCGAATCAATTTCTCAGCGACATTCTTTGCCGAAAGTATCGTTTATAATAATCATTGATCATCATTGAAGTTTCTAAGTCTACCTGTCGATCGCGAAGAACGCGATGGTAATTACGGAGAAACTAATATCCATGCAATATCGCAGTGCCACAAAGATCATTTGTACATATGCAACTACTTGTGAGAAAGATCTACGGAGCGAGTTGGTGCTCGTGCAGTTAAGAATCTCGGTTTCGGAGCACGCGCCGTTGGCTCGTGAAATCGCGAAGGGGCAGCACGCGAACGAAAGGAATGGCAGCTGCGGCACAATCGAAAAGTGGAAAAATGGAAATCGAAAGCGCCGGTCATTAGGACGATTGGATCGGAATGGCGATTAAAAGTTTTCTCCATTGCTTCGGGCATCATCGCCCTCTGCATATTTCTTGGGACGTAATAATCACTTTAATCGGCATAACTGAACAAGGACTTTCGAAAGAGGTCGGAAAATGATCCAATTCTCTACGAAAATTTGACTCTTCGAGCGAATAAAGAATTTATTCCAATCGAGGGGCTAAGCGCGCCCAACGATTCTCCCCCAAATCTAACTCCTTGGTTTAAACACTTTCGATGGCCGCGAGTGTTTTGAAAATATTTCGATTACAGCGAGCGCCGACTCATTCTCTAAATTGTCAACCGTTGCGAGATTTAATCTTGGCTTGAAACAATCGGGAAGGTAGGCGCACCGAGGCCTCCTCGGAGCCGCTGCTTTATTGCCCGACGCGCGTTAAGCGCCGCACGCATCTTTTGCATACACATATTTACCTAGGGTCCGGTATACCCAGGCGGATACACCGGCAGACTTTACATTAAGGTCTCGCGAATATTTACAGACGCACGATAGCCGTATACGTGGCCCCGTGAACTAAACAACCCGTTTGCCAACGAATTTCCCTTCGTTTTGCGCCATAAATTTCGGCCGACGCCAGGTTAACGAATGCAGCCTCGTGTATCCCATTAAATTGTACGCAAAATATAATAAGCACGCGCTGGGAATGGACTTTTACGCACCGAGCGATATTCCCTATTTTTCAATCGCGGCGCAATTTTACGAGGGGGATTTCCAGCGGCACGAGGCGCGAGGATCTCTCGCTCCTTTCGATGGGATAGCCGAGCTCGGCATCGACTTTTTCCAAGGAAATTCATTCGGCCACGATGAACGCGCGACACTTCACTCGCGAGACGCATTGCGATCCTAGGCGTATAAATCCGTAGAATCATCCATAATCCGTATTCCGGAGCATCCACTGTCGCGAACGCCAAGAAAAATTGCGTAAGGCGGTTCTTACACGGTTCGACGAGTATTACCCTCTCAAGGTGACGGGTGAATATCCCCGGGATGAGCGATCGTCACGCCGATAAACTCATCCCGGGTCACTTTCACCGTAAAACGGTTAATTTACGAGCAAAACCGTGGGGCACATTCTCGCCACCGATGGAAAGAAGAAAAGGGGCGATGGGAGGGGGGGGGAGAGGGAGGCGTCGCGTTCACTTTCTTCCCGCTCATCGGGCTAATTGAGCGCATCGAAAGAGGAGCGTTACGAGCATTGCGACGACGGGAGTCACTCCCTTCTGCGGCTTTCTAAAAAAGAGAGAAAAAAAGGGAGAGGGACGGAGCGAGAGGTAGCGAGGAGAGAAGAGGACGAATGCGAAAGGTTGCGGATAAGGCGGACGTGCGAGAGGAAGGGAGAAAGGACCACGCTCTCTCGCTTTCCGGCGTCTCGACCCCTCCCTCCTCTCTCTCTCTCTCTCTCTCTCTCTCTCTCTCTCTCTCACTCACTCTCTCTCCGTCTCTCTCGTCCGTATATATCGCACACGGGCCCTCGAAGCAGAGGACCTTGGCCAGGGAAAATAAATAATAGCGAGCGGCCTTGGTACCGACCGCGAGGGAAGTTAATTGCTCTCCACGCGGTCCGTGCCACTCGAAAATAATATCTCGCGATCGCCGTAATGCCACCGTCGCGCCGTCTGCCCGATCGCCGGCTCCCGTTTTCAGCCTTTCTCGTCGCCCTGAGCGTTGCCGAAGGTCGAGGATGCCGATGGAATTTACGCTGAAAGGGCTGTGGTTACGTGCCGGAAAGGTGTTCGAGATCCACCGGATCGTTTCCCTCTTTTTTTTTTTTCTCGCAATGCACGCGAAGTAAAATCGCCCGAAAAAAAAGTAGATTCCGTACGGCAGAGCCATAACTGCTATTTCCGGAATTTTTCGCCTCCAATAAATAGCCGAGGATTAACCTCCGATGAAAGTTTCATTTTGTTTTTGCTTCGAGAAGATCGACCGCGGATTTAATATCGCGAATCGACTCCGACGAATCTCATCGCCGTAACTTTGATGCGGAGTTCATCGCTGTCCTCTGCGACTGCAAAAAACGTTCGAGTATCGGCCGTGAACCGCGGAAGGATTGAACGGTAAATCGTACTTGGAAACTTGCGGATGGAAGCGCCTTCTCTGTTACCTCGCGACGAATACCTTCGCCTTCTTTATAATTCCCCGCGTTGCTTTTTAACGAAGGATTTTTAATACCAGCCTCGAGCGAAAGAATTTCAATCGGCGAGACGGTCCATCGACTCTCTCATTGTCCCTTCGGCCACTTTTGAGCGAAAGGACCGTTGCGAATGAACAAAGAAGTCGTCGTATCCCAAGTTTTATTCGCGCGCAAAAAACGAACCTTTCAACCCCTTTTCTTGCCGCTAAAATAACGGATATCAATCCGACATCCGTATGTCGATGAAACGATCGTAAGATAGAGAGTTTGAGAGTACTTTGTTAAACCCACGGCTCCACCGTTTCGCTAGCCACGGAGGCCAGGATCTCGAGTAGGAGGATCGAGACGTGGGAATTTGCATTAAAGACGGTAATTCTGATTCCAGGTTAACGATGTTCAAGCGCCTGTCGAAGTCGAGGCGCCACAGCGCCGACGACGTCGCACTTTCCTTGTCGAGTCCGACGACCCTGGACGAGCCGCCGGGGACGTCGACGCCGCGGGATAACTGTCAGAGCCTGAACGCGGCCGCCATCCTCAGGGTCTCGAGGACGAAGTACACCAGGAGAAGCTGCGGAGACGCGGCCGCCATGCAGGCTCTTCTGAGCCCTAAACAGGACCAGGAACAGGACGCCGTAGAGGCGGATTATCAGATGGTCACCGCCGTCCCGGCTTTCATCGTCGAGCACGAGCCCGAAAAGCCACGAGGTAATTCACTCGGCTTCCTTCCCCCTTTCCCCTCTAAAAAAAAAAAAAAGCGAGATCGAGGAAAATTATACGCATCTTGGGCAAGTCGAAGGAAGAACGAGGAATCCGCGCGTTAAGACTTAGGCCTATCAAACGTAAATACACGGACATAGCGGATTGGAATAGCGTCGTGTATTTATGGACGAAGCACAGATTTGTGGGATTAGAAAACGCGTATTTATAGAAACAGCACTATACGTATACACCGTTGGGAGCGCGTATTTACGGATGCAGAGGCGAAAGGGTTAAGGTTTGTGGAAAAGCGATTGGACAATACGAGTCCCGGAGTTGCGCAACACCACGAAGGAGCTCGAGAGCAAATGAAATCTCGGGACGTCGAAAGGGCCATTTGTAAATTCGTCGGAGCGAGATTCTCCGTCGGATTGCCTCATCGGTAATAGCAAATTGCGCTGGTAATAGTGAAACGACGCGACCGAAGGTTCGTTAAGGAGGCTGTCCGGCGCTTTGCCGCGCTAGAATGAGGCTGTTGCAAGAAACGATGGAATCGTGGGGAATAAGGCTTCCCGAAAGTGCCTCGTCCGAATTTTTTCTTCGCTTAATTACATCCGCCGACGCGAGCCGTGAACGTTGCAGACGTTACGTTCGCGGAAAATGGAGTACAAAGAGACGGACTGTCGTTCACCTTGATGGATGGGTGACGTTGCGATTCGCTGCACCTTGCGGTGCTAAAACTCCCGAGTCTGGGCCCGTTCCCCCAGGCTGGGGAATGACAAGCTATAATATAGATGCCCCTCGTTTTTGTCGCATCTATCATCGGTTTTACCGAGTGTTCGTTTGTTCAAGCGAAAAACACTTACTCGACGTTCCTCCCTGCGGAGATTTAAAGCCGTTGACCAATCGCCCAGCGGCTCGTAACCCTGAACGTCTCTCGAAATCCAGCCAAGGGAGAAAATGAATTTCGATCGGTGATATTGTTTCGGGAAAAGTCGTTTGTGTCCGACGACCATAATGGGAGGAAGGAGAATAGGAGGGTTCTGGGTAGAGTTCGCGTACTGGATTCAGTTCGGTGATCTCAACGCCGGTGAGAGCTCCTCGTCTTCGAGGAGAGATTTTTTGAGTCCTTTCCGGTAAGTGTCGGTCTACCGTGGCTCTTCGATCCTGGGCATTCGCATAATCGTTTATAATGCCATCCCCCGGACGATGTTTAAGAAGCGGGCCGGTAAAGAAACATTATAATTTTGTAAGTAATGGAACAAATTACGGTTCGCCTTGATGGGTGGGTGCACGTGGTTGACGGCGCGATTCGTTACATCTCGTGAGGCTAAAAGTCCATGACCAAGCGGAATAGACCGGTGGGACGGAGAAGTACCCAGGATATTGCTCCTGCCACCGCTTTCATTATGCTTATAAATATTTGATCTCCTCGGAAGCCAGTATTACCAGATGTATTATCCGGGAAAAGATTCTCGTAGGAAGATCATCACATCCGCTTGCGTTAGAACGCGAGACGCAGAGGCAGAGAGACCGCGTTCACCTTCGATCTTCTCGTAGATTCTCGAATATCTCGATCCTCGCGCCACGTTCTGCCTACCTACCTGACGAATTTCGCGGAAACTCTACATTCTCTGTGAACGCAAATTCGGATATAAATATTCATCCGCAAGATCGATATTGACAAACGAAAATAATACACCACGTGTCCAATAGCGTAGACGAAAGATCTTACGAGTATATTGAACGTAATTTAAATTATCACGCGGTGAGAAAAAATAATTCTCGCACAGTGTGCGCCGCTGAGATAAACGAACTTGAATAAGGTCGAAGCGGCGCGGGTCTTGTTTCTCGAATTGATTCGAGGCGAACTCGCTCACGTCCGGGAAGTTAGCAGCGGCCGTCGAAGAGGCAAGAGGCGAGTAAGCTCGTGGATGTAGGAATGCGGCTGGTATAGGCGTCCGGCGTATCTCGATGCAACGGTTGCGCAATTTGTGAATTATTATGGCGCAACCACAAGATGCGTGGAATGTTCAAGGTTTGCCGGGGTGTAAGGTGACTCCGGGGGTATCCCGTACGGTACATCGCTCGAATTACCGCCAACGGAAAGCACTTCTCGCGGCCGTCAAGGTGACCGTTAATTTCGCGACACGCGAAGAACTTCTGGAAACCCGACGCCGTGCCTTTTCGCGCGAGTGCACCGTGCAAAATTCGTGCGAGTTACGAGGGAGTCGTTTAATTACGCCCGCGAGCAACACGAGGCGCCGGCAGCTCGTAGAAATATCCTCGCGCAACGACGCGACGATTAATTCTCGCGCGGGGTTATGCAATTTTTGGACGCGCGTCCGTCTAAATATTTGCGCAAATATTTTATAACCGAGTTTTTACAATCCACCGATAAAATCGTAAATCGAGGTTTTAAGCGATATCGTATTTCGTACGAAATTATGGATACATCGAAGCATCGGTGTATTAATCATTTTACTGATTCGACGACGCTTGGTAATTGCGATTCGCGAGAATCCTTCGAGGCGAGTCTTTCTTTTCGAGACGCAACGCAATTATCGAAACGCTGGGTCGGAGTTACTTTTCCAGAAACCGAATGCGCTAAGGGCCGCGCGTCTTTTACCCGAAGAAAGCACGCACGAGAGTTTCGCCTTTTCTTCTCGTTGAAAGGGTATTTTTATTGAAAAGTTTCGAAAGCAGCGCGGAAACCAGCCTTGAGTTTCTCGGCAATAATTAATTCTTTGGAAAGAGCCTGCCGCCGTTCCAACCGTTCTCCAATTCGTCGCACGCATACGACGCCGCGGTGTCTCCCGTTAACCCACCAAATTCTCTTTCCAAGATGCCTTTCCGCCCATTTCTAGGAATCCTTCGAGGGCCCTTATCGCGTCCGGAAAAAGACGTTTAAAACGTGCCGCTAGGCCAGCATGGTGCACGCGTATAGAACACTCGTATTTATTTTGCTAATATAAACCGATATAAATACCACGAAGGGGATATTTATCGAAATCAATCTCTCCCACAATGTCCTCGAACTCTCTCTTCCCTCCCTCCACGTATTCTTATTTCGAGTAAGTTATGCGATAAATCGCACGAACGACACTATGCAGTTTATCGTGGTTATTCTTAGGAAAAGACGTTGTTCGTCGAATCGTCCTACATTGGCATCCACCGGGTTAAGACTTCCGTCGCGACGTCCCCCGGATCGCTCTTTAATTGCCTTAATTGCATCCTCCTTTCCCCACCTCGCGAAATTAATAATAAGCCACCTCGCGTCAGCGACAAGTGTCCCAGTTCCGAGCGTCTTCGCACCTAATTAATTCCTTTGATAGCGATCCCCCGGCTCCCGGTCGTGCGCTAGTCGAAACTCGCACGATCTACCGTTACCGAGTGATCCATCGGCGAAGCTTCCATCCCGTAATCCCCTGCAAAACGAGAGAAATGCCTGGTTTTTGTGCCCGGCAGAAACCGTGCCGCTGCTCGGCAATTAAACCTCCCCGAAACGACAGGTCGTCCATTGTCCACGGAACGGAGTCCCTCGTCTGGAACCGCCGCGCGCCTTTGACCGAAATCCCTCGCTTCCCCGCGGGATTCTCGATCGAGACGATCGGATCGGATCTCCTCGAGTCGGCCGCTCGCGTCGCTGCGAGGTGTTTAGGATTAGCTCCTGCGGAGCGTGCGAATCTCCCGGGGATAATTGCGAGAGCCGGTATAGAGCGCCGGAAGGAAAAGTGCGAGGAGGTACTATTAAGAAAGTTCCTGCGCGATAGGCGAATACCGATAAACACGGTGGCTCTTCTCAACGTGGACAGTGGGACGCGATGCGATACGATCGGAAATAACATTTAGGATCGAGGTTTGGAAACGTGAGTATGCGGGTGGTTCGTTCGCGCACGTCACTTCTTCATTGTCCCGGGCGTGCACTCGCCTAAGCAATCGCGCGGGGAATAAACTCCGGGCGATTAAGCACGGTAATAAAGTTCACGGTGTTCCCGATCCATCGATCACGTTACCGAGTCATCCATCAAACCTGTAAACACGTTCGTAGTACTTTAAGGGTCAACCGGTGTGTACGGTAATCATCGTAAATCGGCAAATTCCGAACTGTACTCCGCTCGTAAAATGTTCCTCGCCGGAGAAACGAGGATGGTACCAAATAATTCCGCATGCTAATTACCGTGATCCCTATCGTGGGCTACGTAAGTGCATCCATTGCTAGCTACGGTAACGGGGCTCGAAAAGAGTACAGTTACCTCCGACGAGGGGGGAAGCGTTTTTCGTTGTTACGGTACACCTATGTCCCTTCGATCGGCACAAAAGTGTCTCATTTACGAAATCCGTAAGCCGCATGCGGCGCACGTTCGAACCAGAGCGACCGGTCACGAAAAAAGGAAGGGAGAAAATGAAGACGAGGATTTTCACATTCAAATGCAAGGCGGCCTTCCAACGATTATACCCCGGGAAAGGTCACGCTTTGACAATAATCGTAAACGTGACTCGTAAACATGCGGGGATTCGAGGTGTTTTTCTTTTTTTCTTTTTTTTTTTTTAATACCCTTGACGTGCAGCGGAGCCGCTCCTTTTTTGGTATCGCGTGGAAAATTTGGATCGCTCCCACTGTGGGCTATTCGGAGATTTTGCTTACGTCGAGCGTTAAGAAGAATCCGTAAAACCGTATTTCGGTCGCAGGTTTATTGGATCGCACGGCGTCGTTATGGTTATCAACGACTTCGCGTTTCCGACGAGTTTGAAGCGCGTAAGCCGCGTATGCCCGCGCTCGTCGAGGATTCGTCGAGGGCCAATACCGCGCGCTCGTATCCTTTCCGACTTCCCCGCCGCTTTCAGGAGACAACTTCCTGATGTGGCGTGTCTAAGCACTCTCGAACCAAACTCCATGCTCTGATGGCCGCGGTGTCCTCGGCTAGGTAACGACGGAGCAAAAGTACTGTTGCTTTCGCTGCTCGACGCTGCACTCGAACCTTCGAGAAACACCACGAGGGCCTGCTAATTTTCAAAATTTCGCATCCCTTCACTAATCACGCGGCCGCGGCATCCGCTTCGTTAGAGCATCGCGCTCGAACGCATACCTGAACGTTGACGCAGGGAGAAAACCTCGAACTCTGTTTTTTTTACGTATAAGAGGTTAGCAATAGCGACGTAAAAATTTCAAGAAAGATTATAGGATATTCGGTACTACTGCTAGCGTATCCAAGTGTACAATTTAAATGCAATACTCGTTTTCTTAATATTTTCTTCGATGCAAAGAGTGCAAATCGTTCGAAGGTACTTCGACGTCGATAACAGCGCTCGTTGCGTATTTCCGTAGCCATCCATATAGCGTGAATTTTGATGCATCCTCGATGTTTGAACGCTCGCATCATCGATATGGCGACTCGAGATATTTTTAAATCGCAAAACGGGCCTCGTTCGTCGGACTCTGACGGCGCATCCAGGAGCCTCCTCGGACTTGCCGTAAACCTCCGCCGTTTCGTTCTTATTTTAATAGGCCACGGTGCTGGCCGTGTCACGGTATCTTCTTCTAGAATTAAATTGCGAATTATAACGCGTCTTGGGCTCGCGCGGTTCTTGCTCCCCGATGATATACAGTCCTCCGCAATATGCGAACGGCGAAGCATCGTAAAGTTCTGCACCGATTTCCTCGTTTCTCGTAAATTACCATGCGGCTATGTGAATCGACCATGGCGAAAAATCAAACGGACCATCTCTCGCAGAGGAATCGCGGAGCCGTGAAAGTGAATTTTCGCTCGAGACTCGAGAATTGGATTCCCTAAGTACGTAAGCTACGCACCACGACTTTAAGTCCTTCGAGCTTCGTTAGAACCAAGAGTAAAGTAAATCCAAATTCGAGCGCTTCGTTCGGCTTCGCTCTTACGATAATCCCAAACCATCGACGGACGTTCCAGCCATACTCGACGCGGATTTGTCGAGGGTTAAGACGCATCTGGCTGGGTTCGAAGGTTAATTAACAAGCGTGGTGCGTAACCCAAATGGAGAGAGGAGGCTCGTATCTTCAAGCGGGCTGAGGCGCACGCACACCGGTCGCGTTAACGAGGCTATAACGCAACCCGGTAGTCCGTCTTCGGTCGTGTCCAGCCGCGTGCGTTATCGCAAAACACGTGTACCCGATACCTGAGCGGCCTGACAATCGTTCTCCATCGCGTAAGACCCAATGGCCCGACGGGCCGGCCCCGTTAACCGGGGTGACACCTCGAAAAAGTAGTCCCAAAATACGCGGTACCACCGGCTGTTGCCCCTCCTCCTCCCTCCTCCCTCCGCTCCCGCCTCTCCCTCCCGCCGCAGGCCTCCCCGAAGCCCAGGAGACGTTTCCTGGGGGCGACCATATGTCGAGCGCGAATGCGGATGCCGGGTGGTTTTTCGTACTACGAGATGGCCCGGTATCTCTCCGGTTTGCCTCTCCTCCCCTCGTCGGGAGGAGGCATGCGCGCCGATTCTCTTCTTCCTCGGCCACTCGACTGGCTCAGATCCGCCGCAATTTCGATGCGTCGCGTTGCTCGATGAAAATTAGCGCTTTTCTTTCATCGGAAATTCGGTTCGCCTTGGACACGCGGTGATTATCGGAGATTATGGATGTGGGTGATCGGTTTGGGATTGTAGATTATTAACGTAGCTCGAGGCATAATGGGTTAACGCCATTGGGAGCGTGGTATTGCGGAAGCTGGCGATTTTTTAGATTTGAATATTCATCCTGGTTGACGCTGACCTCGTTTTTCGACAGGCTCGAGCCTAGGCGTGTGGGGCCGCAGGATGAGCAAGAAGATAGACTCGTTCCGCCGGGCTGGATCCCGGGAAACGATTTGCTCCGTTTCCGAGCGCCCCGAGAGCACCAATAACAACAACAACAACAACAGCACCACGAGTAACAACAACATAACGCCGAAGTTGGAGAAGGTCTCGATGGAGCAGAAGCCGGACGCGAAGGTGGACAAGAGGGTACCGGGGACCTCCCACAGGTCGCCCTCGCCCTTCAAGTCCTTCTTCATCCGCATGGGCTCGACGGGCATGCTGAATTCCGCCAGGAGCAATCGCCGTTCGCAGAATATCGAGGACAGGCTGAAGAGCCCGGAGAAGGAGAACCTCTTTAGGAGCTGCAGCACCAGCCAACTGAACACCAGTCCGACCTACGTGAAGGGCGACGACCCCTCGGAGGGGATCGACCTTCAGATCGGCGCTCGCAAAGACAAGACCGTCTCCTGCGACGACCTCGCCGCTCGTCAGAACGACGACGTCTTCGAGGATCACCCTGGCTCCCTCTACCCCCTGTCCAGCCCCAGCGTAACCCACTTCAGCCCCTGCGACTTTGGCCAGTCGCGCACGGAGTCGCCCATGAGGAAGAGCAGCAGCTGCGACTTCAAGGAGGCCAAGAAGTCGAGCTTCCCCTACGCCTTCCTGCGCTCCAAGCTCTCCGTCCTGCCCGAGGAGCGGCACGGCAGCTTCGCCTCGAAGGACGAGAGGCTCTTCAAGACCGCCTCCGAGGAGCACTTTCCCGCCTTGAAGATCGAGGACACCTACACCGGCACCACCACCCTGGGCCGACGACGCACGAGGAACGGCACCCTCGGTCGGGGCGCCAGGTCCCAGGAGCCTCCTGGTCCGAAGCCTGGGCGGAATTCCTACGCGGAGTATCGCAAGAGCAACGCTCGATGCGAGCAGGATAGGTACAGCCTGAACCCCAGCCACTTGGAGCGCATCGAGGACAGCTTCCAGCAGGAGGACACGGGCTGTTACAGTTACGACAGCAGTCCCATGTCCCTCCGAGGCAATGGCGCCCTCCAGGACCAGGTGGACTTCGCGGGCAGAATGAACGAGTCCAGGTTCTCCGAGACGTCCTCCCTGAACGTGGACCTCGACGTGGTGGCCACTCTGAGGAGTCACAGGCGGAACTCCGCGCCCAGCGGAGAGCAGAGGCTGTCCTCGCACTACGTGAGCTCGAACGAGTCCGGTTACGACAGCGATGGCCCTAGAGGCGAGTCCGCGGCCGCCTCCGAGAACGAGGGCCTGAGCCTGAAGTGCACGGACAGCTCGGACACCAGCAGCGTCGTGGACTCGGAGCTGGAGAAGCCGATGAGGAGTTCGACGCCGAGCGAGGATCCGGAAGGAGGCCAGGAGTCCTCGAGGCCGAGGAAGAACTCCGACGTGGACGCGAGAAGCGTGGAGATCGGCGATGGGATCGACGGACTGAGGTGGCATCAGAGCAACTCCGGCAGGATGTTGCCCAGCATTCATCAGTCCTACGAGGAATCCGGGAACTCGAGATTCTCCATTTGCGGGGATAGCTTGAGCGCTCTGCCCGGCAAGTGCCTCGATGTTTCTCCCCACCGCGTCAGGCTGCAGCAGGACAAGAGCAGGTTTCTGAACGACATCATACAGCCGCCGAAGAGGGTCAGGAGGTGTCGATTGGTGCAACTGCATAAGAGGGACCCGAAGGAGAGCCTCGGTATACGATTGGCCCAGCAGCGACTCGGTGAGCTACGGTACATCGTCGTCCAGCTCGAGAGCGATGGAATAGCCCATAGGTGAGTTTATGGACGCTTCGGTACCTTATACTCTTGCTTTATACACTTTTCAAGATGGGCCTGATTATAGCGCGGGGCATCGACTCGCTTTCGCGGGATTTAAGACTACTTTACATCCTTACGATCTTAGAATCGCATAAATTCGATATCGAATATGTCGGCGATGTGCGCGAGGGATTTCGTAGGAAATACGGGAATGATGTTGAAAAATCTTAGAGACGATATTCGAGATAAAGTATCGCGTCGTCTTTACAGAGACGGTAGACTGAGGCTCGGCGATGAGATCGTCGAGGTCGAGGGCAAGGAGCTCAGGACTCTGGAGAGCCTGGAGGAGGTGCAGGAGTTCCTGAGGTCCTTCACGGGCAACAAGATACGCCTGATGACCGCCTACGAGGAGTCGGTGCCGCAGGTCTACGTCAGCCCCCCAACCTTGCCCGGAGAGTACGAGTACCTGGAAAACGCGAAGAACCTCTCGAACATGTCGCTGATCGACGGCCAGACGAAGCAGGGTTCGGAGAAGGCGACGAAGAGCGCCGAGGATTCGGCCGCTCCGTCGAAGAGGCCGGACTTCTTGCCGCTCTCCTGCCTCTCGAAGGATCGAAAAGACGCGGACGCGGGCTTGGAATCGACGACGGAGTCGCAGCACTACCTGACGAAGCACGTGGCCAAGTTCGAGAAGGGCTACGGCAAACCCAGTCTGGGTTTCAGCGTGGTCGGAGGCAGAGATAGTCCGCGAGGAGAGATGGGGATCTTCGTGAGGAGGGTGTTTCCGGGCGGCCAGGCGGACGTTTCGAAATCGCTCTTCCAAGGTAAACTTCCTGGCTCGCACCTCGCGCGATATCTCTCTACGATAATCTGCGCCGCCTCTTCCCATTAACACCGCGCTCTTACGATATCCCAGGATCTCGGAATACGAACGCGCGGATCTGTTCCAAAGCCGTAGCCAAGTTTCTTCTTAGGCGCGAGCGACTTCTATAAAATGTCCCTCCCATAAATCGCTCCGCGCGCGAATCGATACAGATTCCAGGGAGAGCGTACGTAAAAGTAGTTCCGAGTGCGAGGTCACGTTCTCGAAGGGAGGAATAAACCTCCCGAGTGTTTACCGTGGCCAGACACCTGGCGTTCCTCGAGGCGCGGACGCGCCCGGCGAAAAGCGGCCTAAGGTCATTAGCATCTCGCGGAGCGACTATTTCCAATTCGATCAGGGTAGCCGCAAGGTCACGTGCGTGGCCGTACCGCGAAGAGAGGTGCACTATTTCGAGTACGGGGCGCGGTGGTCAGGTGCGAATAAGAGAATAGCGCATCGGAGCGTCACGTACGCGTCAGGACGCTGGCGTATTCACGCCGTGGAAGCCGAGGACACATCTCGAATCTTTAATCCGACAACTAACGCCCCGTGCATCTCTAAGCAGCCCGTCCTTCTTCTCGCCTTTTCTTCATCCTCCTCGCCCCTTTCTCTCCCCGTCCTTTCGAGAGCTCGCATGCCACCGCCGAGTGGTTTTCCTCGCCGAGAGCAGGCCAAGCGAAGACCGATGGACCGCGCCTATCGAGACTTTCTTCCTCGAGTAGTTTGTACTCTGTTTGTTTGCACGCTGAGGAAATCCTGGACCTTCGGGGACACCTTGAGAATAGTCGGTCTCTCTCTCTCTCTCTCTCTCTCTCTCTCTCTCTCTCTCTCTCTCTCTCTCTCTCTCTCTCTTTCACTCTCATCTCCAAGGTGTAATTCATAGCGGCTTAACTCGCGTTGATTTTGATCGAAAGTATGGCCATCGAAGAGAGCGGTGTTTATTTTTTATTCTAAGGATTTTATGACCAAATTTTCAATCCGCTTTCGCGACGGTTTACGATCGATCGCCGATCGGCCAGCATCCGCTTCGACGATAACGTCTCACGCGCGCCGAGAAACGGAACATGGGCGCGCGATTTTTGCGAGTTCCTCGCCACGGCGGGCGGTAAGACGCTCCAGGTAGGTTTCACGCAAGACGTTTCGAGTTTCAACCGATCCCGGGCCTTTTTACGAGCACGCGAGTGTCAGCGGTTTCCTCGATGCTCCGATGCCTGCCGCACGCTTGTATAACGGGCCGACAAACGCCCGGGTTGCATAAACGTAGGTGCCTTATCTTTCAAAGCCAACGCGATAAATACCGTTCGATCGCTACGTCGAATTTTGTGAAAAATCGATCGATCTCTTTCTGCGAATTTGAACACCTTTTTTTAGAATTTTTTGACATCGATCGAGAGTACTGTCAAAGTAGCAAAGTTGACGGTCATTCGTAAGGAACGCTTTACTTTGTTTAATTTCACCTTGATCTCGATAGAAAATGATTCTGGGTCAATTTTTTATTTTCTCCGGATTTGCGTACGGGAAATTAAATCATGAACAGTACCGTGCACAGAGTTTAGTTGCGAAAACACTGGGATAATGGGATCTAGGGAGATTGCTTTTCATCTAAGCGCGCTAATTCGTCTCGGAATCGTGATTTAATTCCGCAAAGCAACGATAACGTGCAATCTTGTAATATTACTCGAGTCAAGGGTATGATCTTGAGTCAAGGTTTAATTTCGCCAGATAACGGCAGACCGTGAAATTACCCCGTGCTCCGGTGTATTAATTTCCTTATTACCCGTATTCTCGATTAGTGTCTCTCTCTCTCTGCCTACGATATCCCGGACATTAATAATGTTGCTCTCGATCGGCTGAAATAAACTCGAGAAAAAGTCCGCGGCGCAAAAGGGAACGCGCAGTTTTTCCGTCGCCTCAAAAACATCCTCGAGTATTTCGCCGCCGCTCGACCAACTTTGTATCTCATCTTCGGAGTTTTGCCAACACGTTTTTAGCGATGAATTGCCTTTTTACTTGAAAACCACAAAACCGATAAAACGTCGTGGAACTCTTTACATAATTCCGATCCAGCGTGGTGCAGCAATTATGTTGGCCAACGAATCGACGCTCGCGCCGGCAAAACTGCGGATGGATTTATTTGAATTTCACACCGGGCCTTTTTGCGATGGACGATTAACGGCCATATGTTGCGGTACTCGATGGTAAACAGTCGGTGGTGACCGCATAGGCAGAAGTGAAATTCAGGTTGGACTCTCTAGAATGCGCATGAAAGTATGCAAAGACGGTAATTCGAGTGCCGGCACACTCGGTTATTAGAATGTAAACGAGCATTTTCCATGATTCACAGCGCGAACCCGTTAAATGGGTCGAGACTCGGCGCCCATTGGCCGGCCTAACGAGCCGAATTTTCCTTCGCGTAAAAATCAAGAGCTCTGCATTTCCAGGAAATTCAGCAAGCACGTTTCTGTTTAAGGTGACGAAATCGTGAGCTTGAACGGAAAAGTCCTGAAAGGCTACACTCACCAAGAAGTCATCGAACTGTTCAAGGCGGTCAGGGAGGGCCCCGTTGAATTGGAAATTACGAGGAGACATAGGTTCGTAGACATTACGCCGTGCGTAAAGTCACGCCTCGCTTCGATCATTTGGAATAACTCGCTTTCGAAATATTAATCAACGTTGTATTTTGTAACTCTACCTACTATGCGGATAATATAATACCACGAATAATATAATTGTGTATCGTACAACGAGGATTTAATGTCTATAAATGCGAGAGCGTGTTGTGGATAAAAAAATATATGGTCAGAATTTATGAAGGAGGACTTACTGAATTGCACTCTCTTTTTTTTTTGTAGGTATCCAAAAAGCGCACTAAAATCCGCGCCGTACTGAAGGCCCATTAATCAGGACGAAGCTGCCCACCGGAAGTGCTCTTTCGATTTATCTGTAAGCGATCCCACTGTTCACGGCGTACGAAGTTTTAGGATTCTAGTCTGTCAGAACGAATCTTCGAATTTTGATGTTTGTTTCGATTAATTTATTGCCCGCTTTCCCGCGGTTCCCTAGCCCTAACTTTATTGTACATCGATTAATATTATTATTATTATTATTATTATTATTATGGTTATTATTGACATTATTATTATGTTTATGATTATTACAGTTATTATTACTATTATGGATATAAGATTTTATACGAATACGTTACAGCAGCGTGAAATCATTGTATGCGATTTTTTTATTCTAAAGGACAATAAAGAGAACGTAAGTTTTAAGGGCGCTGGAGGGTCCGTTTTAGGTACGTGTAAACGCGTTGTCGAATGTTATTAAATAGTCACTTTATTTGCACGACGATTTACAAATTTACATTATATACATCTTGGCGCGTTTATACAGGCTTTCTATCGTTCACGATTTTTACAGTTATCTCGCACGGTCGTCCTCACGCGTCGACGAGCAAAAGATCTGCGCACGACTTGGCTTTAGTCGCTCTGAAAAAGAAAGGAGAAACACATTCAGAGACCGAAACGCATGTTCGGAGTACTCGTACTCTCGAGCACTTTCGTCCGCGATAAAATTCAGTCAACCGAGGCGAGTCATCGAGCGTACTCACTGTAATTCCTTATTTTTGACGCGCCTGCACAAGTGCAATGCCACTGGGCCGGCTTTGATATTCCGAAATAGCTGAACGGCTTCTCTGTGCGTCAAGTCGTGGCAGACGTGGCCGTTGACCGCCAAAATTTCGTCCCCAGCGCGCAAACGGCCATCTTCCGCGGCCTGCCCACCGGGCAGCACCGATTTTATGAAAATGCCTGTAACATCGCATGGAAAAACACGATTGAAGTAAAGAATCCCTTGGATCGAACCAATCATATTAATACGACATGAGCAACGGAGCGCGATGACAACGAAACATACGCTATATTTCGGCCTCGCCTTCGTGCATCGTCTGTGTAAAAGTACATCGAGATCGCTCGTGATACGGAGATTCCAAAAATCTGGATAATCGACGCTCGAAAGCGCACGCTCAGAATTATCGCGACATCAATTTGGCTACTCTCGCAACATTCGGGATTGTTCTTGCGTCGATTTGTGCCGCAAAAGTCGCGCCTTTTACAAGGCTCGTGATAATTTGTGATGCACAAAAAGTCGCATTGTCGACACGATGAAAGACGTCGGTGCAAGGCGTGCGTGCCCTATAGAATTTCGAGGCACGTTTAACGCATTGACCGCCGACCGTGCATCAGCATTTTAATTAACCGCCGGCCGAAATGAACTTTTTCCCGGTCTCCTCGCGTTATCAAATTCTTTTTTTCCATCCAAACTCCACGAAGGAATTGCGGCACGAGAAGGTAGACGGTGGGTTTTTGCACAATAGAGCCGGCGGTCCTTTCGGGAGATAGGACAAAACGCGTTGCCGTAACCGACGCGGCGGTTTGCACGTTGACGAAACAGAGAAGCGGTGAAAGGCGCGACAGAACTTTTGTGAGCTGGAAATTAAGGGCAGAGAGAGACTTTTGAACGGCGCACCGTCGGCAGGCATTAAATGCTAATTTATATTCGATTACCGCTAAAACCTACGCGATCGTGGATTCTCTTTGACGAGGCTTCGCGTGTTTGGCTAATTTGCACGAACCACCTTTCGCTCTCTCCCCCCCCCCCCCCTTTACGTTTCTCTATTCATAGCATCGCGAAAACGAGGCTGGAAATATATGCGCATACGAAACATCCGAAAACTGGTTCACGCGGAGGATCGATGCTCGGCAAGAATAATTTGACCATAAGTTAACGCACGAGATTCGAAGGAGTGTGTAAAAGACGCTACTGCGTTATCGCGGTTAAACCTTAGTCGTTATCAGCTTGAGATAGAGAGTCACCTCGAGCCTTTTAAATTCGCGCACGATTAAGCGCGGTATCGTTAACGAAAATGCGAAAGCGATCAATTTCGGGGAATTCTTCTGGAGAGCTCGAAAAATCTCCGGATGCTAAATCACGAGGTTCGTTGCCGATGGTTTTCCGAGGGAGGAGCCGGAGTTGCACGGCGTCTGCCCACGTCGCGAGTACCGGGAGGTCGTTACGAGCGCGTAAAACTTTAAACCGCATGTATACGCGTACGGGCGATTTATCGACAACGCGTACATCGGTCAGCGAACGCGTAAACGTTATGGCAGGAAACCGCTGCCATTTCCAAGCAACAGCCGGCTCTCGATCGCGGCTGTTCCTCCTCCTTTGCGATTTTCCTTCTCCTTCTCAAAAAAACCTCGGATGATCTACGGATCCTTGGAGGACGTTGAACGCCTCTTTACCACAGATTTTTGTTGCTCCACGTAGATCGACGAGTCGTATTATTTTTCCCACGTCTCGGTGCTTTTTTTAAATCCCATAAGTCGCGACGTAGATCTCTGATTTAACTTCCAGCTTGTCGAGGAATAAATTCTGATTACTTACCGATGCTTCCTTTGGGACTGTCCCTCCCGCCCACGATGGTGAAGCCCAAGGACTTTTTCCCCGGGCCCTTCTGAAAGACGACCGTGTGGAAGGTGGAGACCGTGTTGCGCGGTCTCCTGGGTAAGGTGCAAAAATTCGACACGCTCTGAGCCGAGGATCCGTTGGTGTCGACGGTGATGCTGGATTTCTCCGAGGAGATCGATCTGTTCGAGTCGTTCTTCTTGTCCCTATGATGCCTGCTCTGATTCTTCCTGAAGTGCGATCTGGGAGAACAGTCGATGATGACACCGTGTCCGTTTTCCACGTTGACGTTCTCGTAGTCCACGCTGCTCTCCTTGAGCCTCTTCGCCGGTTGATCCACGCCCGAATACCTCGAGACGACGATGTCGACCTCGCCAGGCGCATTTCCATTGCCAAGGATCTTCCTGGCCTCTGCCATACTCAATCCGCGCAGTCTCTTGCCATTGACGATCAGAATCTCGTCTCCGATCCTCAGGGAGCCTTCTTTATCCGCCAGCCCATTGGGCACCACGTGAGCCACCAAGTATCCCGGACTCGATTCCGCGGTCTTGGCTATAAATATCCCCAAGCACTGGTCCGAAGTCTCCCTCGGGAGCTTCACGACCATCGTCTCGGTGGTGCAAGGCCTGTTCCTCACCACGGGAAGGCGATTACCTCGGCAAGTCTCCGATCTTGAATTTTCTTCTTTGCTCTCCAACCTCTCGGCGATCTCCTTGCGCTCCAGATTCCCGGAAGGGTCCGCGTTGCCTCGATCCCCTCGTCGGTCTAGCAGCTCGTTGTTGGATGCCTGACAGATTTGGCCAGCCTCCTCTGGAACGCCCTTGGCGCAGGCTCTGCTCTCGTTCCTCCCGCAATAAACGTCCAGACTGGAGAACTGCCTGCAAGTTCTCTCCACGTCGACGACGGAAGACGAGGGTTTCCTCGGTGGCAGCTGAGGCGGAGAGCCCAGGCACGAGGAATCGTTGATAGTGCCGGAAGTCAGTAGGCCGGATGCTCCGCTGCTGCACCTATCGTCCAGCAGGGAACTCGTGGCGGAGTCGTTGTCCAGGATCCCGGAGTCGTTGTCGTCCTGGTCCTGTTCCTCGTACAAAGGATTCGTCCTCATCTCCTCGAGGCCCGGGAGGGTACCGTAGGAAAAGCTGCGTAGTCTTCTCCTCTCCCTGTCCTTTCCATCCTTCTTGTAGATCTTGGCGATCAACTTACTGGTGGAGCTCTTCAGGTACCTGTCCTGCATCGCCTTGAACTTCGCGGCGAGACAGCTCGAGGGTGTGATGCTGTCGAACTGAGAGCCGTCCTTGAACGTGGTGCCCTCCTTGTTCCCAGGGTTTTCCAGCGACTTGTCGATCGAGTCTCGAGCCTCTCGCGAATCCTCGTGGAGGAGCTTGTTCTTCCGCCAGCGGCGATTGTGCGAGGCCGGGTTCTCGCCAGGAATACCTTCGCCCTGCCAGTCCGGCTGCTTCTGCGGAGTCGAGGTACGGAAGCCGAGAAACGAGAATCGATCCTCCTGCTGTTTCTTGTAGGGCAGTCTGCTCTGCGACTTGGAGCGCCTTTTCCTCTTGGCCTGCGTCCTCTCCTCCTCCGTGATCTCCTTCAGGTCGGACTCGCACACGGACATTCGGAACTCGTTCCTCGTCAGGCCACGCTGGCTGAGCTCGCACATGGATCGAAATTGAACCTTGTCCGCCTCCTCCTCGTCCTCCTGATCCTCGTCGTCCTCGGAGTCCCGGTCCTTGAAGAAGCTCAGTCTGGTGTTCTTCACTCGGTCCAGCAGGGGATTCCTCTTTTCGCAGATCCTCCGTCTCTCCTCCTGGATTCTCTTCTTGTCCTTCTTCTGGGGGCTCCGCTCGGTGGTCACTTGGGACGTTTGCACATTGTAGCAATTCCTCTCCGACTCGGAGCTCGAGGACTTCCTGCGAGCCCATCGTACCGGGGACATATCTAGTGTGCAAAGAAAGAACGACGATTAGAGCATCGATCGTCATTCAAGAATGATGTGTCGCGCGAGAATCGAGCATCGCGTTCGTTAAAGTTCCTCGAGTAAAGTAAGACGATTTAAAGTGACTCGTGAGACTATTTGGACGTTGGTGCGATTATTTTGGGAACCGGAGATGTGAATTTCAACGTTTTTCATGGGTTTTTATGGAGAAGATTAAGCTCGAAGTTCGGAGCGCTGGTTGCGGGTAGAACATCTCGCGTCCAGTTTTTCACGTTTACAAATGAGTCAGGCGATTTACGTAACTTGCGCCAGGAAAAATAACCGGTGGTACGACAGCCGCCATAACGGTTTGCCGTTGACAAATCCTATTACTGCTCCTCGGCTACCCGATAATAACGCGGATTCCCAGCGAGAGGCACGTCTTCTACGATATTATCCGTGCGACGGATTTCCGTCCCGTCCGACTTTAATTTTCTCCCGAATATCCCGTCTATTAAATCTCCGTTAAATCGGTCCACCCGGCATATATTTCATCGCGTACTATTCCCCCGAATTTCATCAAACGCACCGTTATTCGAGAGACGAAACGCGACTCGGATGCTGCTCTCGAATCCGCCTTTTTTTTTAAACCAACAAAATCACTCGCACTTAACAAGCGGTATTACATTTGATCAAACTCTGAATCCCAAAGCCATTCTTGCCCTCGTGCTCCCAGAATTGCGGGCTATCCGACCAAACGTTTCTCATCCTCGCTGGATATCCTCCGCTCAGGAGCCTTTCCCTTGGCAGTAACTCGATAATGCGACGCGCAGCGCGACGGAAAGTTCGTCTTGGAGTGACAGTCACGAAGAAACTGATTGCCTTCCGCGAAGCGTGACATTATATGAAGTTCCTGGCGGGGCCTCGGACGCACGCGCAGGATGTGTGTAAGGCAGGACATCCCGTGTGAGCAACTCGCACGAGAACGTTACTCCGAGGATGGCGAGGGATAATCACAAAGCGGAGCAGATAGGCAATCGCGAGGCGGAGCGCCGTCGATTAGGAGAAACGGCGCCTGGAGATGGAACGGGCCCGATAAAGGGCCCCGACTTCCATCTCCTCGCGAAGTCACGCATAAGCGTATTCGCCTTCCATCGAGGAAACGAAAAATCTTTCGAGGAAACCGCCCGTCAGGCACCTTGAATATTCCATTCCGCGCTTCGACTTCCTTTAAATCGATTAGACTGTCAAAGGGGGGATGGAAGTTGCATCTCGCATCGGTGGCGGATTAAGGTAGCCGGTAAGCGATACGATAGATAAGAAATAGACGGCGGGGACAGAGTTGTCCTCCAGGCGCAGTTCTTGTTGCTTTCGAAGCACGTTTCCAACCTCGAGGATACTCGTAACGAAGGTACGATCGTACGTGTGTTTGCGCCGAGAGTGATATAACGCGGTTAAACGGAATCTGGTTGCGAAAGAGGAAAATGACATGTGTATGCGGCATTTGCATTGTTCCCGACCCGCGTGCGCGTATCGTGTTTATTTTCGACGACGTGCAAACTTGGTTATATGCACGAAGCAAGGGGAAGCACTCGAAGGAAATTTCTTTACACGGAATATCGTGCGTGTGGACGCGTATCGAGCTCTTCCCAGCGAAGAGATGCGCGTACTCGCGATTGTGTAAGCGGAGAAAACATCGACGATCGATGTTTTAAGGATTTTCATTGCACGGCCAAGTGGTATATTTATTTTGTAGTAATAAATATTTGGGAAAAATACGAGGAGTTTAAATGTTAATTTTATGACAACGTATCGAACGTCTTCGCTTATTCAAAAGCGGTGAAGGACGAACGGTAATCGGTCCCATCGAAGTTTTTCTTCCAAAACGACACGTTGTGTTTTGGATAATTCTAGGTTTTCCTCCCGCGAAACAAGATGGCATTACGAAATCGGTAACCGCAGACTTTTTTAACCGTGGAGAAATCCGTTGAAATGCAGGTAACGCCGCGGCGAATGACGGCCACTAATGTCACGATGTTTATCCTCGATTTTTAACGCGTATGAGCGAAAGGTGCCCATCTCACTTTTTCGCGCTAATGGAGGTAGAAAGTGCTCCTTGCACTTTTCGCAAGAACGCTCACCCTCCCACGGGAAAATTTGCCGGTCGTTTCGTACGCGACGCATGTATTTATTAACGTTTTTGCGGCGGACAATTCATTGCTCGGCCTATCGAGTTTAGTCAAATGCCAATTCCTGTTCATAAATTTATACCGGATTCGTATACTCTACGGTTGCATAACTTTCACGCGTCCGAATTTTTAGACACAAGTCGTAAGCGTATTATTTATGTGCAAAGTACTGCATACGTTCTTCCGAGAGTTCCAATAACAGGCCGATAAGCTGACTGTGTGCGGGTAGGTATGAATGGTGCACGAGGATACGACAAATTAGAGAAGGCTGAGTAAGAAGCCTTAAAAATAGGATTAAAGTTGGTTCGCCGCTTTATCGCGGTCGGCTCGTGCTGCGTGCCAAAAAACACGCGAGCGTCAATGCCTTCGTCGAAATTCGTTGACTAACGCTTTGCGGTGATTTTCCGGTGAGGGTGTCCTCTTAGCGTCGCGGTTTTAGCTCGCGGCTAAGTTTAACCGTGCTTAACTTCGCTTCGGCTGCAGCGCTTGCATTGGAAATTAACCACAGAAGCGCGGCGAGCATTACTAAGCCTTTCAGGACTTCGTTGCTAATTTAAAAAAAAATCCCTCTTCAAAGGAAGAGCCGTAACGTAAAGGTACGAACCTTCGAACGTGCAGCAAAGATTCAATACCCAAAAAAGCTCTCTTCCTTTATGCAGCAATATTTAGCGGACAATAGCCCGCATTATGCCACTATATATTCTTTCATAAAAGTCCGCGAGTTCATTCACATTGCTCCAAGCTCCCGTGGCTCGATCAAAACAGGCGGTATAACGAAAGCGGATCCAGCGAGAGAGGTGAATGCGTCCTTCGAGTTCGAAGGAGCGTTATCAGAAGCGACGATATTGGCTGCGGTGGTTTATTAAAAGGATGCGGACAACAATGGACGGAGGAACCGAGGGCCGTGAAATCTTCGCGGTAAGTGGCGGTACGTGGTATACACCTGTTGCTACGAGTGCATCGCGAGACGATTCTCGAAGTGCATTTACGGGCGCAGATCGATTCTTTTCGGTCAGTCACCGATCGATTCTGATCCGGGAGGATAAGAAGATCTTCGTGGAGCAATACGATGATCCACGTACTATGGTAGAACGGAGAATATGTTTTTAAGCAACGGTCGATCCGTAATTTTCACGGATTCCATGGTTACAGTGTTAATATAATCTTGGCTCGTTAAAGTTCGCGGCTAGAGATGGAATCTCGTTTCCAGATTCTGCGCAAGGCTAGCGCGCGATTGGAGTCGGCCGACGCATTAGAAGGACATAATGCGATAACGTAGGCGCCATCCTCTGATTCACGACAGGATAGACCAGCATGACGGCCCGATTAAACGTGATTTAATTCGTTTATCGGCCATCCGCGCAATTACGACGCGTTACATTCCTTCGTTAATTCACGATTGTCATTATCCGCCGGACGATCGAATAAAATCATTGCCCAGCACTTTAGTGCCCTTATAATAACGATGTATAACGGTTTACGATGGCTCTGCACTTCCAGTTTGAGTTTAACCGGTTGGCTGGTTAATCGGTGCACCGGCACCTTGTAATTTAACGTATGTAAAAGAGGTTAATAACGGTTGACGCGCCACGAAACAGTGCGCTTTTTATTTATCGAATCGCAGTGGCGGTTCGCGAGCGAGCGTTTCGAGGACCTAAGAAAGCCGAGGTAAGGCCAGGATTGTACTGCGAATTTCTTCGTCGCGTCTATACGGTAAAACAGAGGCTGCCGGATGATCGGTGATCAATACATTTCTTTCGCGCTATAAACGGCGGAGTTTGATTGTACGCACCGTTGAGCAAGTGGTACATTCTTACCGGCCGATTCGATACATTATGGTACATCCATCCGACAGAAATATTCGAACGTTCCGAGGGACGGACGTCGAAGAAATTATCCGTGAACGTTGCGCCTAAGAGATTCACCGTCCATCACTCGCACTCTGCGAGGCTGCGAGTCCGAGCCCCCCGATTGAGGCGCGAATCGCACCCTCGATCGGATCCCTCGAATTAACCGACGTTCGCTGGCGGCCAGGGGTGTCGATGGGTTTCCATTATCCTCGCCTTTCAGCCAGTCATCCGGCGGACTTTGGCGCAGCCTTGGCCACCGCGCGCACGATTTCCGATTCCTCGAGAAATGTTCATCCGTTGCAATTCCACGCGGCGGGAATGCGAGACGCGGGAGAAAATGGCGCGTTGAAAAGCGCAACGTGCCTTCCCAGAGCCGAAGTCCAATGACTTGTCGATTATCGAGAAAGTTCTTCGATTGCACCATGGTCGACGAGGGCGTCTCCCGAGTTCCGCGAAAATCGACGCAAATCGTTCGTTGGCGCAATCCTTGCCGGGCATTGTTATTCGGGCTACACCTCGGGGATACGAGTTTGTTCGTTGCTTTCGATATCCATGTTTAACCGCTGCCCCGATTTAGCTGAAAACTTGCTCTTTTCGATCATTGGCCGCGCGTATACGTATCTCTCGACTCTGGATTACGACATTTTACTGCGAGATACATTGTAAGGAAACTTTCGTAAAATCGACTTCTCGAAGTAACTCTCTCCTGTACGCTAGAGGAATATTTTGATCGGTCTCGATAACAACGTTTTTCGCAGATTAACGGTTTGGAAAAATGACGGTTTCAAAAGTCAAGACGAACGTTAGGATTTCAAGTAAATTTGGATCGTAAAATTATACATCTTACCACACTGTTGCGATGAAGGGTCAAGGAAGGTTTTCGAGATCGTAAAAGTGATTGAAACGCAAGCGACGCTTGAACGGGGGCAACTTGTTAAACCATAGGGTTATCTCCTTCTATATTCGATCGGTAAGAAATATCTTGCTTCGCGGTTGTTACGCATCGTCCGTGGTGTGACTGTGTGTGACAGAAGGGTTAGGCGTAAATATTTTATACACGCAAATCATTGCACATTAAGCTTATTATGGCGCGCGGAGTACCGCATTGGCTAATGGACGAGATGATCTTCGTACAAAGCGGACAGTATACCCGTTCCTCCTCGAAGAGCCGTTTACATACCGACGCTTTGTATAAGGCTCGTTTATACACTATGCGCGCTTTATCCCGTTTGCCGGCCACTCACTCTTAACACAGCCTTGAGTTATAATCCATATCCTCAGATTGGAATTTTGATTCCAGCTGCTGTGCACGCCGCGTTACCAGAGTCTGGTTCTCGAAGCAAATCACGAATTACGTCTACGAATTACACGTACGAAAGTTTAACGGAAAACTGCGATAGCTCTGGTTCCTCCACGTCTGCTTCGTTTGCGTTTGAAAGTCATTACGCATTTTAATATTTCGTACGATATTAATTGGATCCGATGAAACTTCTATTTAATGCGGAGCAATTGATCAAAGTGTGATCGAAATTTATAGCCCTTTTTTTCTTATCGTAAATTCGTACATATTCGAGGAGTCGATAATCGCTGGTGAAAGTGGAATTTGGCGTTCGACGAAATAGCGTTCCAATTCGTTCGTCCCTCGTAAAGATCTCGATCGTTCGACGATCCCCATCGGTTGACTAATTAACAACGACGTAAAACGAATTATGAAAGTTATCGTCGCATCCTGCTTTCGTGCAGGCGGCGCACCGGTAATTGTATCGGCGTTTTCTCACGTTTCTTACCTCTGTATTGAGACCTGGCATGAAAGTGGTAAGATGTTCCGTCAAGGTCTTCGTCGGCTTGGAGAGGACTCAGGCTCAAAAGTCTCGGTGCCTCGGCGTGGCCGCGAAACCAGCGCATTTCTGGAAAGAAAAGCCAATTCACGTTTTTAGATCTTCCACGTTTTCCGCGATCTCATTGTCATCGCGATTTAAAATCGTCCTTTGATCGTGCCACACAACGAATTTTTCCTGGGAAAAATCACGCGCCACATTTTTGCCTCCTCGTAATTAACATTATCGGACAGACTCTGAGATGATCACCGTAGCTACTAATAGCATTATTATATATACCATCTTTAGCGCTATGAAATAAATGTATAACATAAAAGACGTGTACGCAAAGTTTGCATGTAGCTTTCGTATATCGCCGCATTCTTTTTCAAGTTGGTCGAAACTTTCGACCGGACGGTGAGCAAACATTCTGGGAATGTATAGAAAATCCAGCAACGCTTCGGACAATCTACGAAGGTAGGTACCGTGCTAATAATACTCGTAAAAGTGAAACGGCAGAAACTGGCGGTGAATGGATCTCGCGCGAACGAACGGCGACAGTTTCCGCCGAGATCGCCGGACCGAAGCTATTTCTTTTTGCCTCTTGATCGCACTCGTTCCCGATCTCATCTGGCACGAAGAGGCTAATAAAGAAAAAAAGCGAACAGCGGCCTTGAAATGCACGTAACGTGAACGGTAAAATGACGGAAAGTTCGAGAAATCCTTTCGTTTGCACCGTATTTCTAGCAGAGCGCTATTCAATGTGCTATCACAGTGAAAACATCTCTCGGGATTGTTCGATGGAAAAATAACAAAACCGTTGGCCCAAATTTCAACGATTCCTTCCGAGCATAACCTGGTCTTATACTTCGATTTCTAGACGTATGAAATACATTAGCGTGGACCAGTTTCAAGCGTGGTCGAAGATCAAAATGGGATACTTCAAAATAGAAGCCGAGCAAACTGGATATCATCGATCATGCGTGTACCACCGCTGCGTTCTAGCAGCGAATAGTAAATGCAATTGATCGTGATTGTTAATAGGCATTTCCAAACGTAATGACGGGCCGCCAAGCACAGTTAACTTCGAGTACGAAAAGAAAAATACTCGAGCAAGCGGGGAGGAGAGCAGACGCTCTTATCTGTACCGTTGCAGGCAACTGTGGGTAATAAACCTGTCTTTTTCCCTTCTACTCATCCTCCGTAGCTCCAACAGAAGCTATCCTTACGAAGGCGTTACGGTTCATCCGTTCCATTTAGATACCGCCGGTGTATCTGCTCAGTGCCTCTCGAAAGATAAACATCGTAGAATCATCCGCGTAAATGCCTGTCCACGAATATCCATCGACTCGTAATATCATTGTAAATCATCGATTTACGCCGATCGATTTTCTTGTACCGAATTACGAGTTAATTTACCGCGCGTGACGAAATCAAAAACATCCGTAGAGCAATAATACCGAGGCCCGTGGATCGAGAAGGATGTACGTTACTTCGATGAACCTAAAGATCCTCTTCGAAACTCTCGAAGGGTTACTCCGAACATCGAGCCCGTGTTTCTCTATCTCAAGCGCGTGCATCATACGCGATCCGGGGATTACCCGAACGATCCATTGGCCGCCTGGAATTCGAAAATCCCGGGGCACGTTCCGGCGATCCGAAGATCGCATCGCATAATCTCGAGATCCCGGCGTGGCGCGTAACCATCGATCCGCCATAAGGAAGCGAACCCGGTGCTTCCATTGTATTTTTCCCATAACCGCGAGCGGAATAATACGCCGGCCACGACACATGAGACGATGGGAAGGAGAATCGTATAACTCGACGAATCTAAATTTCATGTTTCCCGTCGTTAAACTTTACTGCTTTACCCGGGTGATTGCGACGAAAAGCGTATTCAACGTCTCCTATCGCTCGTCCACTTCATTGAGAAGACTAAGAAACTGCCTTGAATATCCAACACCTACCATGAGACCTGCGGAAGGTTCGATTCGGGCACGTAGCTCGGATTGTCGGCTTTGCGGAAGAAAATCCAGAGCGCGCCGATTGTTATACGGCGCGAGACCGAAAGAAATTCTCCTTTCCACGACTCGCGTGTATAATGGTGCGATTAATGCCGCGTTATGCAAGGTGTTGATGCATCGATTATACGTAGCCGCGTACGTGTGCATCGCGCGAAAGCAGAAGGAGAGAGGAGGGCGAAACTTTCTCCGGTGCAAATATGTGTGCCAGCGGCACCTTTCCGCCGAACGAGTCCCCTCGGCCGGACGCTTTTCGCTTTCCATTCGGCCGATCGCCGGGCCTTAAAGGATCCGCGATTGAAGATCCACGATCAAGGATAATGCCCCGACTAAGTTCACGGCCGCTACTGCACTCGCACGCGGATTCGTGCCGCGCGTAAGCTCGCTTCAAAAGTACTCGAGCTCCTGGCACGATCGTTTACCCTCCATGAAAACCCGAATCTTCGACCTACCGAGATTTTTTCGATTAAACCCTCTCTTAACCGTCGAGTAGGGAGACCGTAAGGAAACGTAGACGCTCTCGAAGTTTTATTTCGGTTTTCCTACAAGATTAGAGTATCGAGGGTAAAAATCGTAGCGCTTGGAATTTCTGGTATCCGAGAACCCCTCTGGATCATCCAGACTTCCAGGTTTTCGAAGCAGCCTCGAGTCCGCGCCACGTTCGCGAACCAGCGATGCGCACTTGCTCTTCGTTTCCTAGCGATAAATTTCACGGCAGCGTCCGATCGTTACGGTGGTTTGAAGAATCTGGAAGCTAAACGTCCAGTTATCCCCGCGCAGATTTATCGTTCCGCTTTAGTGGCTGCCGATCCGTCGCTGGCTCCTGGCACCGTATACCTCCTTTGCCCCCACCTTCGACCTTCCCCATTGTAAATCTCGCGCACCACCGAGTCGCAGCTGTTATCGTCGTGCGGTATACGACATTTAGGATGGGATTTTGCGGTATCATTCCGACGCACCGTCGGTTCCTCGCAACACGCGTTATTACCACTCGCAATTGCCAGAGCCGCGAGGCTTCTAATGGCTATCAATTTCCGCTGCACTCGAATCGCCGTCGTCCTGATTTTGAAACTCTCCCGAACGATCATCGCCGGGCCGGGAGATCTCGATGAAAGATACCGAGCGATCGAACGAGGATTCTGTTAATGGAGCTGAACTCTTGGTGAAAGTAGCGTTAAATGAATTCGTTGGACAGTTTTGAGAATTGCGCAATCAAAGGGAAGCTATAAAACAACGGGAAGTCGGATACCAACCGCGAGCGATCTCCGGCAAAATGTGTAATAGGAAGGCTTTCTAATAATCGGTTCACGAGTCCAAAGACCTCGGCGTTGGCGATGATTCGATGCGATAAAGCGTGAAGATCGTAATCGAATATTTTGAACGCGTCATCAAACACGTCGAGGAGGAAAGTAGAAAGTATCCGAAGGGATCGAGAGGGTGATAGTACCGTCGAGGACTTTCCCCGGCATCGAACGTAAAGGGGATCGTCCATCGATGTCACGAGTGCATTCTTGAGGAACTGGATATCTCTCCGTTATTTCCGAGGCTGATGCAATTTGTCGTTACACCACGCGACTCTTTCGTCTTCGTTGCGATACGCACCATTTTGCAATGTTTTTTCGTCTCTCGGGACGACGAAATTATTGTGCAATTGGCTTGCAGGAATATTCCTCGCACGTCTATAGGTCTTAATACCGATACTATTGGATTTAAATATGGTATACCTTCGGTGCTCGTGCGGATCGCCTCTCGCATAATTCTACGTCGAAGTCTTGCAACGCGTGCAGGCTCGGTAATCGGTTTCTTTTTCGGTCCTCGAGAGGTTTATTATTTATTTAATATCTAACAATCCTCGAGCTCCAAGATCGTTAGCCCACCTCGAGAAGTTTTACGCAAATTTTTCTCGGGCCTCGTGCAGGTGGGTGCTTTGAAATCTTCGGGAGTAACGAACGGTCGATCGATGGATCGATCGGTGCTAATTAAAGGGGGTAACGATCCAGCACGGAACGGAAAATAGGTAGCCGCGGTTAGGAGATAATCGCTTAATTGTCACTTGGGAATAATTGGTAGCAACTTGTCGTGGTTCGTGCCAGGAACGATCGATTATCCCTACGGTGCATTCTTACCTGCTTCGAGCACCAGGATTTCGTCATCGCGCTGCCTAACGCAGGTATCGGCGTTCCCCTTAAGCTCCTTTCGCGGCGGATCGAAACTCAATCTGGCCGCGCTCGGTCGCAAGCTAAATTCGTAGCACGTTTTTCCTCGAGGGAAAAATCCGTACTCGTCGAACGATCTGGAGAATTTCATCGATTAAACGACTTTCATTGCGATTAGTCCATGTTCAATTTTAGGCAGATCGTTTTAACGGAAAAACATTGACCAGTCCAAACTCAGGGTAGAAGGAGGAGGTTTCGTAATCGTAGAATCTAAAGTGGTCCGTTGCATTTGATTGGGCTCGAGGAAATCATTCAGATTACCTAATTTCGAAAGGCTTAATCGAACGATCATCTTTCGTGCTTCCGACGATCGATTACTATCGGAGCGCATTCTTATCCGCCTGGAGCGATACGATTTCATCAGCGTGGTGTCCAAGGAGGTACCCACGCTTCCTTAAAGGCCGCTTCACACCGGTGACAAGCCGCAGAGCGACCCACTTAAGCGTCAGCACTAGTATTCGTTGCACGAAGGCAGGAGGTACGTACGAGTTACGTACAGCCCGATTCTTTCGGACGGCTTGCCCCGGGAATGCCGATCGCAAGCTACTTTCACGATGAAAAGGATTTATCGCCGATAAATGCGGGGCAGCGGTACGGTACTGATAGATGGTGCGCTGGAAAATATTATCGATCGTCGAGTTGAAATTCCAAAACTCCGGTTCATTCCTGCCGATTTAAAAATGACGCGCTGCAATGCAACTCCTTCATAAGCCACGACTACTTTATATACGAGTCGGGCTGCGATAATAGAAAAAAGAATCGTAATCTCTGGAAAGGTTGTTTCAAATTACCTTTGGTAGAAGCACGGCCATGCCGCGTGATCGTTATTATCGAAGGATGCTCTTCCGCGTTCGAAAGGAGGGAAGAACCTTCGCGGGACATTGGCGTAAATTAATATCTTGTCATTAGCCCGAAGTAACTGGTATAGAATAAAAATAACAAACAAGCGGGTTTCCGAGGCCGATTCCGATACAGCTTCTCGGTGCAATTAATATCGATGACGCGAGGCCGGCTTTCCTCGTTCGATTCGTGGTTAACGGTTTATTATAAAGCGTCCCATCTGGCTTTATCTATGTGGAACGGTCAGCGTATCTCCGCGGCACGTAGATTACAAGCAAAATGGATAGGATTTATGGGCCGATATATAAGTGTACCACATAATACCTTCTGGGATATCGGGCCCGGAATCGTGATACGCCATGACCCGCGTTATGATAGAATTTATATTCCGCGAAAGTCCCGGCTATAAATTCGTCCACCTAAACGCGAATATACGATGCATATCTCCTAGGCGTAATCGTTTTCGTTATAAGGGCGGCGCGAACTTTTTTTCGCCCGAGCGCATAAATCGTGCCGGTATACGCGATAATCAAATTCACGAATGCCCGGTGGTTCTGGTAGCTCCGGATATACGTTTCGTATGAAATATCGGGGGCCGTTGTACATTATCCCGGAGCATAACTACCTCGACGACGTTTCAATCTTCGTTACGCGAGAGCCGACGGCTCTGCGTAGATTTCACTTGGTAGAATCAATGTTAACTATATTGGCGCGATTTTTTGATAAGCGTCTTCAACGAGAATCCGACGAATTCATCTCATTACCAAGGAGGAGGATACTAAGCTCGTCCATTACCGATAAAAATAAATATTAATATCAACATCCGTGATCCTCCGAGAATAAACTAACGGAGGCTGTAAAAGTCGACTTATAAGGGGTCACGACGTGGATCGTTTCCCCCGAATAATCGCACCTATTTCAGGCTTGGGGTCATTTTCCAGCCATGGAAATCCTGCGTTTCTGCGAGTACGGTAAACATCCGCTAATCCACTGCGCCGAGAAGCGGTTGCCATAAACCGCGGCTCACCCTGCGCTTGGCACGAGGTGCGAATTATCGTCGGGGGCTTGGATCGCCCTTGATTTTTCCGGGTCCGTAGAAAAGCTACTTTACGACCGCGATTACACGCGCATCGCTGCGCGAATCGCGGGACGGAGTCGATTGGAAACAAAATTACATTAGATCGTAATGCTTTAAATCGCTATCTTCCCTTCCCTCGCCAATTAGGATGGTATTCACCGATGGAATTACTTATTTCGCAAATCAGAACCCGATTAAATCGTCGCGAAACCTTGCTCAATTCGTATACAGAATTCTTCCCTGGATCGCATATTATACGCTTTATTAATCAGCGCCTCTGTTCATGGTCAACAGCCGTGCATCTGGAATTTTATGCGGTAGAGCCTTACCGATTATCGGAGGAGCATTAGAAAGGCGGCAGCCGGGAAATGTCGCGAATAGGAACCCTAGATCCCTTTCTTTCACCTCTGATCTCCAGATCTCGTTCTCCCCGGTGTGCCACGATCGTGACATCATCCGTGGAACAACGTTCTTGAAATACCGGTTTATCCGCATCTTGCATTCCCATTGGAATTGCCATTCCGTCATTTTTAACGATCGCTCAGCGGTTTTTCAGAAAACGAACTCTCCACGCTCGAATACGCAGGATGCTTCGCGCACATCCATGACCTCTCCATGGATATTTATAATTCATATCCCGCAATAGGGCACGACCGTATTAATTCTACCTGCTGTATTTCAAATATTTTGATCGACCCGATCTCCGGGCATACGTAAACTCGCTGCAATTTAAATATTCCGCTTCTCTTTCGGGATACGTCGACAGTATAGATCCGAGTGGGTAGAAGTTAATAACACGGTAGCTTTGGCAATAACTTTGGAGTTTTAGGCGATTAGTCATACGCGCCGAGCGAGAAAGTGGGTCAAACAATGCCGACGTGTTTCCAATATGCACACCCGCCGCTTTGTTACCGATGACAGAGAAATTGCCTGCATCTTTCCGAGTCGCCGATAATGATCCGTACTGGTAATCGTGACGAGGTCGCCCCGCCAGGAATCCTACGGTATGCTCAAGGTTTATTAGCTGCGTCCTCCGTCTATAATGAGCAAAGTTCAATGGAACCACCGAGTCGTACGGCCGACTAACTTTCGACGATGCCTAATCCTCGCCTCTCTTTCCACGACATTTTTAATTAAAACCGATCGATGGAACGAATAAATTCTTTTCGTCCATTTTTCGAGCGGTCATGCGCGTATACTCTTCTCCGCTACTCCCTCGCGTTGTTTTGAGAAGATAACGCGATGATCGAACAGCGGAACGAACATTCGTCCTACGAGTACCATTGGCAAAATCGCTCGGCACAGCATCTCCGGTGCACAAAGAAGCAAGACGAGAATATTCTCGGCTGCCGGTCGTTGGTCACGCTAGCAATAGCGCAATTTGCATCTTCGCAAACAAAACCAGGCGGGAAAAGTGTCGGTCCGGCATGAATAGGGGCTATTAAAGTCGTCCTGGCGGGATTCGATTCAAGCGTTCGAGAGGAGAGAGAAGGAAGGCTGAGGAGGTTAAAGTCACTCCTCGTTTAACTCGAGTCCGGACGGAATTGGCCCGTGGTTAAATTATACCGTCTTTCGCCGTGAAAACGCGACCTTCGCTCGACAGCGAATCCTTTATGGGATTCTATAAGCCGGGCAACGTGGGGCCGGGCTAGGCATGCGATACGGACGATTAAACCCACCGCCATTTGTCATTCGTCGTCGCATGCCCCGTGTAGCACGCGACATGCGAAATAAACGTTTAAGGAGAGCGCCGCGCGTAGATCGTCTCTCCACGGCCGGTTGCACCGGCGCAACGGCGTGCTCGGCGATCTGAGCGTTCTCCAGAACCGCCTGCGGAAACTACCGCCTGGGTTATGCCAGGATAGCTCGAGGATGGTGCACGATTTGTTTAAGGTTCTTTCGAGATTCGAAATGAGAGCCTCTCGATCGATGCGAAGAGCCTTTCGGCCATTTTGTCGGCCACTTTGCCCCTACCTAGGTGTTATTATAAAGCTAAGTTAAACGTTGTTAAAATTTGTTTCAATTTTCTAGACTCTGCGTACAAGTAGTTTCTTTCTAAATGGTGCAAGTGTAGTTCTGGGAAAAAAAGGTGACTTAATTTTTGAATATAAAACATTTAAATTTTCAAATTTGAATTTATAAAATTCAAATTTTCAAATGCGCATTTCAAAGATTTGAATTTTCAAATTTGAATTTATAAAATTTAAACCCTGGCATGCGCATTTCAAATATTTGAATTTTCAAATTTGAATTCATAAAATTTAAACCCTGGCATGCGCATTTCAAATATTTGAATTTTCAAATTTGAATTTATAAAATTTAAACCCTGGCACGCGCATTTCAAATATTTGAATTTTCAAATTTGAATTTATAAAATTTAAACCCTGGCACGCGCATTTCAAATATTTGAATTTTCAAATTTAAATTTATAAAATTTAAACCCTGGCATGCGCATTTCAAATAT